>NW_020769422.1:1446001-1804065 GCF_900518735.1 Pseudonaja textilis | reverse complement strand
ATTATTATTATTATTATTATTATTATTATTATTATTATTATTATTATTATTATTACCACCTTTATTGTCAGAGCACAACGTGTACAATGAGATTGGCTGAGCCTCCCTTCATGCACCCTCCCCCCAACACAACTCACAGTGAGGACAGAAGACCCTAACCCAGTCCCAATCTTATTACACTATGTGACCTTGTTGCACAATGCGCTGGCCCCGCAAGTCTGTGTTATTTTCCGTTCAGAAGTCTGACAGCCCATGAGTAGAAACTGTTCTTCAGCCTGTTAGTGCGGCTGGCTATGTTTCTATATCTCCTACTTGATAGTAGGAGAGTGAAGAAGTGCTGACCGGGGTGTGAGTTGTCCCTGAGAATTTTCCTCACTCTTCTAAAGCAGCGAACCCTGGCAATGTCATGTAATGGTATCAGAGAACAGCCCACGATGATTTGTGCTGTGCTCACTGTTGAGCACCGTTAGGAGAATGAGTGCACACAGGGAGACGTAGTGAGAGTGGTGAAGAATAACACACAACCAGCACACAGATACACTGCATAGTAAAATGTAGGTTTTTACTTCCAGTAAACGGCTAAGCAAAGCCAACAAACAGTCCAAGTTATACACAGTTATAGCTGTCAGTTTTCAGTCCAGGGATAATCCACTAACAAAGTCCAGTATCAAAAACAGTTCAGTAATAGACTCATATCAATCCAAGAATAACGATGATCAGCAACCGTCAATAAGGAAATGCAGGAACCAAAAACAGTGACCATCAGAACATCACCCAACTAGAAACTAGCAACACTCTCTGGGAAACCAGGTTTCTGGCTCCATCTTATGGCCGTTTGAGGAACCACACCCAATTACAATTTTTAGCATTCCCTTAAAGAGACATATTAAAATGTCTATCCTGGTTTATATATTTCCAACCCAATTGTTAGGTGACTTACATTCCTAACACTCACCACCCTCTGTAATGTCTTTCTGTCTGTGGCTGTCAAGTCACCATACCACACTGTAATGCAATATGTGAGCACACTTTCTATTGTGGACCAGTAAAAGGAGGTCATCAGCCATTGTTCCACTTTATTTTTTCTCAAGACCCTAAGGAAATGGAGTCTCTGTTGGGCCTTTCTGTCCACCTGGGTTGTGTTGATTTTCCAGGTTAGATCTTCGCTGAGGTAGATTCCCAGGAATTTAAAGGAGGAAACTCTCTCCACACAACCCCCCTCAATGTAAAGTGGGGTGGGTTCCTCTCTCTTCCAGAAATCTAACACAATCTCCTTTGTCTTGCTGATGTTTAGGTGCAGGTTGTTTTCTAGGCACCATGAGGATAATTTTTGAAGCTCCCCACCTGTAATGAGATCCAATATGGTAGTATCAGCTGCGAACTTAATGACCACAGTGTCAGATCACAGGTCAGATGATACACAATCATGTGTGTATAGTGAGCACAGGTAGGGACTGAGCACACAGCCCTGTGAGGAGCCAGTGCTCCCCTTTAAGAGAGGTGGATGTGACAGATCCAGTCCTCACTGTTTGTGGTCAGTCCCTCAGAAAGTTTTTGATCCAGTCACAGATGGAAGAGGGAAAATCCAAGTCAGTCAGCTCTCAATAAGGATGCTTGGCAGGATAGTATTGAAGGCCAAGCTGTAGTCAATGAAAAGCATCCTGACATCGTTTCCAGGTTTCTCCAGATGGCTCGCTACAGTATGTAAGGCGGTAGCTATAGCATCATCTGTCAATCTGATAGCCCTGTAGGCAAACTGATGTTTGTCAAAATCTGGTGGGAGGCATGTCCTAAGGTGTTGGAGAACCAGTCTTTCAAAGCATTTCATCACTACTGACATTAACGCGATAGTTCTGTTGTCATTTAGACAGTTAATTGCTGTTTTCTTGGAGACTGGGACAATAGTCTGTTTTCAAGCATGATGGAACACAGGCCATTTCTAGGAAGATGTTAAAGATCTTTGTCAGGATCCCTGTTAATTGATCAGCACAAGTCTTTACCACTATCCCCAGCACCCCATCTGGACCTGCAGCTTTACTGGGATTCACAGCCTTCAGTGCAGCTCTCACTTGATATTCGTATAGGGTGAGTGGCTGGGAATCAGAAGGCTGGCATGCAGAAGCTACGAGGTCTGGTCTTTTCATCTCATAGCAGGCAAAGAAGATGTTCAACTCCTCTACCAACGAGGCGTCAGCATTGACTGTGTTCCTCGTGTTGCCCTTATAGTTAGTTGCTGCAGTCCCTGCCACACTTGCTTCAGGTTGTTATCTGCTAGTTGATTCTCCACCTTATATTTGTATTTTTGTTTTGCCACCTTAATGCCTCCTCTAAGGTTTGCCCTGGCCTCTCTCTATATATATATCCCTGTCCCCTGCCTTAAAGGCAGAATCCCAGGCTCTCAGAAGTGTACCTTGGCGGTCATCCAGGGTTTACAATTTCCATAGATGGAGATGGGGCTTGCTGTCAGTGATGTCACACATGCGTACGATGTCACGCATGCATGATAAGGACTAACTGGGCAAGGAGGAGAGGGGTGGGCATAGAGGGGCGGGGCTAGCCAGGGGCATGATTTGCTGGTTCTCTGAACTGGGCAGAATCGTAACAACTGGTTCTATAGAACCAGTCTGAACCAGTAGAATTCCACCCCTGCCCTTATTCCTTTTAGACTAGACATACCTAGTTTGGTTAGCCCCCAATCTCTTCTTAAAATTATCTAGTGATGGTGTATCTATGACTTCTGGGTGACAAGCCATTCCACTGATTAATTGTTCTTGCTGCCAGGAAATTTCTTCTTAGTTCAGGTCGGATCCCTCTTTGATAAGTGTCCATCCATTACTTCTTGTTCTGCCCTTCTGAATAGCTTGGCCCCTTGTTCTCTGTGACAGCTCTTCAAGTATTGGAGGACTGGTATCATGTCACCCCTAGTCCTTCTCTTTATTAGCCTAGACATACCTAGTTCATTATATGGTTTAACCTCCAGGCTCATTATTATATACGGTATGTTGCTATTCTCTGCACTCTTTTATGGTTTCAATATCTTGTTTTGTCATAGTGACCAAAACTGGGCACAGCATTCCAAGTGTGGTATTATACCAAAGCAGTATAAAGTGGTCATAATACTTCATGTGATCTTAATACATCCTCTGTTGATGCAGCCTAGGACTACTTTGGAGTATATGACACTGCTGGCATACTTAAATGGTTGTCCACTAGACTCCTAGATCCCGCTCACAGTTACTGCTATTAAGCCTGTACATTTATTTTTTCTTCCTTAAGACCTTATTTTTCTCATCACTGAATTGCATTTTGTTGCTAAGGACCCAGTGTTCAAGACTGTCAAGATTCTTCTGGATCTTGAGCCTCTCTTGTATAAGTGTTGGCTATCCCCCTAGTATGGGGTCATCTGAAAATTTGATGGGTTCCCCTTCTGTCACCTCCTCTAAATTTTTGATGAAGATCAATCAGAATAGAATTGGAAGAGACCTTGGAGGTCTTCTAGTCCAACCCCCTGATCTAGCAGGAGACCCTGTACTATTTCAGATAGGTGGTTGTCCAGTCTTTTCTTAACAATCTCCAGTGATGAAGGACCCACAACTTCTGAAGGCAAGCTGTTCCACTGGTTAATTGTCCTCACTGTTGGGCAGTTTCTCCTTAATTCCAAATTGCTTCTCTCCTTGTTTAGTTTCTATCCATTGTTTATTGCCTTGCTTTCTGGTGCTTTGGAAAATAGATTGATCCCTCACATCTTTTTGGAACCCCATCAAATATTGGAATACTGTTATTGTATCACCCCTAGTCCTTCTTTTCTCTAGACTGGCCATACCCAAATCCTACAACCATTCTTCATATGTTTTTATCTCCAGGCCTTTAATCCTCTTACCTGCTCTTCTTTGTACTTTTTCCAAAATCTCAATGTCTTTTTTGTAATATGGTGACCAAAACTGGATGCAATATTTCAGGCGTGGCCTTACTAATGCTTTATAAAGTGGTACTTTATGTGGTTTTGATTCTATGCCTCTGTTTATACAACAAAGGATTGTATTAGCTTTTTTGGCTGCTGCTGCATACTGCTGGCTCATGTTTAAGTGGTCATCCACTAGGACTCCAAGGTTCCTCTCACAGTTACTGTTTTGGAGCCTGGGTTTGCCTATTCTGTACTTGTATCTAGGTATAAAACCTTGCTTTTCTCCACATTAAATTTCATGCTGTTGGATAAAGCCCATTGTTCAAGTGTTCCAAGATCTTTTTGGATCCTGAGCTTGTCTTTTAGGGTGTTGGTTATTCTTGCCAGCTTAATGTCATCTGCAAATTTGATGAGTTCCCCTTCTATTCCCTTTTCTAAGTGATTTATGAAGATATTGAACAGTTCTGGACTTAAGATGAAACCTTGTGGTACCCCACTGCTTACTTCCCTCCATGTAGATATAGTACATTTAAGGACTACTCATTGAGTACAGTTTGTCAGCCAGTTACAAACTTATCTGGTGGTGATTCCATTTATCTCACCCTTTTTCTAGTTTATCAACTAGAAGTACATTGTGATCTATTTTGTCGAATGCCTTGCTGAAGTGTAAATATACTATGCCCACATCATTTAGCTAATTTAGTCACTTTGTCAAAAAATAAAATAAGATTGGTTTGGCATGATTTGCTTTTTAACAAAGCCATGCTGGCTACTAGTTATGATTTTATTTGTTTCTAGATGTTCACAAATCTTTTTTCGTTGGTCAACTAGTTACAAATACATCTGATGATGATGCTGTCTATCCCATAATTTTCTATTTTACCAAGAAACAGGCTATGGTCTAATTTGTCAAAAGCCTTATTGAAGTCCATGTTTACTGCATCCACAAATGGTCTGCTCATTTAGTTATTTTGTCAAAGAATGCAACAAAGTTTATCTGGCATAATATGTTTGTTACTAACATATGCTGGCATCTAGTAATAGCTTTGCTTGCTTCTAGTTGTTCACAGATCGGTTACTTGTTTATTTTTTCCAGGATCTTCCAGGTATTGATGGCAGGTTGATTGGTATGCATTCTTTTATCCATTTCCCCCCTTTTTGAAGATGGTAACTACACCAGCTTTTTTCCAGTCTTCTAATAGTAGCAGCAGTAGTAGTAGTAGTAGTTCCCCATGCTCCAGGATCTTTGAAAAATATGGTTCAGAAAGGAGTGGAGCTTCCTGGTGTTACCAGTCACAGGGAACGCAGCTCTGCAATTCCTGTGCTGGCTTCTCCCTGTTTGTGGCAGAGGTGGTATTCAGCAGGTTCTGACCAGTTCTGGAGAACTGGTAGTGGAAATTTTGAGTAGTTCGGAGAACCAGCAAATACCACCTCTGACTGGAGATTTTACAGTATCCTTCTCCTGCCATGCCCACCAAGCCATACCTACAGAACCAGTAGTAAAAAAATTTGAATCCCAGCACTGGTTTGTGGGCTCCGAAAGGAGCCAAAGCTGCCTTGTAGGGGCAGCGAAGCTAAGGAGGAGCGCTCTGAGAGGTCGCAGGTTCGTAACTCTCCTGCTGAACCCTGGGGCTTTTTCTGTCTATGCCACAACAAGGAAAAGAGGCAGTCAAAGATGGCTGCCAAGAAGCTGGGACAGCAGATGATCATCTAAGCCAGGGATCCTCAAACTTTTAAATCAGAGGGCCAATTCACAATCCCTCAGAGTGTTGGGGGGCCGGATCATCTGGGTGGGCATAGCTAGGTGGTCATGTGACTGGGTGGACATGGCCAATGTAGCAGTCCATTTTGCCTTTGTCCTTGCTGTACTTGCTCAACCCAAGGAATCTATTTACTAGGAGACCAGACTACTTTTTTGAATTATTTGAGATTACAGGGCTTTTAAGCCTGAAGGGGAATTCACAAACTGATTTGCTTTTTCCACACGTGCATGTGTATATATACACACACACATGAATATCTACCAAAATTGTTCAGCAACCAATTTGGTGGATGTACTTTATATATGGCAAGAATCAAAGCTGTGGGTCAATTCTTCTTCAAGCATTATACTGCGGTTGCATTTGAATTAGTGTTAGTCAACTTCAGATGATTTTGAAAAAGCTAGGAGACATGGATCAGGAGCTGAAAAACATCCTGAAAGGCTGTTTTAAAAGTGTTTTTAAAGACTTTTAAAGTGCTACTTTACAGTCTGGCAGCAGAATTGCTTTTCAAACCACCAGCAGCCCTCCCCATCTCACCCACCGGCCCTAGATCATGTGGCTGCACCTGCATCATCACCCCTCAGTCAGCTAGCCTGCCCCTGCACCCTTCGGCCTTACCTTCGGCAGCAGCAG
This sequence comes from Pseudonaja textilis, assembly GCF_900518735.1. The sequence continues at coordinate 1,797,765 of NW_020769422.1, read as the reverse complement.
TGTGATCAGAAGTGCAGCTCAACTGGTGAAATAATTAACCAGAAATGTGGCTGGAGTGGATGCTCACTGGAACATAAGGCCAATGGTGAGGGGTGGGGCGAGGGGCTGGGCTGAATCCCACCACTCCGTGGGCTGGGTACTTTGCATTGGCAGGCCGTATCCATCTTGTAGGCCAGTGGCCCCCAACCTTTTTTGAACCAGGGACCAGTTTCACAATTATTTATTCTTCCATGGACCAGTACCTGAGTAACACGAGACTCCACCGCCATCGGGACAGCTCTTCATTCGAAGCCGCCCCCCTGCCCTCTTCAATGAAACTAAGGCGCTAGCACCCAAACGCTGCTTTCCAACCGAAAACCCAGAAGCATCGCCTGGTGGCAAGTGCCGCCAACCACCGCCTTCTACTACTAGTCCCTAAAGCAGCGCGGAGCTGCTTTAGCCGGGCTTCTCTCTCCCTTCTCAGTCTCTCTCACCTTCCTCAGTGACCCGTCACCCTTCTTCTTTCCAGCCTCGGGCAAAAAAAAAAAAGACTTGGCACAGCCGGCTAGAAAGCACGCCCGAATTCCTCGCAGCTTCCCGCCTCCACCTGCAAGGAAGTGGGTGGCAGGGGGGCGAGGGGTGCAAGCGTGGGCCGGGAAGCACAACTGGTCAGGGAATGACCTTCCCCGGGAAAGTCGGAGGCGCAGCAGCCGCTGCCACCACAGCTGCTTCTGCTTCCTTGTGCTCTGGCGATGGACGCCGTGGCGCTCCTTCAGTGCCTGTGCTCAATCTGTTCCTCCGGGTCATGGTGTAGAAGCAGCAGCAACAGCAGCAGCTTTATCTGTGCGTGTGCGTGTGCGTGTGCGTGGCTGATGGGGGAAAAGGAGAAGGAGAGGAAAAGGGAGACTAGCGCTGGGCATACCGTGGTGCTCTTTTCTCCCTCTCTCTCCCTCGCGGCGCCCAAGCTTTGCGGCCCGGTAAAAAATGATCCACAGACTGGTACCGGTCCGGGGACCAGTGGTTGGGGACCCCTGTTGTAGGCCATAGTTTGAGGATCAATGATCTCAGCACAGTGCAGGAGTAGACTTTAGTGAACAGTGTGTGAACTGGGTGGGAAGAATTCTTTCTATTCAAACTTCAACTCCAAAGAAATTCAGGGGAACTATTTATCTAGAACTATTTGTTAAATGGTGAACAAGCACTTTGGAAAGGGATTAAGTGATTAAACTGAAAGGAGGAGGAGATTTAAAAAGAGAGGAAACAATTTATTCTTTAAAAATAGAGAAAACTGAACTCTCAAATTGAGAGGATGAAGAAAGCATTTTAAAATGCTGCAACTCTGCATTTTAAAAAATTAATACTGCTTTTTCACTTGAATTATAATCTGAAATAATCAATAATAATTAAAATTGGAGTCCCAGTAACAACATTTTGAAGTAGAGAGTGCCATCTGCTGACAAGAGGAAAAATATACAAGCCTGGAAATAACCATTTGAAGGACTGTGAAAACAACTATTGGATTATATTCATCTACACTAAGATCATTGGAGACCTGAATATTAAAATAAGATTTTCAATTAAAAGACCCCCGAATGTTATGTTATATGATTGAATCCATAAAAGTGATTTGAGAAGGCTTGGATAATCCTCTGGCCTATTTAAATGGATTTGACTGATTATTTGTGAGATATAAAGAATTGTGATTTGTATAAGTTCAGCCTTGAATAAATGGTTCCTGGACTTTTGGCTCAAAGTGGGAGCTACTAAAATAAAATAAGCAACACAAGGAGGAAATGAGTGAAATTTTAAATGAGATGGAACTGACGTTCCAAAGCATTAAGGATTTTATACAGAGACAACACAAGGCAATGGTGGAAGTATTTGATGGCATAGTCCAAAAACTGGAAAATATTATACAAGGGACAATGAGCAAAGACCAGGATGTTCAGGAAAGGAAAAAATCAGCAGAAAGAATGGAGGAAAAAGCAGAACTGAGAAACCAGTGAAAAAAAGACAACAAGGAAGAGATATCATCAAAACTAATAATGATTAAGGAATTTAAACAGGAGGAAAATAATTTAAAAAAGTCTTAAAAAGAGAATGGGAGAAACAGGAAGATATTTGGGGAAAGGAGATAGGTGTTAGAACAGATAACTTTAAAATTAGACAGTGGAAAAGGATAGGGAGGAGAGAAAAAGTTATAGGAAAGTTATAAAGTTATAGGAGAGAAAAAGAATAGTCAGGTTGCAGATGTAGATAGAGTAACTTAAAGATCCAAGAGAAGAATATGAGAGGCTATTTTTTTAAAAAAGGATAAGACTTAAAGTACTGATAAGGCAAGAGACAATGGATAGAAAAAAGAGAGGGGGGAAAAAAGATTCTTTAAGAACATACTTAAGCCAAAACATGTGTATTAACGTTAGAATTATATAGACTGGATAATTATTTTGTACATATTGTGATAAGCATTAGGATAATGTTTTAATACAAATAGATATGAAGAGTGAAATATGGGAATTATGAATAAGAACTAAGCATTAATTGGAAAATTAGAGAATGAATGAGGGTATTGTTATATAATGATTATATAATGATATAATGATTAGCAGTGAAATAATAAAATTAATAAAAATATAAATAATAATAAAATAATATAAATAATAATAAAATTAATCAATGACTAATTAGATAATGAAATAATATATTTTAATATAAGCATGTGTATTAATAGTGGAATTACATGGATTGGATGAATGGAAGGAATATAAACAGATCTACCCTATATGTTTAAATGATATTGTAATTGGTATAAGAATTGTATATTGAAACACTAAACAATGAAAGAATGATGAAACTTTAATATATACAGATTTGAAGAGTTAAATAAGAGAAATATAAATAATAAAGCAGGTGAAAGATGGAAGACAGAAAAGAAGCGTCTTTGAATACTACGGTAACATGAATAAAAGTAAGAATAGAAATAGAAATAAGACGGGAACAACAATGTACATATTTTAATATAACAAGATATATGTAATAAAAAGAGGGAGATTTAGAAATTGAATGGCGGTAGTATTAGATAAGTTTAAACAATATGAAACAATGAAAATGAAATGTAATAACTATGAGTAATATTATGTTTATTTGTACTAAAATGTATGATACCCAGGTATCACATTGTTCATGCATTGATACGTATAAGCAACATAAAATAAAAAAACGACATATAAAAAGAACTCTGGGATGTAATCCATCTGGCTGTGATGATTTGAACTTGTCTAGAGTAAGATTAACATGTTGTTTGACCATTTTCTTGTTTATTTTGTCTTGTATTTTGTTTTATGGTACTGCTTTTGATGGGTTGGACTAATTTTTCCTTTTGGGCAAAGAATGAATTAAGCTGCTGTCATCTTCTTGCTATCTTCTCCCATTAGTAGATTGGTTGTTTTCTTTCTTTCTTTCTTTCTTTTTTTTACACGTAGGAAAGAAACCTTTAAAATTATTTTTGTCATTTGTTGCAAGTCTTAGTTCATTCTGAACCTTAGCTTTCCTGTTGTGACCTATTGGCAGCTGAATCCAGGTGGGGAGGCAGAGTGGGAGGCGGACCCAGCATCTGAGGGGGAAGAGGGAATGGAGCTGTCAGAGATATAGAGGAGGAGCCTGGACTGTCCATCAGCCCCTAGATGGAGAGGCAATAGCCTCCAGGTCCGAAGATGGCTGATGAGGAAGAGGAGGAACAGCTGCGTTCTGTGCCTGACATGCAGATGCACAAAAGGCAGAGAAGAGGAGAGCAGTAGGAATCTATGGGCCGATCATCAGGATGGAAGAGCCACCACTGCTAGCTAAGCCCCTGCTTAAGTCTCAGGATAAAAGGCAGGGGGCAGAGATGAATAGGTGTGGCAGACAACTATTTGTCTCCCTGTTGGTCAGCCACTGATAGCCCGAACTTCTGAATCCTGTCTGAAACCTTATTGGAATTCTTTCATGGAATCTGCTGCGCTGAGAGTTGATGTACCTTCTGAGTGTGTCTGTGTCTGTGTTTGATGTTGGAAATGAATGGGCACACCCTCCAGAACTTCCTTTATGAGTGTGGGAAGAGAGAGAGAGACTCCTGGTGTGTTGGAGTCATTTTCAGGGCGAAAGTGAATGAGCGTCACTTTCCACAGGCTCTTTGAGACTGCATTAGCCTACTGTGAGAGAGACTCTTTGCTGGGGCTGCTGGCACTCCTAATACACAGAATGATTAGTTAAAAACAATGTGCTTGTCGTGTTTGAGAGTCAGGTCAGAACATCCTGTGAATCTTTGCAGATTCAGATTATATGCTGGTGGTCTAATTTAGTTATGTAGCCCTCTTTTCGCTTTTTATACTTATCCTTCTTATCTTTCAATTTATCAGCGTTCTTTATGCAACCATGTTGCTTTTTTTCTGGGATGTTATTTTTTTCCTTTTTAGTAGTATTGTGCTAGATTGGCTTTTATAATTTCATGTTTCAGTTTCCAAAGCTTCTTGAATTGTTTTCTCTTTAAAGATTTCCATCCATGGAATTTTCCCCAGCTGTCTCTGAGTTTGTTGAAATCAAACAAGTCTAAATCTAAGTCTAAGACACTAGTTTAATTTTGTTCTACAGCTTGTGCCTGCATTATATTGAATTCCAATGTCACATGGTCACTCTCCCCCAAAGTTCCTGTAACTTCAACACCCTCTCTATCATTTCATCTCTTGTTAGTGAGAATTAAGTCCAGTATAGCAAATCTTCTAGTTCATAACAAACATGTAGATGCAGAGTTTGTCTCCCAGTTAATAGTTCCAAGTCCCCTGTTACATTGCAGTGTGCTTCATGCACACATTACCTAAAAGTTCTATTTCTTTTATTTGGTTAGGTGGTCTGTGGTATATACCTATGTCAATGTCATTCTTTTGTTGTTTTATATTAATCCAAAATGCATTCAAGGAGATTTTCATCCTTGATTTTGGGGAGGGTTTTGCATTTCCATAGCAGTGTAACTTTTTTATATATAATGCAACTCCACCTTATCTTTCATTAGTTTTGTTTCTTTTCAACAATCTGAATCTCTCCAGCTGTACATTCCAATCATGGGTTTCATCCCACCAAGTTTCAGTAATGGCAATAATATTATATGTGTCATGTATTTGGATTTCAAGTTCACTGTGTTTGCTCCTCATACTTTGAGCATTAGCCTATAGTCATCTGTATCCTTTTTGATTGATCCTGTGTTTCAGTGGTGGGATTCAAAACATTTTTACTACTGGTTCTGTGGATGTGGTTTGGTGGGCGTGGCAGGGGAAGGTTACTGTAAAATCTCCAGTCAGAGGTGGTATTTGCCAGTTATCAAAATTTCCACTACCGGTTCTCCAGAACTGGTCAGAACCTGCTGAATACCACCTCTACTGTGTTTGCTATCTACATCTCCTGTGTTTTATCTGAGTTCATCTTCAGTACTCAACTGCTTTGAAAGTCATTGAATTTGGTACTTAATGCATTTTGAGATGAAATTTTTGTCTGGTTACTCATTGCTTGGTACTCAATGTGCAAGCTAGAACTTGTTGGTGTTGGTTGTCTCATGACTCACTGCCCTTTCCAGCTGAAACAAAGGGTCACGTGTTAGTCACACAACAGCTCTTGGTCCTATGCAGACCCCCTAGCAATCTTATCTTAACTTCTGTAATCATTTTGTGATTTTTATGCTTTTTTTCTAATCATGGATCCTAAGAAAATGACACAGATAGCACTGACCCCCCAAAATTACTTTGCAAATAATAAGCAAATATGAGAGTGATATTCACATTAGCGATCTTGCTAGGGAATACAGTATGTCTAGAATAACAATCTCCACCAGTATTAAGAATAAAGAGGCAATTAAAAAGGCTGATGGTAGGAAAAGAGTTAAAGCAGTGACAAAGGAGCATTCCCAAACATTCCAGGAAGTTAAAAAACTGATATTAATTTGGATAAATGAGATGCAGCTGATGGGTGACAGTGTGTCAAAATACATGATATGTGAAAAAACAAAACAGTTGCATGTCGATCATTTGAAAAACAAATTGGGAACAAGTGGCGAGCGTTGATGTTTTTAAAGCTAGGCACGGTTGTTTGAATAAAAAAAAAAACTGGCATCCATAGCGTTGTGAGGCAAGGCAGCAAGTGCTAATAAAAAGGTTGTTGATGAATTCATCCATGAAGCACTGAGAAGCTGCAGGAACTACAGGAGAAGCAACAAGAGGTGGCTAAAGAGATTTCTTCAGGGGAAGAGAAGATAAGGGAGGATGTCCCTAGTTCCTTGATTTAGAAATGTGTGCAAAATGGGCAGAAGTTCAAAACTGTGGAGAAGTACTATCTAGAAAAAATGCTAACAAGTAAAAATGTGAATTTATCCAATGACCAAACAATTTCACTTTCGAGAAATTCTGAAAAGAAGACAGAAGCAGTCCTCATTGGATAAGTTTTTAGTGAAAGTGACAAAAAGTGTGTCAGACTCAGAACCTGTGATGAAGTTGAAAAAAGGCAGAAAAGAGAAAGAATACCTGAAGTGCAAGTGCTTGATAGTAGGGGAGGGTATTGGAGGGGAACTCTCCTTCCAAGCAACAGTACATGCAAACTCTCCACTGCTCTCCTCCCACCATCCGTATAATTATTTCCCCAGATGAAGAGGGAGAGCTGACTTCAGAGGAGAGCTGGGGGAATACCAGCAAGATGGCAAGGTCTCTATTCACTCTGAGCAGGGAGGGGCCAGGAATCTTTCACATGAGATGACTCCACCTGTTGTACCTCCAATGTGATATATGCTGTATTCTGCCAGCAATGCCCCACAGGATTCTGCATTGGAGAAACAGGACAAACTTTGCACCAAAGAATTAATGAATATATAAAAATTCAAACCAAGGACAAAATAATAGCAACCGTTTTAACTTCCTGGGACATACAAATGTAGATCTCAAGGTAACAAAGAAACTATACTTATTAGCCCCATTAGATAATGACCAGAAAATCAAGTCCATGGGAGGACTAAAACTACAGGGGAATGACCAAATGAATGTCTGGCTGGAGAGGGGAGATGCAGCTGTACTAGAGGCTCAGATACCCAGTCAGAAGCACAGGGTGGAAAGGATCACACCTGCAGCCAGTCAGCAGGAATGAAAAGGAACCACCTCCTCCCCCAGATCCTAGAACACATAGGGGCTGAACACATAGGGGAGTCAGCAAGGCTATTCATGAGGCAGCAGCCTTGTCCCTCCTAGTGTGTTACACTGGTGCATGCCTGTTTAGCCCAACACATGGAGCAACATGATGTCGAAACAATTGCCTGTTTTCTCTGCCTTGCATATGTTCCAACTCTGACTCCAGTTTTCACGACTTTAGACTTTTGCTTCATGTGGCTGCATGTTTGGACTTCAGATTTGCTTTTCGGATTTTTGACCTGTACCTTGACATGGATATATCATATATAGACTCTGGATTGTACCTGTGTGTGTGTGTGTGTGTGTGTGTGGACTTGCAGATTTGTGCCTTTACATGTAGACTTTACAGCCCTGCATCTATGTCATGCAAACTTGAACTCAGGGCAATTTTGCAGTTGGTGTGAGTGTGACCTGTCTTAATAAAGTTTTTAAACCTCCCCATGAGTCTGTGCATGTAGACTGGAACAGGACAATCTCATTAGGACATGGCCTCTTCTCAGTACAGGTAAAGTGAAGTTTTTATCTTATTCAATCTAAGTACAGTATTCATTAAATTTTAGGGTTATTTCTCATGTAAAGTAATTATACACAACCGTATCTCCTTTTACTTATTGCCTTACAATGTGCATTTTTGGTTTGGGAATGTATTACATTTATGTACATTGTTTCTTATGGGAAAAATTGGTTTGATACTCATTTTTTGTGTCCATCATACATTATACCCTGAATTGATGGATGATCTGGTTGATGCTTAAAATTATTTAAGGACTATTTATAAAATCCAGAACTCAAGTGGGCAATCTCTGTACTCTAACACTATAAATAAGTGCATGAGAAGAAGAAATTAATAAGCAAGTCATGCTGTTGATGCTACTACCAGTAACAAAAAAAATTTTTTTTCCTGTCTTTCATGTAGCATGACAGAATCTGCCCAGTTCATCTACGTCGACGGTCTTCTTCTGACTTGACCAAGCCTACGTTTGGCACCATGCCCCTGATTTCCCTACATGGAGACTGCAGTAATCCAGTCATGCTTTCTGTTAATCAAACCTTGGTAAGGTTCCACTTGGAAGCCAAACTTTTGAAACGAGCTAACTACAAAGCACACAAGGCATATATTTTATTTATATCATGCAGTCAGTTTGAGTTTATGTGGGCTCAAGGAACATCATTTTATTGTATGACATAATACGAAATTCATGTATTAAGTCTGTATGCAAACTGTTGTGTTGTCCTAATAGTCACTGTCAGGAACACTATGTTTTTATGTTCCACCTTAATAAGTACTCCTTATCCATCAGCACCCCCACCATCCACTGCTCATGAAGCAAAAACCTACAGTTGATAATAAGCATTTAATTTATTCTTTTTTTTTTAAATAAACTTTATTAGTTTTACTTTTTAAAAAACAACAACAACACAGCTACAAATTATATACAACAAAAAGACGAACAGGTCTTGGCATAGGCCAAGAGGGAAAGAGAGGAAAGCTTGAGAGAGGAAAGAGGGAAAGGGAGGGGAAGGGGGGGGAAAGTGGGGAAAACAAAAGTAGGGAAAACAATTATAATAAAACCATATTTTTGTGACTGTCTGTAAGATCTTTTCTTCTTCCAAACTATCGGCGGCAGTGCTTTTCTTTATCTCTGCCTCGGAGGCCTCGGCCTTAGTTTTCTTAGAGGTGATCTATCTTTGATTAAGCCAAATGTACAAAGGATTCCAATTGCTATAATAGGTTGAAGATTCTTTATTTTTTAATGCTTGGGTTAGTTTGTCCATTTCGGCGCATTGTAAAATTTTCTGAATAACCATAAGTTCAGTGGGGATAGAGGGTAGTTTCCAGCACTGGGCAAATGCCAGTCTGGCCGCGGTTAAGATATGGATTGTAATATACTTCGATTTTTTGAATATTTGTTTATCAAAAATTCCTAGAAGAAAGGACTCTGGTTTGTACTCAATTTGTTCCATGGATATTTCCTCTAGCCAGTGCCTAATTTTTTGCCAGTACTTCTGGGTTTCCTTGCATGACCACCACATGTGGAAGAAGGTACCTTCTATGTATTGACACTTCCAACACTTGGGGCTCGTGTTGGGGTGCATCTTCGCCAATCTCGAAGGGGGCAGGTGCCATCTATAAAACATTTTATATAAGTTTTCTTTATAAGCTGCTGATTTCGTGATCTTAATGTTCCTGTTCCAGATCTTTTCCCATTCTGCTAGGGTAATGCTCCTACCCACATTTCTGCTCCACGCAATCATATTTCCCTTGACAATTTCTTGTCCTAGTTCTGTTTCTAATAAATATTTGTAAAATTTAGATATATTTTTTTTACTCGGTCCTAGTAGAATTTTGTCTAGAGTCTGTAATTTATTGTAGATTCCAAATTCCTTGATGTCTTGTTTGTATCTACTATGAATTTGAAGATACACCCATTGATCAATTATAAATCCTCGCTCTTGTAATTCTTGTCGTGTTTTCAGCTTTCCTTGTGGGTCTAATAAATTTTCGTACTTAATCATTTTAGTTATATCCAAATTATTAGGGTGTACTATCGCTTCCATTGGAGATAGCCAAATCGGTATTTTTAGATAAAGTTTTTTACGTACTTTTTTCCAATTAGTTAATAAAGAGTCCCTGATAAGATGCCTATGGAAATATGATTGCCTGGGTTTCCCAGATTCCCACAGAAAGGCATGCCATCCTTTCTGCATATCGTGGCCTTCTAATACTAGTGTTCTTTTGTTGGTTAGGTTTACCCAATCCTTTATCCATAGTAGGGTGGCTGACGTATGATATATTTCCCAGTTTGGCAAGGCTAACCCTCCTCTGCTTTTCAGATCTTGTAGGGCTTTTACATTAATCCTAGCTTTTTTCCCCTGCCAAATGAAATTCAATGTTATCTTGTTTAGTTCCATAAAAAATTTTTTATTTAATTTGATTGGAATTGTCTGGAATAAGTATAGAAATTTTAGCAGAATATTCATCTTAATCAAAGCAATCCTGCCCAATAAGGAAAGTTGTAAATTGCTCCAGAAATCTAAGTCTTTCTTAGATTGTTGGAGAAGTTTGTCATAATTGTTTTCTTTTAACGATTTGCTTTGTGGAGTTAGCCAAATTCCTAAGTATTTAATTTTTTTTGTCACTTGTATTCCCATTGTTGTCTCTAGCTCTTTATTCTGGTCTCCTGTTAAATTTTTAGTCATTAATTTTGTTTTTCCCCTGTTTATTTTAAATCCCGTGACTTCTCCAAATCGTTCTAGTTCTTCTAATAAGTTGTGTCCTTTTTCTATGGGCTCCTCCAGAAAAAAAACCAAATCATCAGCGAAAGCCTGTACTTTATATTCTTCAGATTTGATCCTCAAGCCTCTAATTCTCAAATTTTGCCTAATGTACGTCAGAAGAGATTCTAGGGCAAATATGAAAAGCAGAGGGGAGAGAGGGCAACCCTGTCTTACCCCTTTTTCTATTTTTATCGGGCCAGTTTGTTCCCCATTTATTAGAATGTTTGCCTGTTGAGTGTGGTAAATTGTAGTGATGACATTTTCAAATCTGGTGCCAAGATTCATATTATATATTGTATAGTATTGTATAGTATCTGATAACTCTCTATTGAAGTGGAATTTAATTTGCCTGAATGACAGATTGGGCCGAAGAAAGAGACCTAAAATTATCTGGTGTGTAAGCTTAACAAATAGATTTGTAATCACACTTAAAGGGCCATTACATCGAATGGTGATTTGGGATAATATTCTTAACATTGTCCAATTGCAAAAACAAATCTTATCAGAGATGACTTCCACAACAACCACGGCCCTGAAAACAGGAAGGAAGAACAACCAGACCTTGATGACAACTCTGGCAACTGCCTCCCCAACAACGCAGAAAACTATAGAAGAGACCTTGGTAGGAGAAAAACAACCGACTGTTACTAATGCCAACCTACAAGCGACATTATTATCCCTGCAAGAATCAATGCAAGAATCAATGTCTAGAATGCAGGAGATTATGATTAGGAATCTTAATGAGACCAGAGCAGATATTAGCGAACTGGAGGAAGAAATGGGTAAATTAAAAGAGGAGATGAGAGCAGATATACAGAGAGTTGAAGATAGGGTTGGGACAATGCAATTGGCCATGGAAAGAACTGAATTAAAAATAAAAGAAATAGAGAAGAGGACGGAACAAGCGGAGAGGAACCTAGAAAGGACTGAGGAAGATTTCAAAAATGTTAATAGAGAAATGGAAGATTCCTTGGTCCAACTTGAGATGGACAGAGGAGCTGCATACTTAAGGTTCCAAAACATGGAGGAATCCAAAAATGAAGAATTAGAACAATTAATGGCAGGTTTGTTGGCTGAACTAGTTGAAAAAGAGAAAGATGACTTACTCAAGGAATTTGATGAAATCTATAGGGTGAATACCAGTTATGCAAGGCGTCACAATTGCCCAAGGGAGATCCATATCCACTTTTCAAGAAGATGTATGAGAGACCTAATACATAGAAAGGCCAGAGATGAGAGAATATTATATAAGGGCAAAGAGATCATAATTCTCAAGCAGATTCCAAGAAAAGTGAGGGCCATAAGGCAAGAATATAAATTTTTAGCCAATTACTTAAATAAAAACGAAATCTCATTTAAATGGCTAATCCCAGAAGGGATGCTAATATCGTGGAAGGGAAGGAAAATTAAAATAGACTCAATAGAACAAGCACAAAACTTCCTAGAACAGCTAACAACCACGGAGGATCAACTCACTAGGGAGAAAATCCAAAGGAATATGCAGGAAGATCGTAACCGCCACAGGAACAAAGAAGAAAGATCTGTCCAAATTCAAGGGAAAGACAACTTACAACGAGAAAGAGAAGAAACAACTCCATATCAACCACAAGAAGAGAGCCGTAGAGTTACGAGACAAAAAGCGAGGCAGACTTAAGTAAATGGACGAAGGAAGGAAAATTCTTTCCATTAATATAAACGGCCTAAATTCAAGAGCTAAAAGGAAAAGGATTCTAACCAAACTAATAAAACAAAATGTTGATATAATTTGCATACAAGAAACACACATTAGGAAAAGTGAGGAGAAATTCCTAGATTGTCCGAAACTGGGAAAATTATTTACAGCACCAACAGATAAACACAAAAAGAAAGGTATTGCAATCTATGTGAGAGATGACTTAAAAGCGGAGTTAATCTGGGCGGACCCTGTAGGAAGAACTCTGGTGGTACAAATCTCGATTAATGGCATTACACTCTTACTGGTAGTAATCTATGCCCCAAATGATGATCAAGGTAAATTTTTTAAACATCTCCATCAAAAAATAACAGAATTTGAAAATGGTAATATTATTCTGATTGGCGATTTCAACTCTATTGCTGACTACCGGAAGGATCATAGTAATAGGAGTAAGAACAAAAAAGGAAATAGAGAATTCTCTAAGCCATGTAAGGATATGTTGAATGAAATGAATCTGGTAGATATCTGGAGAAAATTAAATCCCAAAAAAGAACAGTTTACTTATTATTCTAACCCACACAAAATTTGGACAAGAATAGATATGGCTTGGATAAATGGTGAATTAATTAATGAAATCAAAGATAGTGAAATCTTACCAAATGACTGGGCTGACCACAACCCAATTCAAATAACCTGGAGGGGTAGAAGAAAACCAAAGAAAAGATGGACTTTTAACACTCATTTAATAAAAGAAGAAGAATATACTAATAAACTGAAAGAAGAACTGAACTTCTTCTTAAAGGAAAATAATAATGATCTAACTTCGAAACAAAATATATGGGACACATTAAAGGCATTTATAAGAGGAATAACAATCTCTTACAATGCTATGAGAAATAAAAGAAAGTATGCCCAACAAAGTAACCTACAACAAGAAATTAAGGATTTAGAAACTCAATTACAAAAGAACCCCCAAAACCAAAGAATACAGAACCAGTTAATAACAACTAAACACAAACTTAATTTACTGGAACAAGAAAAATTGGAGATTAGTCTGAAAATGACTAAACAAATCTACTTTGAGCATGCAAACAAGCTAGGGAGATGGTTAGCCCACAAACTTAAGAAAACGAAAGAAAAAAGATTGATACACCAATTAATGGACGAGGGGGGCAATATGCATGAGGAGATAGAGAAGAAAAAAGAGATCACTTTTAATTACTTTGGGAATTTATACAAAAAAGAAGAAGTCTCTGAGGATAAAATAATGAAATACCTGGAGGAAGCGAATGATAAAGCAATTGGAGAGGAAGAGATAGAATTATTAAACCAAAATATAACATGGTCCGAACTGAAGTCAGCAATAGAGAAGCAAAGTAACAATAAAGCACCAGGACCGGACAGGATACCGGTAGAACTTTACAAAATTATCATAGAACAAATTGGACCACTGATGCTGGATGTATTTAATGAGGTACTCTTAGCAGCCAAGATGCCGGACTCGTGGAGGGGAGCCTTAATTTCGCTGATCCCGAAGGAGGACCTAGACCACAGACTTATTAATAATTATAGACCAATTTCGCTCCTGAATGCAGATTACAAATTATTCTCTTCTATAATAGCCAATAGATTAAAACAGGTTTTAAACACTTATATCCATGAAGATCAAAACGGATTTCTCCCATTTCGACAAATTAAGAATAATTTAAGAACGGTGATAGACATTTCAGAATACTATGAAGCCCACCCGGAAAAACAATTTGCATTTATGTTTTTGGATGCTGAAAAAGCATTCGATAATTTAAATTGGCATTTCTTAATTCAAAATATATATAATATAATTTATTCTTTTAAAGCAGGCCCTTTCTGACCAATATGTGACATAGATTGTAATCTTCAGCGCATCTGTTGCATAACCTTCTTCACAAAGGATAGATTACCTTTCTTTCTTGTACGAACTATGTGCAGAAATTCTTCAGATTATGTCCTTTTATTTTCCTGCTTTTTTGTGGATAAATTGTTACAGCTTCATCTGTCTACTTTTTCTTCTTTTTCATTCAGCATCGCTTACATACCCGAAGGATATTGTCCATGTTCTTTGTAAGTATTTGTTGATTTATTAAAGCCATAGTTTGGTATATTATAAATTCCATATGAATTCTTACATTGGGGCTATGAAGGCAGCTCTTAAATCAGAAGTGCACAACTGGATATTCCTGAGCTACAAATAACTGTAGACATTTTGGGTGCAATTCCTAGAGCATCTAAAAAAATGGCTACACAATTGTATTTTTTAAATATGACTTAAAATGAAAACATTTACATGGAGAATAATTACACAAACAAACCACTCCTGAAAACTTGCTAAGAAAATTGCAGGGATATCCCCAGGCAGTCACCAGGAACCAAGACTGATTTGAATGTTCTGATTTGCCTTCAAGTAAAAAAATATTTCAAAAAGCACTGAGGCCTTTTGTTAGAATCTAAAACACAAAACATAGCAAAAAGTAATTATTAGTTGATATCCAAAACACAAGGCCAAATAAACATTTTTATTAGTTTGGGTTGATCCCAAGCAGGGGTGGGATTCAAAATTTTTAACAACTGGTTCTGTGGGTGTGGCTTAGTTGGTGGGCATGGCTTGGTGGTCATGTTATTGGCTGGGCGTGGCCAACTCAATATCACTCACATTGAGGCATGCATCTCCTCTCCTGGCCTCTCATGACTGTGGCTGCAACAGTTGTAAGTGTGAAAAATGATCATAAGTCACTTTTTTCAGTGCCATTGTAACTGAATGGTCACTCCACACAAGCAAAGTACCAGCAAAGGAGGGGAAAAAAAACCTCCAGAGTGGTTTCTGAGACAGGAAGTCTAGTCCTGCCAAGAATGTAATAAAGGTTAATGGAGAGGCAGTTTCTGTAAGCAACACCAGAATGTTTCCTTCCTGCATTCCTTACAGGATTAGGTCAGTAATTTCTTCTAACAACCAGTTCTCCGAACTGCTTAGAATGTTAACAGCCAGTTCTAGCGAACAGGTGTAAACTGGTAGAATCCCACCCCAATCCCAAGTGTTCGTGTACCTCAAGCCAATGCATAGATTTCTGAGTAGCTTGTTTGGCTCAGCCTGTACAA
Source organism: Pseudonaja textilis (assembly GCF_900518735.1). Next base: position 1,782,501 of record NW_020769422.1, on the reverse strand, counting down.
TAAGATCCTCAACTGAAGCCCCAAAATCAAAGCAGCCTATCATGAACGCAGAATCTTTTTTCCCCTTTTTTACCTCGAGCTCAAAGAACAAATCTCACACTTTCTGTCTTGACCCCTTACAGCCAATGAAAATGCATCAAGAACAGCAGGAGCCAGCTGAGTCAGAGCCTGTCTATGAAGAGGTGGGCAGCTTTACAGACATGGATTTTCTGGAACCCACCCATTCCCTACTGCCTTGTGTGGATCAGGCTAAAAAACCAATTAGTTTTTCAGGTCAGTTGACATCCAGCATGCTGCCCCCTTGTTGGGTTCCCAGAGCATCTGGAATTGACTTAATAAAACCATGCTGCTTTGAGAGGACCTTTCAGATGGAATCAAATAAACAGAATCTCACTGATAGAATATCAGAACACAAAGTAATTCCAACTGTCTCTATGGATCAGCAGACTGGGCTGCCTCAAGCACAGGTTGCCCTGGGTAAGAAAGTTGGCCAACATACTGCACTTCCAACCCTCCATCAGGAAAATTCAACTGAGGTCAGTGAGACAAAGAAAAGCTTCCAAACTTGACTCACAAGACCTGATCATATCTCTTCCAAAAGGAAAAAATAACAGATTCATATCACATTAGGAAAACAAGAATTTGTGTTGGAGAATGAGGCTTGTAAAGTAAAAGTGAGCTGAGCAGAAGGTCCCAATAATGACCCGGAGATCAGGGAGGGTAGTTACATCTGGGGCTACTGTAAGAATGAAGTAACTATAGCTAATTGTCCACCCTGAAAGTGCAGTATTAGAAATTCATTCTCATTTTCTCTTGCTTTTACACAGCTGTTTTTAATTCATAGTGTGGTGAGAGGTTGTGCTTTCATTTTTACATCTCTTTGATGATTATTTTCCCTTTTTGATCTCTCCTCTGAACAACTTCCTGCTCACTGTTAGTCTCTATCCCCCATCTGAATATACTTTTCTTCTTTTCATGAGATACCATTACAGTCAAAAGGATAAGCATCCTACTCTTCCCTTACATTCATAAACTGTCAATCATCTCTGTACTTTGTGATTGTAAGGGAAGAGGAGAAAGAAGAAAGAATGAAGATAAAATTAAAATGGAAACTACATCTAGGTAGGCAGAACAGGACAACTTTTAGAAGCCATGTGTGGGAAAGGGGGAATGAAACATTTTGTTTTATTTTATTATTTTACTATTAAATTTTATTTAAAAATAAAAATATTTGAAAATATTTTTCAATATAAATTATAAAATGTTCAATAGAAAATATAAAAGAACAACAAAATAAAACAAATTATACAAAAGCAAAAATTCAATTTTTTAAAATTCATTTTCCAGATTCACTACCCCAGAAGTTTCATGTAGCAGAAATAATTGAGCTCAAAACCTGTCGTTAAGCAAGACAGTTGTTAAGTGAGTTTTGTCCCATGCTACGATCTTTCTTATCACAGTTGTTAAATGAATCACAGGTAATCACAAGCAGTTGTTAAATTAGTAACACAGTTGTTAAGTCAATCTAGCTTCCCCGTTGATTGTCAGGTTGCAAAAGGTAATCACATGACCCTGGGACATGGCAACTGCCATAAATACATGCCAGTCGCCAAGCCTGTAAATGTTTATCATATGACCATGGGACAATGGTTTTAAGTGTGAAAAATAATTATAAATCACTTTTTTCAGTGCTGTTGTAACTTTATATGGTTACTAAACAAATAGTTGTAAGGACGACCTATATTAAAAATTGCTAATATGAATTAAAAGATAGAGATCAAATGAGATTAAAATTATCTTTCATTAAAGAACTATCCAATTGTATTTGGTGCTGCCTTAATTTTTCAACCAGTACTATTTTCTACATCTTCAAATATAATTGTACTAAAAGAACAATGCAGTTTTCCAGTGTTTTTCAGTAATAATCCTGGTCACTAGAAACAAAAATTAATTTCTTCTATTGTCCTATTTTATTTTATTTTTTCTTTTAACAACCCCATAATCCTTCATTTGGGGTGGAATCAGGGGGACTGAATGGAGTTGAGCGTTTACTGGGTAGCCTTTCCTGATGCCTACACAGAGTTTGCAGCAGGCATTTTCTCTTTGTGCCCTTTTTGAACTCTCAACCAGGGGTGGGATTCAACTGGTGTTACTACTGGTTCGATGACTATGTTTTGCGGGTGCAGTGTTTGAAAAGCAACTTTTTTCCTGATTTTTCAACCTCAGCTGTGCCGCGCAAAGCAGCTGAGGTTGTAAAAGCAGGAAATAAAGGACAGGTAAGAGCCCAGCTGGCGGGTGGGCCAAACAGAAGCAAACACAGAACAGGTTCAGTGTCTGCTGCTCTTCAGAGCTACTGGTTCTATAGAACTGGGCAGAACTGGTAGCATCCCACCCCTGCTCTCAAGCTTCCAAGTGAGCATCTTCACCTCTAGGCCATTACGGCATTCTTCATGATTTGACAGAACTGAACAATAAAGCTGTGCTAGCATTAATTGCCCAATATAGTAACATGTCTTCCCTTAAAAAAAATAACTTTCAACCAAATGAACAAGTAAATGGCCATTGCTAACAGATGGGAATATGTATTAATTTAATGATCTTTTCCAACAAATTTAGAAAAATGTTTGCTTAGTATATTTGATGGCTATAGTATAGCCTATAACTAATTCTTGATAAGTTTCCAAAGTCAGTTTAATAGTTACATCATGCAACTTCAAATCAAGTACAAATCCCAAGTCATTTCCTAACATTTTAAAGAATTTAAAGACAATCCTTTACATTCTATGTAAGTAGTAAGAGTAATACAAATTGTCTTTTGATTTTAAGTGACATGGTATGCACTATTTTTACAACACTGTTTATGTTTTCTAATTGGGGTAAGCTCATGAGCTGAAGAAGAAAGGATTGAATTTATTTCATTTAAAATAGTTGAAATTTCAATTATACCATTCAGCAAACTATAATCAATAGAAGCTAACAGCCAATGCTTGCATCCTATAAAGTCTTCTATTGCCTCGTTCCTTGAACAGTTTGTATTTATCCAGTGGAGGAAATATTGGGAATACATATTTTTTTTGGCCCTTGGAGAAGCCTACTTTAAGTGTTCTGCCAGGACTTTCCATGAGTCTGAAAGTCTGGGAAAGTCTGGGAAATTGTGTATTATGTATTTCTAATCCTAACTAAATTTTCCAGATACAGAAAAAAAAAAGTTTGTAACCTTGCTTGTGTAAATCAATAAAATGTTTCTTTAAAATGTTTTTTCAGAAATAAAGATTTGTAAAATTCTTTTTATAAGAGAGAGACTTCTAACTGCTTCCAGAACATCTGAGTAACACTAGAAGAAGCTACAGGTGGCACTGTCTCATGTGCTTTGAATGAGGTTTTTAAAATGTATGCATCATACTGCCCTTGCCAAATTGGTCTAAATAATAACAAATGTGTCCAAACGCAGTTGAGCATGACCACCAGTCTGTTGAAGAGATGAAAGAGATGGAAGCCTCATTTGAGATCCAAAATGTGTAACTACTCTACTAGATGAGAGTAGCAATAAGGCTTATTTATTTATTTGTTTGTTTGTTTATTGTTTGTTTATTTATGTTTCTAATTATCTAATGCACTCAGATTCCAGATTTCCATTAAAAATTGTACTATTTTTTCTGTAAATAGTTGTACTTAAAAAAGACCAATAGGCTCACAGTTCTATGGTGGTGAGTTTAGTAAATGAAGAGGATATCATTTCAGAGAAAAGATTTCCTTTAATTTGTGAATTTAGCAGTTACTCCAGAGGTGGTATTCAGCAGGTTCTGAGCAGTTCTGGATAGTGGAAATTTTGAGTAGTTCAGAGAACCAGCAAATTCTACCTCTGACTGGAGATTTTGCAGTATCCTTCCCCTGAGATGCCCACCAAGCCACACCCACAGAACCAGTAGTAAAAATTTTTTGAATCCCACTAATTGTGGACTGAAGAATTGCTATTCTTTAAAATGACCTCAAGATGCTTCTTTTGATTCATTTGTAGTCCATAGCCTAGGTGTTTAATTTTGTATAAAGCTGAGCTGATCCTGATGTCAATTAAAAAGATACTCCTTTGGTCTTTTTAGCTGCCAGAAAAAAGGGAGTAGGGGAAAACAAGGCATTCTTGAAATGCCTAGATAATCACCTCAGTAGCCCAAAGTTGTCGGAGCATAAGAAGGTTTATGGAGAGCATGATGAAGACGTATGTGTCCCATTGGAGAAGTCACATCCAAGGGCTGGGGGAAAGACCAGGGTCAAGGGAGAAATGTATGATGTGATTTAGTATTGGCTGCACCCAGCCACGTGCCAACATGGCAATTTCTAATAAACCAATTTACTTTTTCTGAGATGTGGCTTGAGACTTTTGATTTGAATGAAGGTGGATTTGTTGGAGCCCTGACAGACAGCCGATACTCTAAAAATTCAACATTCTGGGATACCTGACCCCCGGCCTCTTCAATTGCTTCTCGACACCTGGAATGCATGGAGATAGTCAGGTTAAAATGGCAGAGGGGAGCCTCTCGGAAGAAAGCCTGCTAGAAGCAGCCCAGCTACAAAAAAGAAGCTGAGGATGTAATCACAAGTGAAGCTGAGAGGCCTGAGCAAAGAAAGGAAACAAAACTTCCCACAGCTTTGGAAGGTGAGCTCCCCCAGCTTAAAAAAGAAGGAAGGGCCCTGAGTGAGCTGATAAGAGTGGAATGGATGTGGGACTGGGAACAAGACAGAGCCCCAAAGCTCCTGTCAGGATCCCTGGGGAGATCCATAGAGCTAAGGGAGGAATTTGACCATCATGCTGCCCAAAACAGAGGGGATCTCCCACAGAGCCTTCTGGTGTGAGGAGAAGTAGGCGAGATTACACCCTCCTCCTCTACCCAGCAGAAGAAAGAGCTCACAGTGGCAGCCAGTGCCTCCCACATGCAGCAGGTATCTCTTTCCTCCTTCTGCACGAACTAGAGCCAGGGAGGAAGGTCAGCCACCTCAAGCAGATTTACAGAGTGTAAAAGGAAGAGGGCAGAGCAGAGCTCTATGAACTACCCCTGATCAGGGGGAAACTTGATGGGGACCCAGACCAGCTAGCTCTATTCCTTGACTCAGCTAAGATTCACCTAGAACGTTATGGACACCTCTACCCCTCCCCTAGAGCCATGGTGAACGCCATTTCTGAGGGGCTGGAGATAAAAGCAAGAGGATGGCTAGCAACCCTCCACAAGAGAAGCCCCCCCCCCCAAATGCATGACGCAGATGACTTCCTACGACTGCTAGAGGCCAGATTTCAGGAGGCAGAGGATGACCCGTATGCAGAAGATGAACTCAGCAACCTAAAGCAGGGAGGGTGACCCATCAAAGAACACATCTGTGAATTCAGGAAAATTAGTGGGAAGCTACCCCTTTTGCCTGAATGGATGCTGTTTCATTTTTTCAGAACCAGCCTGGACCAGCAAATTAGCAAAGTAACTGCCTATTGTGACATCCCCAACAGATTCTATGAGTGGTTCCAAGTAGCCATAAAAGTCAATGGGACATTACGTGCTAGTGATATGAAGAAGCCACCAGGGACCAGAGACAGAGGGCAACCAGATCAGAGGCCACCAAACCAATGGGATGGCACACCACGATCTTCCCCAAGACCAATCCTCTCACAAAGCCCAATTAAATGCTACTGATGTGGAGGAGTAGGGCACATAGCAGTGGCATGTGCACTCCCAGATTTGAGACCAAGGCCGAAACCACCACCCAGGGCGCGACCTGAATGAGGCCCCAGACATGCCACCAATGCATCCCAGAGGGTTCTTCAGGCTGCAGAGGTCCCTCTCCAGCCAGCTGAAGGGGAAGGAATTCCAGACAACAATGACCAGTCACCAGATCCTTACAACAGTGAGGACGAGGGGGAAGATGACCCAATGGTGAGTGTACTGATTCCCCTTTCGTTTTCCCAATACAGCTTACAGCACGAAAGACAGGGAATAAGGGAGTTTTCCAAGCCTTAACAGATTCAGGCTGCACCAGATGCCTGATCAATCTGATCACGGTCCTAAAACTGGGGATCAGAGTGAAAAAGCTAGCCCACACAATCCAGTTCAAACTAGTAGATGGCTCCCTACTGGGAGGAGCCTATGCCATTCACTTAACTGAACCAGTGAGACTAGAGCTAGTGGAACACTGGGAGACAATTTGATTCGTACTAGCTCCCAAAATGACAGATGCAGTCATATTGGGACTTTCCTGGCTAGACAAGTGGGGCCCGACCATCTGGTGGCAAGAGGGCAGCCTCAGGTTGTAAAGGGAGCCCAACCCCTTCCTCGCCATCAAATGGAGGCACTGCCAATGCAAGGAACCCCCTCCAAGAGTTCACCAGAACAACTGGCAGCCACCTCCAACAGAACCCCAGAGGTCAGACATATCCCCAGATAATATCAAGACCTCACTGAAGTATTCAGCAAGATGGAGTGTGACATCCTGCCCCCCCCCACCGTGAAATAGACTGCGCCATAGAAATCATCCCTGGGACAAAGTTACCAAAGTCCAAAATGTACATCATGACACCCTGTGAAATGCAAGAAATGCGCAACTACACAGACAAAAAGTTAAAAAGGGGTTTCATTGAACTGACCAAGCCACGGGTTGCAGCCCCAGTCCTGTTCAAAGAAAAAGAAGATGGGACCATGAGATTGTGTGTTGACTTTGGGCCATCAATGGACTGTGTGTACACAACCTATATCCCCTCCCGCTTATGAAGGACATGCTATCTCACCTAGCCAAAGGTAAGGTCTTCACCAAATTAGATCTCAGAGAAGCATAGTATCAAGTTTGCATCAGAGAGGGAGACGAGTGGAAAACAATATTCAACTGTCCCCTAGGGAGGTTTCAATTCAAAGTCATGCCTTTTGGACTACAGGGTGCCCTGGCGGTGTTCATGCAATTAAGTAATGAGGTGCCACACGAACATCTATACAACTATAAGGGCGTCCTTGTCTACTTGAATGACATCCTCAGCTACACTGAGGCGATGGACGACCATGTAGCCCTAGTGCGCCAAGTACTGGAAAAACTTCTAGCACCAAATCTGTATGTCAAGCTGTCAAAATGCGAATTTCACCATGCACTGTTGGACTACCTGGGATACTGAGTCTCAAAGGCATAGAGATGGACCCAGCCAAAGTACAAGCTGTCCTCGGTTGGCAAGTCCCTCATATCTGCAAACAGCTACAAAGCTTTCTGGGGTTTGCAAACTTCTACCGGCAATTCATCCCCTCCTTTGTGAGGACTGCCAAATCCATGATGGACCTTCTTAAGACAGGAAGCATAGAAACAAAATCCTGCCCAGGACAACCCCTACAGTGGGACCTAACCTGCCAAAAATCATTTGAAACACTGAAAGAACTATTTGCAAAAGAACCGGTGCTGAACCACCCTGACCCCGAACAACCCTTCGTCATACCAGCAGACTCCAGTGATGTGGCAGTGGGAGCACTGTTACTCTAAAGAAGTGACCAAGGAAACCTACAGCCCTGTGACTACACCTCCCATAAACTCACAGACATAGAGAGGTGATTGGCTGCATGGGAGAAAGAGGCTTTTGCAGTAAAATGGGCACTGCAGACCTGGCGTCACCTGTTGGAAGGGGCCAGAAGCCATTCAAAGTTTGGACCAATCATAAAAATCTGGAAAGCCTTAGGACCCCACGAAAACTATCACCCAAACAAGTCCGCTGGGCCCAATACTTCAACCGATTTGACTTTGTGCTAAAACACATCCCAGGGGGAAATAACTTTCTGGCTGACGCCCTCTCTCACGTGCCCCAGTGCAAAAGGGAAAAAAATTATAAATGCCATCATCCCCTCTGTCCAAATAGCTGCACAAGTAACCACCAGATGACGATGACGTGACCAACAAGACCGATCCGCAGATGACTTAGCCATGAAATTAAAAACTGAATTGCTAGCAGACCGCTGGTTCCAGGACAATCAACACATCTTAACGAAAAGAGATGACCTAGCCTGGAAAGGAACAAAACTCTACGTTCCAGAATCCCTACATATTCTAGTCCTTCAGATGAGTCACGACACCAAGCCAGCAGGCCACTTTGGGTTCTTTAAAACTTTACATTTAGCTCAGAGGCAATTCTGGTGGCCTGGCATAAAGAAAGACGTGGACAGCTATGTGAAGAGTTGCACCATTTGCGCTGCGATGAAAAAACATCCAGGAACACCACCACCCCGGATTGCTAGAGATGGTTGAGGAACCAACGAGGCCGTGGGAGGAGATCGCAATGGATTTCATAGTAGAGTTATCGAAAAGTGGAAGAAACAGTGATCTGGACTGTGATAGATTTATTTTCCAAACATGCACATTTCATACCATGCAGCAGGCTACCCTCAGCCCACCAGTTTGCCAAGCTGTTTTTGAAACACATCTACTGCCTGCATGGAGTGCCACAAAGAATTATCTCAGACAGAGGAGTCCAGTTCATGGCTAAATTTTGGAAGGAGTTCCTGCGGACTACTGGGTTGTCCCAGGGTCTTAGCTCGGCTTTTCATCCAAGCACCAATGGGGGGGACAGCGAGATTGAACGCCATGGTAGTGAAGTATCTGAGATGCTATGTGAATTATCAGCAGTCCAATTGGGCAAACCTCCTGCCTTTTGTGGAGGTCGCATACAATAATGCTGTTCACAGTAGCATGGGACTAACCCGTTTCAAAGTAGCGAGTGGCATGGACTTCATCCCAATACCTGAGTATCCAAGGGATCCCCCATCCTCAGTCAGCCTGACCAATTGGATGTCAACGCTGAAAGCAACTTGGGAAAATGTAAAAAAGGCACTAGCAAAAGCGGCACAAAGCTATAAAAACAGGCAAACACCGGGCCCCGCAAAGGCCATTCCAGGTGGGGGAGAAGGTCTACCTATCCAACAAGTACTTGATGCTAAGGCTTCCTAGTAAGAAGTTGGGGCCAAATTCATGGGACCTTTCCCCATAGTAAAAGGTCAGCAACCCAGTCACGGTGTAACTGAAGTTGCCCTGACTGTTAGAGAAAATACACCCGGTATTCCAGTAGTAGCCTCTTAAAACCTGTGGTGGGATCGACCCTGAGGCCACCACCTCATGAACCCCCAGACCCTGTGGTCATAGGAGGCCAAACCCATTATGAGGTGCAGCAAATCCTCGATTCGAGTGGCACAGGAGACAACTCCAATATCTAATCAAGTGGAAGGCTACCCTTTATCAGAGGCATCTTGGGTAAAGAGTAGTAACATCCAAGCTGATCGCCTTGAGACTAGGTTCCATGCAGAAAACCCAACCAAACCTGGGGGGGGGGTGTTTCGCAACCGGGGGGGTGTTTCGCAACTCTAAGTTCTATACCTGTAATAAATTTATTTTCTTTTTGTCACCTTCAGTAAGTGAGGGGAGCTGAATGTCAACTAAAAGATACTCCTTTGGTCTTTTTAGCTGCCAGAAAAAGGGAGTGGGGGAAAACAAGGCATTCTTGAAATGCCTAGATTAGGCTTGTCCAACCTGCGGCCTGCGGGCCGCATGCAGCCCAGGTCGCCTCGTAATGCGGCCCAGAGCCCACCCCAACCTTCGTACCAGAGCCAGCGAGGAGGAGGAGGAGAGGCAGGCGCGAGGCGGGGCGAGGCGAGTGCCAGGCCAAGCAGCAACAGAAAAGGCGGGCGCCGTCAGAGCGCCACCTCCTGCTGTTGCCGTCGCCGCTTCTGCCCCTGCCGCCACTGCCCCCACCGCCACTTCTGCCCCCACCATCGCTGCCACTTCTGCCCCCGCCGCCGCCGCTTCTGCCCCCGCCGCCCCGCCTCTGCCCTCACCACTGCTGCTGTTTCTTCCCCCGCCACCGCTGCTGCTTCTGCCCCCGCTGCCGCTGCCCCCGCCGCCACTTCTGCTCCCCCGCCGCTGCCACTTCTTCCCCCCGCCACCGCCGCTTCTGCCCCTGCCACCGCTGCTGCTTCTTCCCCTGCCGCCACTTCTGCCCCCACTGCCACTTCTTCCCCCACCACCACTGCTGCTTCTGCCCCCACTGCCGCTTCTGCCCCCGCCGCTGCTGCCCCCGCTGCTGCTTCTGCCTTCCAGTCCTGCCATTTGCAGGAGGAGAGGTAGGCACGAGGCGGGCGAGCTTTCTCCCCCCCCCCCGCAAAATTTGGCTGGAAAATAAACCGTGATAAAAAAAAATGATAAAAAAACCATGATAAAAAATAAATAATTTTTAATTAATAATTAATAATAAATAATAAAAACATGTCACTAACTTCATTTCCAAATAAATTTAATATGTTAACTATGTTTTCTATGGTTTTTTTGGATGTTCAGGTATCGTTACTGTTATTTTATGTGCGGCCCAAACCAAATTTTCACCTTCTAATGTGGCCCAGGGAAGGTGAAAGGTTGGACACCCCTGGCATAGATAATCACCTCAGTAGCCCAAAGTTGTCGGAGCATAAGAAGGTTTATGGAGAGCATGATGGAGATGTATGTGTCCCATTGGAGAAGTCACATCCAGGGGTGGGGGAAAGACCAGGGTCAAGGGGGAAATGTATGATGTGATTTAGTATCAGCTGCACCCAGCCACGCACCAACATGGCAATTTCTAATAAACCAATTTACTTTTTTGAGATGCGACTAGAAACTTTTGATTTGAATGAGGCTGGATTTGTTGGAGCCCTGACAGCTGAAGTATTTCCCACCTTCTCTAAACACAAGCTTTGCTGTATGCAAATTTGTGATATATCAACAGTGGTGACTGAGGTAGTAATGCCAGCAGGCCCAGAGTTGCTTCTGCTCAGCTCCTATTGGCCACTTTGCACCATATTGTTCAGGCCTAAGCAAAATTGTGCCTTCTCAATTGTTAAATGATTTTTTCGGAAAATATGCTAATTAAAAGACTACATACCAGTGGTAGGATTCAATTTTTTTTTACTACCGGTTCTGTGGACGTGGCTTGGTGGGCGTGGCAGGGGAAGAATACTGTAAAATCTCCAGTCAAAGGTGGTATTTGCCAGTTCTCTGAACTACTCAAAATTTCCGCCACCGGTTATCCAGAACCTGCTGAATACCACCTCTGCTACATATGTGACTCTTGAGAAAGGCAAATCTTTCTGTTTCCTTTTCCAAAGCAAGCAACTTTTCATTGCTGTCCTAGAGGCAAGAGCAGTGGATAGTTACAGTGTTAGTGCTGGCTGAATCAGAAGTAGCATATCCACCCACCTGTCAACAGCCCTCATCAACTGTTTTTAAACTGAACTTGCAAGCTAGTGAGAAAATCTGCATCGGACCCAGGAGCTTCCTGAGGTGGCAGGAGAGTCTCTGTAGATTAAATACCAACAGATTTATTTCATAGATCTAGCCATCTGTCCATTTTCCCCCTATTCTCATTCTTTTACTGCTTTCTTCAGAGCAAGTAGTTCATGTGTTCTATTTTTGAAAAGCAATAGATGTTGAACCATTATATTTTTCCATATTTACTGCATTTAAATGTGTTAGTATTATTTTGATTTCACACACACAAATATCATGTAGGATTTATATAATGGCTTTTTAATTAATATTTACAGAAGAGCATAATAGGAAAATTCTAAAGGATTTAGTTCATCCCCAAATTCAGATTCAAGTCTTTGCTCCTAGAAAGAAAAATCTATCCCAAATTTTCATGTGAACCTCCAAGGTTTTTTTACTGGGCAAGGGTATCTGTCATGTACACATGTTCAGACCTTTTGCGTTAAACACCACAATGAAAAAGCTCAAAGCAAGTTGCTGCTTCACTATGCTATGGGAGTCAGGCTATGTTATTATCATTTGTGGAAACAAGAACAGTATTCTGTTTTCCTACCATTAGGTAGGAAAATGCCTATTTCTTTATTGCATTCCTAGAAAAAGTGTCCTTCCCCTCTGCTGAGACAGATTTGTATTCAATAAAGAAAATGCAGTTCCTCAGTCGCAAGATTTGTTTAATGCTTGGCAATGTGAGATACAACTCTATTGCTCCTGGGTATACAGCACTTACAAGTCAAATACTACTTTAATAAAGACCTCAAAGTTACTGTGTTTCAAAGTTAAAATGGGCACAGGTATGCACACAATTCTAAATAATTTAGCTGTTGTCTTATCTGAGTCATTACATATGCAAAGAACACAGAACCTTTTTATCCTATTCATCCCCCTACATGTCTGAGATCTCTTGGGATCTGGAGGATGTGTTTTGCCCTCTGAAAGAAACAAGCCAATGGTGCTTCAGAAATATGCCACCCAGAGCTGTTAGGGAAACCCTTGTGTGAGAGATGTATGCCAACTACAATGATCTAGAATAATTTGTTAGTTGCTTTTTCTATTGTTAACAGTAGAAGTCTATGAGACTGGAATTGTTGCAAGTACCCCATACTGAACTTCAGTATGATGAGTAGAATTCTTATCAGTGGAGACATGCTTATATATCGTGCCCTCTTAAAAGATACATAATAGTAAAAGATTGACTTTAGCAAAGTTTTCAAGAGTACAGAGGGGCTTGGATTTCCACTAATGTTTGTTTACTCTACAACATGTTCCTATCCTTGTGATTATTGTTCTGCTTTTGCATGGAGAATGATTGTAATGGGAATATGGAATTTGCCAGCTTTACTGATGACAGTAGCACGTTCTTTTGGTGGTCTGACCATTCCAAGTAAAGAGTAGCTTTTCCAGCCAGGATTATTCTGCTTTGATGTTGCAACTTCATCCCTGCAAACCTGAGGTCCATTCCATGTGGATCTCTCTCCTTAGCAACTCATGCTAAGGAGCATGCAGTTCATAGGACCTGAAAGAACAAAGATGGTGAGTGTCAAAATGCCATTTTATTGGTGTCCCATTGCAAATCCATTCCCAGCAGGATTAAGCACTATTCTAGGCTTTCTACAAGCCTGATGCTGTAATCTTACCTGTTTGGTTTACTTTACTAATGCCCTTGACCTACCCATGGCAGGATTTTGTCATTTATATAAATAGAAATTAAAAATTAGTCTCATCAGTTAATAGAATTTATTTAATTCTGTTTTCATAGAATAATCACGATGATGGTTAAAATAAGCCCTCATAGAGGATTATTTTAATCTTTATTGAAATTGGCCTATTCCCAGCATACTGAACAGAATAAAGAGGAACGTGTGCAGATTTCTAAGCTCAGCTTTCATTATGAGGTTTCAGTCTTTCCTGAATTATTTATGTAAATCTTTAATTCATTTTAGCACATCTCACTTTCCTAGGAATTAGCCAAATCTTCTAGTTCCTGTGGCCAGTTATAGACAAGACTTATATTAATCAACATCTATGTAAGTGAAGAGTTAAGATGGCTCTAGTATGCAACTATTATACAAGAATGCTTATGGCAGGAGCCTACAACCTCTGGGCTACAGATGACTGCATGCACACAGCACCATTTGCTTGAGTGGAGGGTGAGCACATGTGCGCATGCAGTTCCCATTTGTGTGAGCAGCAGGCAAGTGGATGCATGCACACAGCTCGATTTGTGTGAGTGGTGGACAAGTGCACATGTCAACTCATAAAATATTTATATGGTCTTTTTAGAGTTGCCAACAGAAAGGGGGGGAAGGGGTTTGAAAGAGCAGTGTGGCAGCTTGGAAATCGAAAGTGCATTCTATAAATAGTTTTTCAAAAATAGTAATTAGGTGACTGAAGTTTCTGCTGTGCAAATATCTAATGGGAGAACATGATTGATGACTCATGGCTATGGATGTGTCACATTGAAGAATATGAATTATGATACACCCAGGGGGGGGGGAAACCAGGGTCAAGGGTGACAATGAATTATGTGTCTCAGAGTTGGCTACACCCAGGCAGTGCCAGACATGTTAACTCCCAATAAATCCTTTTGAAGTTTTGGAAGTTTGGCTCGAGACTCATGATTTAATTGGGGTAGCTGCTGGAATCCTGACAGCACACATGCACACAGCTCTATTTTTATTGTTAAAAACCTGGGCCAGGAGTTCAGCCAAGCAGTGGGACCCCGGGTAGCGGCCCAGTTCTATTCAGAGAGAAAAAAGATGGATCTCTTCATCTCTGCATGGATTATCGTGCTCTGAAAGCGGTATGTATGGAAAATGTGTAACCGCTTCCTCTGATGAAGGACATGCTGGCCCACTTGGCAAAGGGGAAGTTGATCTTTTTTTTTACTAAACTGGATTTATGAGAGGCATACTACCACATCAGGATCAGAGGAAAGGGATGAATGGAAGACCGCTTTTAATTGCCCACTCGGTTGCATTCAATTTAGTGTGCTTCCCTTTGGGCTACAGGGGGCACCTGTAGTCTTCATGCAGCTGATAAATGAGGTGCTGCATGAACACTTATATAAAGGAGTACTAGTCTACTTTGTGACATCTTAATCTACACTGAAATGAAGGCAGGGCATGTGAAGCGGGTTGGGGATGTTCTCAAGAAACTGTGTGCTGCTAAACTTTAAGCCAAACTTTCCAAGTGCAAATTCCATCAAGATAGAATAGATTACATGGGGTACTGGATCTCCCATGAGAGGACTGAAATGGACCCAGAGAAAGTCTGGGCAGTGTTAGAGTGGACTCTGCCTTGCACAAGGAAGCAACTACAGAGCTTCCTGGGATTTGTGAACTTTTACCAGCAAGCCATCCCCTCATTTGTTCAGATAACTCTCCTTATCACTAATCTTTTAAAAACTAAAGACAAGCCTAAACCTAGCCAACCATTAAAGTGGTCAAATGCCAAAGCCACATTTGAAAGGTCGCAGTGCCCCGAGAGTGAACTATTATCAAGTTAACACCTCAGAGTTTCTCAAAACACATTTGCAGGTATTATTGGCTACCGAGGGATTGGGGGATTGGGCAGGGTTTGAAGAGGGAAAAATAGCTTGAGGCTTTGTACGGGCTTTTCAAATTCTGCCTGACTTCTCTGCGATTACTTTCTCTCAGTAAAAGTTTCTTTTTTAACTGCTACCTTTTCAAAAGTCATATTTTTCTCAGAAGATAGCTGAGGCAGGTCCTTACAACATTACTTTTCAAGTTCATGAACCTGTGTCTAATGAAGGGACACTGTTCCTTTTAAATTTTTGCAGACTGCACACTTGTTTCTTTAATAGGTTAAACTGCTCATTACAGAAGAACCTGAAGAATTTGGGAGAAAACTTTGCTGTGGATTATAAATTACTTTTGATTTGCTGACTTGATTGGATCTTACATGACAGATTATAAAGAAATTATAAAGAGACAACAAACACAATATCTCAAAATGAAGAAAGCAACAACATCTGTCCCATCTTCTGCCTCTTTCTCAGCTACTTCAGGTCCTGCCAGACAAAGATCTCTGGACATTATGTTACAGCAAGAAAAGAGGGTTACAATGGAAGCCAAAATTAAAATGATTTTCCAAGCTTTACAAGAACAAATAGGGAGATTGGAAGAGAAAGTAGGGAATATAGAGGGGAAGGTAGGGAATGTAGAAGAAAAGGTAGAGAACATCCAGCAAATGATGGTGAAAAATGAGGAATGTATGGGAAAAATAGAAGAGAGCAGACATAACAGAAAAAGGAGAAGGAGAAATGGGCTATAGGCTGACACTAGCAGACCAAAATAAGGAGAGAAAAAATTTCTTGTTGGAAATGGATCGCACCAATTTAAGATTTCAAAACATTGAGGAAGAAAAGGAAGAAAATTTAGCAGAAATAATGGCAGACTTTTTGGCAGGGGCCTTGGAAGTGACAAAAGAAAAAGTAATGGTAGATATAGATGAAATATTTGAAGTACAGACCAGACACACACTGAGGAACAAGTTACCAAGGGAGGTACAAGTTAGATTCACAAAGCGACAAGAACACAAATATTACAGAAAGCAAGAGACGATACATTGAAATACAAGGGAAGGCGATAACAATTTTGAAGCAAATACCAAGAAGCGTCAGAGATTTAAGGAGGGAATATCAATTCTTGACAAAATGTTTAATTAAAAGAGGGATTAATTTTAGATGGCTGACACCAGAGGGAATAATGGTGACATGGCATGAACAGAGACACAGGCTAGATTCAATAGAGAAAGCGGAGCAATTTTATGACCAGTATTTTAGAGATCAAGAGGGAGAGAGAGCGAGGGAAATAGAAGAAATCAAACAAAGATAGGAAACTGTAGGAGAGAGAAGACAAAGAGGAGAGGAAAGAGAACAAGAAGAAAGAGTGATAAGAGAAGAAGTTAAACCAAAGGAAGCAAGGGAGATAAGAGCAACAAGAGCAATAAATGCTTATTATAAATAAAAACATGGAAGAAGCAATAAAATTGATGTCAATTAATATAAATGGACTGAATTCTGCAATAAAAAACATTTTTAATAAATTAGTGAAACTAAAATTGGGTATAATTTGTTTACAAGAGGTACACATAAAAAAACAACATGATGCACACTTCCGGCTTGTGGTGCTTCGGTGCAGGCAGGATTCCGTGACTGTGCACGGTTTCTGCCTGTGTTCACTGCCTGAGTGCCTCGAGCCATTTGGCTTCGGGGCTAAGCCACCTTTGTAGAAGGTGGTGAAGACTGGGGGGTTCTGGCAGGGACGAGAGACATCGCATCTCTCTTCCCTAGCCGGCTAAATCTCCCTCTCCAATGGCAACTGAACGGCGGTCTTAACGGCCGCCACTTAGAAGAGCTCAGCCGGGGAAAGGAATGTGCTGGAGGGGTTTGTGAAGAAGTGAAACTGATTTTGCTGACCGGGACAAAGGAACAGTGAAAGTATCCTGGTATTTAACACCTACTAAAGACACATTGCTCCCAGACTGAGTAAGCAGCGAATGGATATCAAAGGGAAAACTTTTTTTCTTTTCACTCTCCTTCCAAACGGAACAGCTTTGAGAGAAATCGGAAACCCGCATTGAAGGTATGCTAAATGCTAAAGACTATGCTAATGCTAAAGGGATATGGATTTCTAAATATTTAAAGAAAATTTTTTCTTCTGCTGTGAGTGGGAAGGGAGAGGAAAAAAATTGAAGTAGAAATTGAAAATAAGGAGCAGACTGCCTAGAATTTTAAAGAGCCATTTGAACATTAATAAGACTTCAAAAGACATACTATAATTGGAATTTTGTGATTTAATAGCAACCCCAGAAAAAGAAATGGAAAAAGAGAAAAAGTGCTAAATGAAATAGTCTATCTGGATTGTTTGGTGACTTTGCATTTTTTGGGAAACTTTTTTTTTCTTTGTTTAAAAACACTCGGGTGGTTGTTTTGGGAAAAATTTCTCCTCTTTATAATGGCACCACTTTTGGATGAATTTAAAACTGAATATCTAAAATATAAAAAGGAAGAACAAGACTGGAAAGATACCTTGGACATTCTTTTTCAATCTCTAGAAATGGCGGTGTATTCCTATGGAGAATTGATTGCGCAGCAGGATAATTGGGACAAAGAAGGAACCATTTTTGATGAACATGTGACCCTATTGGGGGAGAAGAAGGAGGAAGAGGAAAAGGAAAAAGGGATTTTAAAACCTAAAAAAACAACCAAAAAAGATAAAAATGAGTTGAAGGGTAGATATAAGGTTAGAAAACAACAGGAAGGGGGAAAGCACAAGAAGAAAAGGGAGGTGGAAAGGCAAAGGGGGAAAAAGGGTAAGGAAAAGAATAAGCAAGGGAGAAAGGAAGGGGTGAGAAGTCTCAATGATTGGAAGCAAGATCTGAGGAAACAAAATTTATTTAGAGACAATGGGTAAACTTAATTGAAAAAGGGATTCTGTAAAGTACATAAGATTGTGTTATTATAGGCATTTATAGAATAAAATGTTTAAGATATAAATATATAAATAAGTATCAATAGGTACGATTAAAATGGTTTTGACAGGGGTACTACCTATATTATATATCTATAAATTTCTTTGTTGTTGTCGTTCTTTCTTTTTTCTTTTTCTTTTTATATAATATATGATGTGACTTTAGGATGTGCTAAACAGAGTCCCAATACAAGTTATGTGTGATATTAAGTATTATTAGGTTAGGGGAAAGAGTTAAAGGCGTCATACTCTAATTAGTGTACAGGAGAGGTTTTGTTTAAAGAGAAAAAATGAACGGATAGCTGAGAACAGACAAAGAATGTTAAATATTATGACTTGAACTGAGATAAGTAGAATAAAACTAAGAGAGTTAAAAAAAGGAAGAAGATATATAGAAAATGGGAAACGGTAATAAGATATGGAATGATATATAAAAGGAACATGATTTTTGAAGAGGTGTCTGTACGATGAGTTTTAACCTGGGATCAAGCAATTTTCAGAAAAGATGTTTATGTTTTTATGTTTTATGTCTTGTTTGTTTTTTTTATTGGAAGAGAATAATGAAAATGTATAAGACAGATGGATATAAAAAATGTACACAATCTAAAGTTGAAGAGATATAATTTGAATAAATAGAAGGAAAGGAAGTAATAAAGAGAAGTTTGGGATAAGATATGAAGATGAACAGATAAGGTAAATATATATATCAAATTGTGCTTGTTTGGAAATGTGATAACTTGGAATAATTCTGTCTTTAAATAAGATGTTGTATTGGCTTTTTAAGAAAAAAAACTCTTATGTCATTATATTCTATGTTTTGTTTGTCTGTGTATTGTTTTGGAAAATCAATAAAACTTGTTCAAAAAAAAACATGATAAAATATTGGACTATCCCAAAAATGGGAAATTATACATCTCCCTGGCACAACAAAGTAAAAGAGGAGTAGCACTATATATTAAAGATACAATAAAAGCTAAACAAATATCTCAAGATAATGAAGGGAGGGTGCTAATGGTGGAAATAATGATTAATTATAAACAAACATTACTAGCGGCAATACATGCACCAAATGAGAATCAAGAAGAATTCTATGATAATTTACATAAGAAAGTAATGGAACTAGAATATGAAAGTATATGCATCCTGGGAGACTTTAATCCAATAATGGATGCTGAAATAGTGGATACTGAAATATAAAACACAAAAGATAAACAAAAAGGACAGGAAAACATTACCAAAATCCTTCTTCAAGAGGACGGAAGAGTTAGCAATCCAAAATGCATGGAGAGAAATACACCCCAAAACTAAACAATATACATTTTATTCGAATAGAGATTTGTCCTGGCCTAGGATTGATATGATGTGGACAGATCTAACTTTCAACATACAAGAAATAAGTATTGAAACAAACACATGGGCAGATCATAACCTGATTAAAGTATAATGGAAGGAACAAAAAAAGAGGTCAAGATGGACAGTGAATAATTTAATATTAAGAGAAAAGGAGTATATTAAATGTATGGGAAAAGAATTGGAATTGTTCTTTAATAAAAATAGAAAAGAGGAAATCTCATTACAAAACGTATGGGATACAGTTCAAGCATATATTAGAGGACTAACTATAACATAGACGGGAAAGAGAAACAGAAAGAAAAGACAGGCACAAAAAGTACTAGAAGAATATAAAAAGCTGGGGAAGGAACTCCAAAGGAACCCACAAAGAAAGGACATACAAAATAAAATGAATTTAACAAAGCACAAAATGGAAATAATAGACAAAGAAGAAATAGCACAAAAAATAAAAAGTTCTAAACAAAACGTTTTTGAAAATTCAAATAAACCAGGAAGGTGGCTGGCATATAGACTGAAGAAAGAGAAGGAAGAGATGGATTTCCCAACTAATAGATCACAAAGGCAACCTCTGTTACAGAAATGAAGAGAAAAAGAAATAGTTCAAAAATATTATGGGGAAACTATATGAACAAGAACAAATGGGAGGAGAAGAATTTAAAGAATACTTTAAAAAAGCAGAACTCCCTAAAGTACCAGAAGAAATTAAAACAATGTTAGAGGGAAGAATTGCAATGATGGAATTAACAGAAGCAATTAAAAGACAGAACAATGGAAAAGCACCAGGACAGGATGGCTTATCAGAAGAAATGTATAAAATCCTGCAGGATTCCCTGAGTTGTTGTTCTATTGTTAGAAGTGGTCAATGAAGTACTGATGGAGGCAAAAATACCTAACTCATGGATGGAAGCTTACATTATGCTAATACTGAAAGAAGATACTGACTTACAACCGATTAAGAATTATAAACCAATATCTTCATTGAACTCGGACTACAAAATATTTGCCTCAATGATGGCAAAAAGACTAGAGATTTCTAAACCAATTTATACACCTAGACAAAATGGGTTTCTACCCAAGAGACAAATAAAAGACAATATGAGAATAATCCTGAACACTTTGGAATACTATGAAGCGCATCCAGAGAAACAGATGGTGTTGATATTCCTAGATGCACAGAAGGCTTTTGACAACATGAACTGGCAGTTAATGCTGGCACAAATGGAAGAAATGGACTTTGGGGAAAGGTTTATTAAAATGATTAAGACAATATATTACAAACAATATGCAAAGGTGATGGTAAATGGAGAAATGACTGAAAAAAATTAACATTAAAAAGGGAACAAGGCAAGGGTGTCCCTTGTTACCATTACTATTTGTATTAATCTTAGAAGTATTAAATAGAAATATTAGCAAAGATAAGGAAATAAAAGGGATGGAAATAAGAAAGGAGGAATACAAAATACAGGCATTTGCAGATAACTTGCTTTTTATATTAGATGAACCATTAGGAACATGACCTAAGCTGATAAATAAGATAGAGGAATATGGAAAAGTGGCAGGACTGAAAATAAATAAGGGGAAAACTAAGGTACTGGTAAAAAATATGACAGAAACAGAGAAACAAAAAATGAAGGGAGACTCATTGTACACATGTTGTACTCTGACAATAAAGGTTGATTTGATTTGAAAAGAGAGTTAATGGAGAGATTACATATTCAGATTGCAAAGAAAGTAAAATATCTAGGGATCCAGTTAATAGCCAGATGTGGAACGATTAAGGAAGATAATTACTATAAATTAAAACAACAAATTAAGACAGACTTGGAAAAATGGGATAATATGCAATTATCATTAATAGGAAGAAGTACAATGATTAAGATGAATATATTACCAAAAGTGTTGTATCTGTTTCAAACAATTCTGATAAAACTGGAGAAAAAAATACTTTGAAGATATGAACAAAATAGTATTGAAATATGTATTGCAAGGGAAGAAAGCAAGAAGTAACCTTAAAACGTTACAGGATGCAAGAACCAGAGAAGGGTTACCTAACTGGGAAATATATTATCAGGCCACAGTACTAACTTGGATGAAAGAATGGATGAAGTTAAGAAACACAAGGATGTTGACACTGGAGGGACATGATTTGCAATTGAGTTGGCATGCATTTCTGTGGTACAGGGGAAGTAAGATACATGGTTATTTTTGAAGATATTTTATTAGGAATGCTTTATTGTTAGTATGGGACAAACTAGAGAACAACATTATCTGAAAATTCCAGTCTGGTTATCAACAATGGAAGTATATCGGTAAAATGGGAACTATTGTTAGATATAAGGATATATTGAATGAAAAGCGTGAATTCAAAACCAAACAAGAATTGAATGAACAAGGGGTTGATATACATTGGTACTCATGTATGCAAATACAATCAAGATATGAAAAAGATGTTAAAGCTGAAGGTATCCACAATGAGTTGACAGAACTGGATAAAACATTAACAGGAACGGAGGACAGTTGATTTAAAAATTGTATTGTTATTTATTAGGTGTCAAACTAGAAGAAGAGCAAGTAAAGGAAAAAATGATAGCATGGGCGAAAAACTTTGGGTACACTATAGAATTAGACAAATGTCAGAAGCTATGAGAAAGAAATTATAAATTAACAATATCGACAGCATACAAAGAAAATTTGTATAAGAAGTTTTATAGATCGCACTTTGCACAAACAAAACTGGCAAAGATGTTTAAAGACAAATCAGCCAAATGCTGGAAGTGCCATCAGACACCTGGAACATATTTACCATATGTGGTAGACATGTGCAGAAGCCAAAAGATATTGGACAAAAATACCTACATGGTTGGAAAAAATGATAAACATATAGATTTGAAACCTGAAATATTTTTATTAGGAATGGTACCAGAAGGTCACAGCAAAAGAAGAAACATACTTAATTATTCATGTATTAACAGCAGCTAGGATTGTATTTGCTCAGAACTGGAAAAGCGATAAAATACCAGCAGAGGGGAAAGTGATTGAGAAAATATTTGAATGTGCAGAAATGAATAGATTAACACTGGCAATTAAAGAAAAAGAAGAAACTGAATATTACATGGTATGGGATCTATTTCAGAGGTGGTATTCAGCAGGTTCTGACCAGTTCTGGAGAACCGGTAGCAGAAATTTTGAGTAGTTCGGAGATCTGGCAAATACCACCTCTGACTGGCCCCACCCCCATCTATTCTCTGCCTCCCAAATCCCAGGAGAACAGAGCTGGACAACAGGTTAGTGGGGTGGGGAGGGAATGGGATTTTGCAGTAAACTTCCCCCAGGAATGGGGAGGGAATGGGGATTTTGCAGTATTCTTCCCTTGCCATGCCCACCAAGACATGCCCACCAAGACATGCCACGCCCACCAAGCCACACCCACAGAATCGGTAGTACAAAAAATTGAATCCCACCACTGATCTATTTTATCAATGGTTGGAAAATAAAACAAGTTAAAATAGAGTAGATGAATATATAAAGAAATAAGATTGTAATAAAGATAACAGATATAAGAGATAATGACTTATAAAGAAAACATGATTGTTATATTGATAAGAAAAATACTAATTACAATTGTTAGTACAAGATATATGTACCCAGTCGACACACTGTCTGAATGAAAGATGGAATTACTGTAAGTATTTAAAAAATTAAAAAATAAAAAATGTATACTTATTTGGCATTTCAATTTCCCCAAAGATATTGCCCTTATTTCACCATTTTCACAAGGGAATTTGTGCAACACTGTCCCAGCTCTTTCAATAGCCTCAGCACATTGTATACGTTTAGAACTGTTGCACTAATCAATATTTGATTCATATTTTTCTAATGGCTTTATATGAAAGAACAAAATTCGGATTGTGAATTTCTAGATGTACATAGGAGAAAACAAGAAAGAAATTAGAATACCTGATGCCTTATGCCATTTGCTGTACTGGGCACATTTCCAGTTTGGGTCCTATTGAAACTTGTTGTTTGTTGTCTGGTACTTCATAAGCTACGCTCTGATGGCCCATCTGTTCAGGATTGTTATCCTCCTCTAGCTCTTCTGATGAAAGGTCTTTGGGTCCTGAAGTGGAGTTAATCTCAGTTGCATAACTAACAGCAGAATTTATTGCTTCTTGTGAAAAACATGCCTTAGGGTATCCTCCCTCTGTTTCATTTATGGCTATATTTGTATTGGCTATTAAATTTAAATGAGTCTCTGATTGAGTTAAATCATCTGCAGTAGTCTCCTTTAGTGGTCTTTCAGAATCTGGCTGAGCTAATTTTCTTTCCTGTACTCCATCTGTATGAACAATTCCATTCTGTGACTCAATCCATTGAAGTTTCTCATTGCTGTTAGTCTTCTGATATGTATCAGCTACATCTGGCTTGTTCTCATGAAAAGATTCCTCCTGGGATCCATGGGAAGTGGGTTTTTTCTCAATATGGGTGACACGAAATCTGAGGGGGGAAAAGACAGATCACTCAGCATCAGCAAATTATTCAGAAAGAATCTACATCATTTTTGTTGCCTGATGAAGATTGAATTTTAAGATCCAGAGGCAGAATCTAAGTCTCAAAATATGATGGGTTTTGTTAGTCCCCTCTTTTTTGCTGAACTTGCAGAATATTATTATTACATTCTTTCCTATGTTTTAATATTGATTTATTTTGACTTGGGCAGAAGTCAGGGAATGGGCTTTGTGTGGAAATTTACCTAATTGCTATCTATCCTTTCTATTTCTTAGCTTGTTCTCTAAATTTCCAAGGAATTTGCCAATTGGAACATTGAAATCTGAACATCTGAATACTCTTGCTGCATTGGAATGCTAAACATAGCTACTGATGCTTCTTCATTCCCATTTGTCTGTCTATGCTGTTTTTCAGTAGCACTTTCTCAAACATCTGCTTAATTCATGTATTATCTTTTATTTCAAACCTTGACCTTTTATTAATATAGTAAAGGTAAAGGTTCCCCTTGCACATACAGGCTAGTCGTTTTTGGCCCTGGGGTGGTGCTTATCTCTGTTACAAAACCGAAGAGCCAGAGCTGTCCAAAGATGTCTCCGTAGTCATGTGGCCAGCATGACTAAATGCTGAAGGTTCACAGAACGCTGTTACCTTCCCACCAAAGTGGTCCCTATTTTTCTACTTGCATTTTTACATGTTCGAACTGCTAGGTTGGCAGAAGCTGGGATAAGTAACAGGAGCTCACTCTGTTATGCAGCACTAGGGATTCAAACTGCCAAACTGCCAACTTTTCTGATTGACAAGCTCAGCATCTTAGACACTGAGCCACTGTGTCCCTATTCAAAATGCATTTATTTCCATCACTTGGAAAATTTAGTTGGAGTGACTAATACAGCAACTGTGGGAAAATGATCATGTAACATCAGAGTTCTTAATTTTCAGCTGCTCAATGAAGTTAATGTTAACAAGGAAATAGTACGCTATTCAATTCCTATTTTAGTTCAGTTTTCATTAGAAAGAGATAAATTGAATTTTAGGGTGCTAGATGAACTAGCTGATGTACAAATCTTTTATGTATAATCTATCTGGCTGAAGAAGAGCAAATATTATCACCATCTTTTCATCCTAAAGAAAATGAAAGAGAAGACCAAACAAACTGCAGACTGGTAAATCTTATGCTGAAATTTGGCAGAGATTAAAACTTAGAAACCATCATAGATCTGCCAATAATAAATTTTCTAGAATAATCTTGCCTCACTTTTTGATTGGGTAACATCTTGAATAGGTTTTGGGAGTGTTGTAGACATATCGATATTAGCAAATCATCTGACAAGATCTTAATGACATACCATTCAGGCTGAATGGCAGGATAATTAAATATATACATAACTGCAAAATGCAAAATGCATAAACAGTGTTTGCCAGTGGTTCCTTATCACATTAGAGAGAGAGACTGTGTGGGGTTCCACAAAGAAAGGTTTTGAGTCCTTTTTTCCCTCAATTTTCTTATGAATGAATTTGAAGAATAGGGGCTATTAGGCTACCAAATTTGTAGATTACTCAATGTCAGGTTAGATACATAATATCTCAGAACACAGAAATAAAATTCAGTATGATATCGATATATTAGAAGAATGGGTGAAAGTGAAATAATGAAATAGAATGGTAAGGTCCCTACCTCACCAGCCTTCTCAAGAAAGTATAATTATTGAAACAAACAGCATTTCAAAAGGAACCAAATAATCTATTTTGTCTTTGTGGAATTCGCATTTTGAGAGTTTAGAGTATAGTTTGGTGGCTCAGAGATTTTTCAGGACTGCCTGGACCAGCTTTATGTGCTCAGCTTTTGTTTCGCTATGTATCAGAATGTCATCAATATACACCAAAACACCATTATATGGGTGTTCATGCAGCACCTTATTTATCAGCTGCATGAACACTGCAGGGGCCCTTGGAGCCTAAATGGGAGCACATTAAACTGGAAACATCCCAGTGGGCAGTTAACAGCTGTCTTCCATTCATCCCCCTCCCAAATCCTGACTTGGTAAAAGGCTTCCCACAAGTCCAGCTTAGAAAACATCTTGCCCTTTGAAAGGTGGGCCAGCATGAGGGGCAGGAGTACACATTTTCCATGCACACTGCATTTAGACCCCTATAATTGATGCATAAATGGTGAGCCATGTTTCTTTTCCTGGAAAACAGTACCAAGGCAACTACTTTGGGTCTGGCAGGTTGGTTAAAGCCATGCTCTAAGTTTTTGTCTATATAATTGAGCAGTTCATCTACCTCCCAGGGCATCATGGAGTAGAGTTTCGGTTTTGGTAGCTTAGTTCCCAGGAGAATCTCGAAGGCACAGTCAGTAGGTTGGTGAGGGAGAATTTTGTCCAACCCCATCTTACTAAACACCACTGCTACATTGCGGTATTCCCGGGGAAGCAGCTCACTTCATTTCTGCAGCTTAGTTTTCCCCACAACACCTTTCTCCTGGGGTTTCGCCTCGGCTTGGGAACATCAGGGTCCCCTTTGTCCAGTTTTTCCACAGCTTCCACTTTTTTAGCCATGATAGTCCTAGGCCCAGAATCACAATAAAAGCAATAGTCTTGGAGTGGCTCTCTATGGAAAGTTCCAGGGGCTCCATGGCAAATGTGGCCAGGACTCCTCACACAGTGGATTCCTCGAGCTGGCAAACACTATGGGGTTTTTTTTAACTGTCTTAGGCAGGTCCCCAGTTTTCCCATTGGACTTATTAGGCACTGGGTGCACCCTGAGTCTAGTAGGGCTGTCAATGCCACCTTCTGCCTTGTGCTTGGAATTAGCAGTTCTACAGGCTGGGCTCAATCATCCCACTTACCAAAGGGGTCATTGTTGTAGTTACTGTCCAATGGGCTTGGCCCTTCTTCTCATAGGGTCAGAGTTCCAGATCCATGGTTGGGGGAGGACCAGAACTCCATGATCTCCATGCTCCTCAGGGCTCCCTGGATGCTGGAGGGGTTTTTCTGGCTTCCCTCTGGATTGCAGTCTCCCTTTCTCATTGGGGTCTTAGTACAGCATTCTGTTTGTGCAGTGAACTTTCTTCCCACTCTTGAAGCAGGTTGTTTAGTGTGGTAGATGGACTGGGACTTGGTGACCTCTCTCTTCCTCTTGGGTGGTGACCTGTTCCTGGTTTTGCTCGAGCAGTACTGGTTTCGGGCTTGGTTGATTTCGGCTTCTTCTGCCAAGATGTACCAGTTGTGCAGGAGAGCTGGGCTCCTCCAGCAATGCAAGCATGGTACAGGTCATCACTGAGCCCATCCTTGAAACAGCTCACCAGTATTCTGGCCAGTCCATGTGGCAGGCCAGGTCTCGAAACTCCTCTGTGTATTCAACTACTGGCTGGCGGCCTTGCTTTAAGGTTTGATGATGACCCTGATGACCCTTTCAAACAGCAAGGGGGTCCTCAAATCTGTGCTTCAGGGCCATCAAGAAGTGGTCAAAACTTTGGAGCTCAGAGCATCCTCATTATGGATGGTCACCATCTAGCATCCATGGTAGCCCTCTCTAGGGCCAGGATGTTTGATGACTTTGACCCTAGCCCCTTCAGTTGGGAGATCCCTCCCTACTCCTACATGTATGTAAGCACATGCGCCAGGAAGAGCCCCAGTTGTTGGGGTTCTCCAATGAATTTTATGCCCAGGAGGAGTGCCTTCCATTCTAGCTGTGGGAGTCCCCTTCCACCAGCATGAGGACCTTGCACTCTATCCTGGCCTCTCCAAGGTAAGTTTGCTGGGGTGGCGATGGGTCCTGTGGCTGTCCAAGGGCCTTGGGAATTATCTTGCTCACCAGTGGCCTCCTCTTGGTGCTTCTCATTTCCAGCAGTGCAGACCCTGGCTTCTCGGACTCCCATGCCTTGGAAGCCTCCCTCATGAGGTGCATTGCCTGCTTCATGAGTTGGTCAGATTGGCCCGATGCTTCCTCCATCTCATGGTCATCATAAAGGGTTTCTAGCTCACATTTCCACTCCTGCTGTCAGCTGCCCCGGGTGAAGGTGACTCCTTAGGTTCTTCCATCCCACTCTTACCTCTTCCGTATGCTGACCAACCACCTCAGCTTTTGAGGAATTGCCCAGGATGAGTCCATTTTTTATCCATACACTGGAGCTTTTGTTGGGTTGAGCCTCAGTGGGGGCTTCCTCCCCTCATTCAGCTTCCTCATGATTGCTGCCTAGTTAGACATTCTTTGCATGGTCCCCATGGTAGGGGCTGGAGCCTCTCCAGGTTGACCACTGCAGATTATTTCTAATGTAAGGTCCTGCCTCGCCAACCTTCTCAAGAAAGAAGAACCCTTGAAATGATACGGCACCAGAGCAGAAGGCCTGGTGACTCAGCCAGGCCATCTACACCCCAACAACTTCTTCGCCTCTCAGCAGCAGCCCACTTCTTCTTCTGGTACTGGCATGGCACTACAGGAGGCCAAGTGATGTTGTCAGCTCCTACGGGAAGTCACTGAAACTGGTTCAATAAAACACTTCACTCACAGTCTTGATGTAGCAATGTGTGTTTATTTTGGCTTCCTCCACCAGCAGCAACAAATGGAAAGTCCGAGTAAAGCCAGCACTGACAGTGTCTGCCTCTCAGCATTGTTTATATTTCCCATTCACTCCCTATTAATTAGCTAACATCTACCCTTAGCAAAACACCCAACATCCATCTACAGCAATCTCGCGCGCTACCACCCAACCCCCCAAATAACACCTTTCCCCTCCCCGAGTGTTGTCCTTCCACCCCGATCCACCCGATATCCCCTATGTGGAATGCTGACCAGCCGAAACGACATCCTGAAGTATTTCCTGGCTGGTAAAGGAGAAGAGTGGGAGGCATTGTGCTTAGAGTTTTGCAAAATGCCGAACAGCTGATAAGGCATTTTCCCAGCCGGTTGCACCGAAGTGGGGAGGGGTGGTTGCGCCTTGCTTCGTCAGCTGCCATCGACATTCACTCGGGACCTTCAAGGTAGGTAGCTCTCCCCCAACCATAGCGACGTGTCGGGCTTCATTCTGTCGGCAGCGTTGTTGAAGCCTGACATGTGGCCCCCTCTACCATGTAACTCTCTGAAACAAAAAATAAGCAATAATTATCTTGTATATACAATTTCCCCCTCCCCTCCCGCTTTCGTGGGATACTTCCTATGGAACCGCTGCCGCAACCGAGGAGCGGACACATCTGTACACAGTATCCATGCTGCATCTGATAGTGGATACCCCTTCCAACTAACTATATATTGTAGGACACTCGGTCGTCGACGTGAATCAAGTATCTTGTCAATTTTGTAATGATCATCAAGTACTGGTCCCGGCAGAATCACTCTCGGCTCTTGTCTGGCCATATTAGCCGGTTTTAGTAGAGCAACGTGGAATATAGGGTGAATTTATTCAAAACGGGATGGCAGTGGAAGACTCACTGTTACCGGATTTATGATTCGTAATATTTGAAATGGTCCAATACATTTTGGTCCTAATTTCTTCTTATTTAAACCCAGGTGTATGTATTTTGTGGATAAATAAACCCAATCTCCAATATTATATGGCTTTTGGTCAGATCATTTCTTGTTGCTTTGGATTGCATATGCTTCCTGGGCTTTTAAAAATGCGATTCACACTGAATCCCATTGTTTCGCTATATTGGTTGCCCATGTAGTGGTATTGGGAGTTTCTTGTGTCTGTGCAGCTTGTGGCCATTCCAGTATGGGTGTAAATTCCATCCCATTAACTATTTGAAAAGGAGAATAACCGGAGCTACTATGAACCACGTTGTTGTATGTTACTTCAGCGTATGGCAGTAAAGTTGTCCAATTGCTTTGTTGATAATCAACATAACATTGGAGATATTGTTCGATGGCCGCGTTCGCTCGTTTGGCTGCACCATTGGTAGCTGGATGGTAAGCTGTACTTAACCCTTGTGTCGATCAAATCACATTGAAGAATTCACGCCAAAATTTGGATGTAAACTGCACTCCTCTATCAGATATAATCCGTTTGGGTACTCCATGTAATCGATATATTTGTTGCATGAATAATTATACTATTTTTTTAGCCGATGGTATTCCTTTACATGGTATAAAATATGCTTGCTTTGAAAATAAATCGATAACAGTCCATATAACTGTGTACCCATTATTTTCTAGTAAATCCACTATGAAATCCATTCCGATTACTTGCCATGGTTTTGTCGGTTCCGATACAGACTGCAATAGACCCGCCATTTTTCCTATTTTAGTTTTATTCATCATGCAAGTTGAACAGGACTTCACATATGCTTCGATATCCGACTGCATGCCTGGCCACCAAAACTGTCGTTTTGCTAAATTTAAGGATTTCGGGAATCCATACTGTCCTGCCTGCTTAACATCATGACATATTTTCAGTATCACTGATATCAATACATTTGGTACATAAATTTTGTTCCCACGCCAGGCTATACCATCTTTCATTTCTATTTGATTTATGCTATGTGCCAACAAATCATCTTCTGCTAACAATACAGGCAGATCTGGTGCTAGTATAATGGCTTTAGTTCCTGCAACTCGATCGATTATCGGTATAAGCAGTTGGATTGTGTCCTTACATTGGCTACAATACTGTGGAAGTCAGGATAAAGCATCTGCCATAAAGTTTTTCCCTGCTGGGACATATTTCAATGTGAATCTAAACCTCTTAAAAAATAAAGCCCAACGAACCTGTTTCGGTGATAAACGACGTGGATTTTGGAGGGCTTCCACATTTTTATGGCCAATCCACACCTTGAACCGATTTGGACTGCCCTCCAACAAATGCCTCCAGGTCAATAATGACTAATGAACTACAAAAGCTTCCTTCTCCCATATCACCCAATTATGTTCAGTTGGGCTGAACTTACAAGAGGTGTATGCACACGGGTGTAAAACCCCATCCATACCCTTTTGCAGTAGCACCACTCCTACTGCTATGTCACTGGCATCTGCCTGGATTGCATAAGGTAACTCAATATCTGGATGTTTTAATACTGGTTCCTTCACTAATAACTCTTTTAAGTTGTCGAATGCCTGTTGACATACCTTTGTCCATAGCAGTTTAGTATTTGCCTTTGTATCTTTAATTCCTAAAGGTTTTGTCTTTAATAAATCTGTCAGCGATAGAGCAATATTGGCAAAACAGGGAATGAACTGCCGATAAAAATTTGCAAACCCCAAGAAACGCAGCTGTTTTCTAGTGGTTGGGGCTTGCCACTTTAACACGGTTTATACTTTCTTTGGGTCTATCTCAATACCTCGTTCAGAAATACGGTAACCGAGGTAATCCAGTTGTTCGGTATGAAACTCGCATTTTAAGAGCTTCACGTAAAGTTGAGTGTCTAATAGTTTTTTGAGCACCTGTCTGACTAATTGGATATGTTCTTGTTCAGACTTTGAATAAATTAAAATATTGTCCAAATAAACCAAAACTCCTCTATATAAATGTTCATACAACACGTCGTTTATCAGCTGCATAAATACAGCTGCAGCCTCTTGCAGTCCGAACAGCATCACCTTATAATAATAAATGACCAATGGACAATTAAAAGTCATCTTCCATTCATCTCCTTCCCTAATTCGTACTTGATAATACGCTTCTTGTAGATCAAGTTTTGTAAATATGCGACCTTGTGCTAAGGTGGTAAGTAGGTCTTTCATTAATGGTAATGGATATAACGGTTTCATATAGATGGCATTTAGCCCTCGATAGTCTACACATAAACGTAAGCTGCCATCTTTTTTTTTTCATGGAATAACACAGGCACTGCTACATGTGATCTACTTGGAGTGATGAAACCTCTTTTTAATTTTTTTTTTATATATATTTTCTCATTTCTTCTAATTCTTTGTGGGGCATGGAGTACATTCGTGGCTTAGGTAAAGATGTGCTTGGGATCAACTCTATAGCACAATTCATCAAGCGGTGTGGTGGTAAACAATCAGTGCCATCTTCTTCGAACACCTTGGCCAAATCTTTATATTAATAAGGGTAGGGCTGTACGGTTGATAATTCCTTTATCAATACATGTTCAGGAGCCTGCTGTACTCGATGATGACTAGGCAGATGAAGGCCAATTGCTAGCAATCAATTTCCGATACCCTCCTTCCCGTTTTATAGTTGGCTCCCACTTATCAAGCCAAGTTAAACCCAAGATTACTGCTTTGCTCATATGAGGAACCACCACAAAAGAAATCAACTCCCAGTGTTCACCCATCACCATTTTAAGATATTCAGTTCTGTGGGTCGCCGGAACCCCACCTAATATGGACCCACCTGTTCAAATTTAATGTGTACATCCAATTTGATGACGTTTAAACTTAGTTTGTCCACCACCCCTTTAGTTATCAAACATCTTGTGCACCCAGAATCAATTAGTGCCCCCACCTTGATTCCTTGTTCAGTCCGCTTATTCCATAGAAAAACAGGCAAGATAAAAGGATGGATTGGTTTACTCACCATCGGATCATCGGGTATCCCACCTTCCAAATCACAGTCGGCTGGAACTGTAGTCGGTATACTGGAACTGTTATCCTCATCATGGTCCTCTGGTGATTTGCTTCGAATACCCCTCACTTTCTCCTGTCCATGCCAATCACTCCTGGTTGATCTGGTTCAGGTACTTTCTAGACCAACCTGAGGTATTCTCTCTAATGTCAAAGTGGGTATAGGGCATACTACAGCTCTATGCCCCAGTTTATTACATCAGAAACATTCCATTATTCCTCTACCACTTGGATTAATCACCCCTTTAGTCTGGGGCTTTGTTACTGGATCCATTGTTTTACATGTTTGGACATCACTTTCAAGTTTAGGTTTCAAGCGTCAAAGTCCATCATCTAACTCTATTGACACCTGATACCATCCAGTGAGCCTAACATGCGAGCCCCTGTACAAACAGGCTTGATGCAACTTAGGGTCCAGACCTTCTTGAAATAGATGTATCAATAGACTTTCGGGTAATAAGGGCAGTTTGCTAATCACCCTCCAAAATTCATTGACATATTTTCTGGCCATTCTTCCTTTCTGTTTTATTGCCAGAAGATCTTCAGCTCGTTTATCAGCCGTTGTATCCTTGAATCTAGTTCGTAAGGTGGCCAAAAAGTGCCCTATATCTCCTAACTCCTCTGCCCTGTTATGAAACAAATCAGCTGCCCATTCGTATGCCTCCCCCACCAATACTCCAGTGATTGCAATGATCATTGACCAAATGGAAGGATAACATTGACTATATAAGTCAAAATGATTCAATACCTGACCCAGAAATCCAGCTACTTTTTGTAGCTGACCCATCAAAAGTAGCAGTCAGGGGAGGTGGTCCCCATCTTCCTGGTGCCTGCCCTCCTCAATGAGGCCCATACTCCATCTCTCGTCTTTCTATAGAGCCAGATCTTATAGAATAACTTTCAGATCCCATACTCCTCTCATCTAATCCTCTAGTACGTAAATCTGACTGTTCCAAGCCTCTTCCTACATCAGATTCCCTGAATCCCATTGATTTTGGTGTGCCCAAAGAACTACTATCAGGAGTTAAGGCTTGTTTATGCCCCAAAGAGCCTCTATCCAAGGGCCCTTGCAATGTCATCTCTTCGAACTGCTGACGTAAAAGTTCCAATGTGTCACTACATGGAACCATTCACTGGCTGTCTTCTGCTCCAGGCCACCTTTTTACTTTTCAGTTCAATGTTCGTTCCGTTTGGGACAGCCCTTTTGGAGCGTAACTCTGTTCACTCAAACACACTTTTGGCCACACAGCTGGCTGTGCTGCCGGCAGAATATCCTCCATCTTCTCCCCCATATCCTAACAGTCCTGTCTCCACTCACCCCTCTCTTCAACTTCCTCGCAAACCTCTTCCTCCAAAAAATCAGGGTCTTTACCTTCTGCCATGATAATCCACCAATGGAGTAAATAGTAAGAGTCAGCACTGGCTTTCTGTCAGCTCCTATGGGAGGTCGCTGAAACTGGTTCAATAAAACACTTCACTCACAGTCTTGATGTAGCAATTTTGGCTTCCTCCACCAGCAACAACCAACGGAAAGTCCGAGTAAAGCCAGCACTGAGAGCGTCTGCCTCTCAGCATTATTTATATTTCCTGTTCACCCCCCATTAATTAGCTAACATCCGCCCTTAGCAAAACACCCAACATCCATCTACAGCAATCTCGCGCGCTACCACCCAACCCCCCAAATAACACCTTTCCCTCCCCGAGTGTTGTCCTTCCACCCCGATCCACCTGATATTCCCTATGTGGAATGCTGACCAGGCAAAGCGACATCCTGAAGTATTTCCTGGCTGGTAAAGGAGAAGAGTGGGAGGCATTGTGCTTAGAGTTTTGCAAAATGCCGAAGAGCTGATAAGGCATTTTCCCAGCCGGTTGCACCGAAGTGGGGAGGGGCGGTTGCGCCGTGCTTCGTCAGCTGCCATCGACATTCACTCGGGACCTTCAAGGTAGGTAGCTCTCCCCCAACCATAGCGACGTGTCGAGCTTTATTCTGTTGGCAGCATTGTTGAAGCCTGACAGATGTGCTGGTGCTGTGGCCATAAGATTAGGTGATGAGAGGGTGGAGGATGAGGTGAGGCAGGTGGCAGTGGAGGACATGGCAAGGCAGGTGGGGGGAGATAGAGCTGCCACACTCACACACTGGCTTACCTCAGGGCCCCCACAGCCAGGCCACTCACCCCTAACTCTAACCGACAATACCTAACCCTAACCCTAACCCTCCCCTCCCCAAAGGGCAATCTGTGTGGTGTTGAAGTTTTGACTGCTGGGCAGAACTTCTCCCAACAGAAACTTCTTTCCTGCTTCTCTTCCAGAGCACATTGCCTTTGTGTAATCAAGCCCTGGAAGACTGTGGGAAGCATGTGCTTAGAAGCAATATGAAGCCTCTCCCAGTAATGAGAATTGCAGACAATGCTGTCCTTTTCAAATAATCTTCCAGGACTTGAATGCTACAGTTTCAGCTGTTTTCAGGGTGGCTCGGTTTCCCACCCCATTCCATACCCACCAGGCTGATAATGGTGGGTGGGATTGCCTTCTGCCTTCCCTGCCACTTTGGTCTGTGGCCATGCTACAAAAGAGGATCCTGCCACTGTCAAAGTGGATCCCGGGCACTGTGCTGCAATGGAGAGATGGAAAGCACAGCAAGGAGGGGAGGAGGAGCAGGGAGAAGAAAGAGGGAAATCAGCCAAGTGAGAAGTGAGGTCATACCAGCCTGCCAGGCACCAAAGCACTGCCACCACTGCCACAAGAGAGTGATCCAATGCAACATTTCCCTCCCTCCCTCTGTGTGTGTGTGAGAGAGAGAGGGAGAGGGAGGGAGGGAGGGAGGGAGAGGGAGAGAGGGAGAGAGGGAGAGAGGGGAGAGGGGAGAGGGGAGAGAGGGAGAGGGAGAGGGAGAGAGAGAGAGAGAGAGAGAGAGAGAGAGAGAGAGAGAGAGAGAGAGAGATCTCGAGATCCGACTTCGGAGAGTTATACCAGGGCTGGCAGCAGTGTACTTTCTCTCTCTCTCATACACACACACACACACAAACACACACCATTTCATCAGATCTCTCTCTCTCTCTCTCCACACTCCTGCTACCTGGCTTGCCTGATCTCATGGCGGCAGCATCAGTGTGCCAAGCAACCAGGCAGTGGGACAGAGTAGGCAGGTAACTAGGGCTTTTGGGGTAACGCTTATATTAGGTGAAAGCATGAAAATCTGGCTACAGTTTATTTTGTGGGTAAGTTTATTTTTGGGAAAATATGTTACAAGATAACCAAACAATAAAGTAGATAACTATAACTCTATGTTGTGAGGAATGCCATGGTGAATGCCACTTAGGTGCATCATTCAACAGTAACAATGATATATTCACATGCATATAAATGCTATAAGATGCTCTATATACAGGGGTGGGATTCAAATTTTTTAACCAATTCTGTGGGTGTGGCTTGGTGGGCATGGCTTGGTTGTCATGTGATTGGGTGAGTATGGCTATGTGGTCATGAGACTGGGTGAGTCAAAAGAGAGAAACTCACTTTAACAATGCTCTTGGAGCAGGGGGTTGGACTAGATGACCTCCGAGGTACCTTCCAGCCCTGGACTGCTACGCTGTTTCAAAGCATCCTCTGAAGCTGCATCTAGTGCCAGGTTTTGTGATCCTTCCTTCCTCTCTTTTTTGTCTCCCTCCCTCCTTCCATCTGTCCATCCGTCCATATCTCATTCACTTTCCTTTCCCTTCCCTCTTTCTCCCTTCCCTCCCTTTCTCCCATCCCTCACTCTTTCTTTTTCTTCTTCCTTTTAAGAGAAAGAGAGAGAAAGAGAGAGAGAGAGAGAGAGTGAGTTACCGTACATCTCTATGCTATTCATGGTATATTTTCAGCTGGAACCTCTTTCTTCTTAAACCTTAGTACAACACCCAGATATCTAAAGCCATTAAACATTTTGGATTAATCTTGAAACTTTTTGCATACTTGTACTTAAACAGAAAGAATTTTGTTTTAACACATATGGCTTCAATTCTAAAGCTACTTTTTATGAAGACCAAGTCATGAAAAGGAGATTGGAAACAAATCAAAGGCTAACCTTCTATCCTTTCTAACCCTTTCTAAATGGTAAGTAGAAGTGAGTCTTTCTGCTTGCCATTTTATTACCAAGAATTTACCACCATCTTCAAATTAAATAAAAAACAAGTTTGCAAACTGACTGAATAGTAACACAGCACATAATTTTGTATGTTAAATATTGAACCACAAAATGGAAGAGGGAAAATATTTGTGAGAAATATTTACTACGTTTTTTGCTTGTCAAATTTAAAAGGCCATTGGACTCCATAAAGGTTGGGTGATGACCCGAGGCCTGGCACAAAGGCAACACAGTTAAATAAGCAAGAAGAGTCCCTTTATTATCTCCAACTTTGCCCCCAATGTCCAGGTTACCTTTGGCTGGAGAAAAACTCTCTCAGGAATAGTCTTTAAGTGGAGGAAATTCAGTCCGAAAACAAAGTACATACAAACTGTAACTAAAAATCCAAACAAACTACGCTGCAGTAATTAACTTGACAGGGCAGGAGAAGGAATTGCAGACTTGAAAGCACAGCAAAACACATACAGTTGGGAAGATGCCAGGAACACAGATAAGCCTCAACCATACCAGATAATTCACGATTTGCTCCCAACAACTTGCTGTGCACAGCTACCCTTTTTAAACACTCTGTTCCCAGCTGCAGCTAATGAAGGGAATCAGGGCCCTTTCCTCCCTGTAAGCCAGACAACTCACATTGCTCCCTTCTTCGTTCCTCCCTGCGTGCCCTAGGATGAAGAGGGGGTGGGCCTGGGTCTTCCTCCGAATTCCCCCTCCCTTGTTCTACATGTCTCCTGCTCTGCCCAGCTGGACTGTGCCCTTCCCCAGTTTCTTCCACAGCCAACAGAGCCACACTCCCACTCCCTGTCAGCTGCTCAGCCTCCCCCTCCAAATCAGATTCCAACAGAGGCATGACAAGTTGTGACAGCAACAGAAGTAATGATTGAACCATGAAGCAACAGCTAGGCAAACTGCTGAATTGTCTGAATTATGCTTTGGAAATTGTGTAATGTATGCTCTGAAATTGAGCAAATGAATGAGACCTAAAGGTAAGATGTTATCTACAAAATCCACTCTGAATTTACCACACTAAGCCTGGCATGAAAAAGCAGAGCAACTTACTTATTTTGAAGAGGAGGATATGGAATAAAGAAAGAAGATTAGCTCCAACAGTTTTAGGAGATTGCATAGTTTTGTTTACCTAGAACATTCCCAAGGCAGTGATCAATACTGTATTAGCTCCAAATGTTCTTTTGGCAAACATTGAATCCAGGATACTGGATGGCTGGATGCTCCCATGTGGCTGCAGGGAGGTCTCCAAAACAGAGCCTAAGCAAGCCTCCCTGGAGCCTCCTGGGAATAAAAATAGGGTGTGGGGGGATGGTATTTTCAGCCTAGCAAGGTTCCCTGGGAGCCTCCTGGGAGCAAAATGGGGTGTGGGCGCAGTGTCGGAATCCTCCCATGCCCCATTTTTGCTCCCAGTAGGCTATCCTACACTTACCTGGGAGCCAGACAGTCCTTGTGGGGACTCCTGAGAGGGGATGTGGGCAGGACCAGCTGGTCTTCGGAACTACCCGTTCGCCAAACTGGATGTAAAATTAACATCCAGTTTGCCTGAACTGGCCTGAATCAGCAGAATCCCACCCCTGTCTATATACCATGTTTCCCTGAAAATAAGACCCGGTTATCAACCCTGGGGTGAACATGGGTTAGGCCATCTTGGAGGCTTCAGGCTTGCCCCACAATGGAGGGAAGGGGTATATTTAGATGGGGCTCTGTAGCCAAAACAATAAAGCTTTCCTGTGGGAACCAAGGACATTCTCACAGGTGGCTGGCCAGAGGAGGAGCCAAGTAATCAGGCAACTGGCCAGCGCCTGGATTGGACAACATGACCAGTAACCTGGGGAAAATGGGAAAGTTTTACTTTTTTAAAAATAAACTTCATTAATCTTTTATGTCTTTTAAAAACAAAAAGATAATCATTACATTAACAGTCTGTGACATCAATCTCATAGAATTCTATCTTTTGTGCATATTTACAAATATATATAATTTGTGCAAATATATACATTTAACCTATAAATTGCTTGTCTTAGATTCCTTCATTTTCCATCTGTCTTAATTCAATCCAATTATACCATTTTCCCCAGATTTTGTAATATTCAGATTCATCTTTTTCTTGTAACATTAAAGTCTGTTTGTCCATTTCAGCAGATGTCATGTCATTGTGCTTCCAGCATTGAGCGTAAGCTATTCTGGCAGCTGTTAAAATGTGTAATATAATATATTTTATGTTTTTTTCCATATTTCTTTAAAATATCCCTAACAAGAATAATTCTGATTCCAATTTTATTTGATCCTTAAGAATTTCTTACAGCCAATATTTAATTTTAAGCCAGTATTTCTGGGCCTCAGGACAAGACCATCACATATAATAGAACGTACCCTCTTTCTTTCTACATTTCCAACATGCTGGACTCATTTTGGGGTATATCTTCACCAATGTCACTGGGGGAAGATACTATCTATAGAACATCTTATAAATATTCTCTTTGTATGATGCCAATTTTGTTAATTTGTGGTTTTGGTTCCAAATATTTTCCCAATCTGTCAGATTTATATTATGTCCTATGTTTTGAGCCCAAGCTATCATACCTTAATAACCTCTTCTAATTCTACCTCTAACAAAAGTTTATAAATTTTTGTAATTTTTTTTCTGGACCTAATAAAATTTTATCCAATTGTTGTAATTCCAAATATATTCCAAACTCTTTTATGTCTTTTTTATATCTATTTTGTAACTGGAGATAATGCCTACCAATCAATACATATCCCTTGTTTTTGGAGATCCTGATTTGATTTTAACTTCCCCTATGCATCTAAAACCTCTTTATATTTTGTCATTTTGCATGGGTCCAGATTGTTAGGATGTATCATAGCTTCCATCATAGATAACCAAATTGGAATTTTCATATAGTGTCTCCTTCTTATTTTAATCCAATTTTGTATAAGGGAATCTCTAGTCAAATGGTCTATGGCAATATGATTGTTTTTTGGTTCCTGTATCCCACAAAAAGGAGTGCCATTGTTTTTGCAGGTCATGGCCCTCTAAATTTAACACTCGCTTATCATTTAAATTAATCCATTCCTTAGTCCAAATTAACAATGTTGCTTTATAATACATCTCCCAGTTTGGAAATCCAAAGTCACCTCTGCTTTTATTATCTTGTAGCACCTTCATTCTTATTCTAGGTTTTTTCTCTAGCCATATAAATTTTGCCGTAATTTTATTCATCTCATTGAAAAAAAATTCTCTAATTTAATGGGGATTGTTTGAAATAGATATAAAAATTTGGGTAGGATAGTCATTTTGATCACCACTATTCTTCCTAATAGTGATAGTTGTAATTTGGCCCACAATTCTAAATCTTTCTTTGTTGTATAAGTTTAGTATAATTATTCTCTTTTATTGTTATACAGTGTGTGGTCAACCAAATACCTAAATATTTAATTTTCTCTGTTATTTGCAGTCCCATTGCTCTTTCCAATTCTATTTTCTGTGATTCCATCAAATTTTTAGTTAAAAGTTGAGGTTTTTGTCTATTAATTTTGAGGCTGGATATTTCCCCATATCTTTCAAATTCTCTAATTATCCCCTTCCCTGTCTCTATGGGGTCCTCTATGATAAATGGCAGGTCATCCACAAAGGCTTGCAATTTATATTCTTCCTTTTTGATTTTAGTTCTTTTTATCCCTGGATTCTGTCTAATTCATCTTAGGAGACTCTAGCGACAAGATAAAAAGAAGAGGTGAGAGATGACAACCTTGCCTTACTCCTTTTCTTATTTTAAAACTCTGGGTATTTTCACCATTTAATATGATGTTCTCTTTCTGGGTAGAATCAGGGGTGGGATTCTACCAGTTCGCACCTATTCACTAGAACTGGTTGTTAACATTCTAAGCAGTTCAGACAACCAGTTGTTAGAAAAAATTACTGGCCTAATCCTGTAAGGAAGGCAGGAAGGAAACGTTCTGGTGTTGCTTACAAAAGCTGCTTCTCCATTGACCCTTATTATGTTCTTGGCAGGACTAGACTTCCTGTCTCAGGAACTTCTCTGGAGTTTTTTTCTCTGCCTTTGCTGGTACTTTGCTTGTGTGGAATGACCATTTAAAGTTACAATGGCACTGAAAAAAGTGACTTAGGACCATTTTTCACACTTACGAATGTTGCAGCATCCCCACAGTCATGAGAGGCCAGGCGAGGAGATGCGTGCCTCGATATGAGTGATATTGAGTTGGCCACGCCCAGCCAATAACATAACCACCAAGCCATGCCCACCAACTAAGCCACACCCACAGAACCGGTTGTTAAAAAAATTTGAATCTCACCCCCTGGGTAGAATATATTGTTTTTATTATGTTCTCAATTTTATTTCCTAATTTCATATTTTGAATTTGTTGTATCTTAAATTTCCAATTTAAATTATCAAATGCCTTTTGGGAGTCCAGAAAAATAAGGGCCCTTGTTTCTCCGGGTGTGCCTCATAGTATTCCAGGATGTCTAGCACTATCCTTATATTATTTCTGATTTGTCTAAATGGCAAGAATCCATTTTATTCAGTAATTTTTTCAGTCTGTTTGCTATTATAGTCACAAAAATTTTATAATTGACATTCAGTAATGATATTGGTCTGTAATTTTGTAAATTAACCTATTATCTGTGCTCTCCTTTGGGATTAACGAGATATGTTTTCCTCCATGAGTCCAGCATTTTGGCTTCTATCAAGATTTCATTATATAAATCTAACATCAATGATCCTATTTGTTCATCCATCATCTTACATAATTCCCCTGGAAATCCATCTGGCCCTGGAATGTTATTGTTTTTCTGATTCTTAATTGCTTGCTTCAATTCTGACATAGTTATTTCTTTAGATAGGTTTTCCTTTAGGTCTTCTGCTATAAACGGACTCCCTTCCTCTTCCAAATACTCTCTTTTCATCATCTACCTTCTCACATTTATGCAGTTCTTCAAAGTATTGTTGTGCAATTTCTTTTTTCCTATCTATTGTAGGTTGGTATTCTCGTTCTTATCCTGTAGTTGATATATTATTCTCTTTTCCCTTTCCTTTTTAAGTCTATATGAAAGCCATCTTTCCGGTTTATTTGCTTGCTTGAAAAAGGTTTGTTTGGCTGCTTTTAGGTTTTTCACCATTTCTTCACCATTTTCTAATATATTAAATTTATGTTTAACTAAGGACAGTTTTACTCTAATTTTATTATTTTTGTGGTGTTTTTTGCAACTGAAATTCTAAATTTTTAATTTCTTCGTGAAAGGTATTATGTTGAGTCCACCTCTCTTTATTCTTTTTAGCTGTATAAGATATTATGATTCTGCATATGTAAGCCTTCATGGTGTCCCAAAGATTTTGTGTCAATGTATGTTGTCTAGTATTTTCATTAAAAAATAGTGCTAATTCTTCTTTAAGTTTCAGAATAAATTCTTTATCTTTTAATATCTGTGTATTTAAAATCCATCTTTGTCTTATTGTTTTCCA
Organism: Pseudonaja textilis; assembly: GCF_900518735.1. The sequence goes on along the minus strand of NW_020769422.1, from coordinate 1,740,712 downwards.
ACCTCTCAAGTTATTTTAAGCAGATTGTGGTCTGCCCAAGTGTTTGGTAGTATTTCTATGTCCTCCACTTCTCTTCCTATTTCTCCGTCAATGTGGGGCCATGATTGATGTGGATTAGAATAAAAAGTAAATTACCTTTTATATAGATTCAGTTGTCTCCAAACATCTAATAGCTTGAGTTCTGCAATCATTTCAAAACCTGTTCTTGGTAATAGTCTACTTTTCCCCCCCAATTTTCTTTTCATTACTGCAGTCTTTTTTGTAATCTACTATTGCATTATAATCTCCTATGATGCATATATTTCTTGGTTCCAATTCAATAATTTTATTGTGTAATTTTTCATAAAACTCTTGTTGATTTTCATTGAGTGTATACATTACTACTAACAAAACTGGTTTTGAGCTATCCACACTTTTCCATCATCAATATTCTTCCTTTGGGATCAGCAAAAATTAACTTCGATTTTATTTCCTCGTTAACATATACCACTATTCTTTTTTTTCTTTCTGCTGAAACTGTATATAATTTTCTTAATCTAAATTTTATTCTAAAATTTAGATTAAGAAAATTTTTCTAAATTTCTCTAAATTTAGAAATTTAGCATTCTAAATTTTTCGACCATTTTTTGAATATGTGTCTCTTGTAAACATACTGTCTTTTTGTTTAATTAGTTTTGCCAAGGTTCTCTTCCTCTTCGTTGTTGAATTTAATCCATTTATATTGATTGAAAATAATTTGATTTCTTCTCCCATCCTCTTAGTTTTCTCTTAATCTTTGTCTTCTATTGGCTCTTGTGTTTCTTTGAGTTCTTGCTATCGTCCTTAGGTTTTCTTGTTCTTGTTGATCTTTCACTTCTCCTCCCCTGGTCTCCTTTAATTCCTTGTTGTTGTTGTTGTTCCCATTCTTCCTGACTGTTTGATTTAAGGTCTTCTTTGTTGCTTTGGTCCTCTGCTCCTACTAGCTGGTCGTAGAAATCTTGTGCCTTCTCTAACGTGTCAATCTTGATTTTTTTCCTCCCATGTGACTAGCATCCCTTCTGGAACTAGCCACCTGAAGAGAATATCCCACTTAGTAAGCTGTGTAGCCAAAAGTCTATAATCCCATCTTTGCTCCCTCACTCTCCTCGGGACCTGTTTTAACATCTGTATCTATTTCCCCTTGTACACAATTGGCTCATCATCCTATAAATTATATCCGTAACCTTTTTCCTTGTGAACCATATGTGCACTTCCTTTGGTAATTTATGCTGTCTGGAATAATTTGTGCTCATTCGATAGATGTCATCCATTTCAGTCAATATTTCATTTTTGTCTAGTGGTAATGTTTCTGCTAGAATTTTGGCCATCACTAGTTCTAAATTTTCTTCCTTTGTTTCCACAACATTCTGGAACCTAAGGTACGAAGCTGCACAATTCATCTCTAAGTGGATAAGAGAGTCTTCCATTTCTTTGTTTATTGTTTTCATTTTTTGATCAACCAATTCTATTTTTTTCTGTTTGTTCTGTTCATTTTTCCACATTTTTTATTGTACGATCATTTTTTCTAATGCTCGCTATATTGAGCCAACTTTTTCATCTAATTTGAATATATCAGATTTCATTTCACTTTTTAATTTCCCCATTTCTTTAATTTCATTTATTTCAGCTTTCATTTTGCTATGGTTTTTCATCATTGTTACCTGAAGCTTTATCATCGTTTCTTGTATCATTAATAACGTAGTTTGTATATTTGGGTTATTTGGAGCTGTGCTCTGCTTCTCTGTTGTGAGCATCCCTTCAATCATTTTTTGTGTTAAGAGTGAAGCGGCTGCCATTGAGAGTGTTGACATAGGTGTTGTCTTTTTTCTGGCTTTCACCATCGTAATAGTGATGCTCATCATTTCTTTTAATATTTCACTCTGATTCTCTAAAATACTATATATGTTGTCCCAAATCAACATTCACCAGAATTTTAGTATCATACCCCAAGTTTATCCTTTTCTGGATTTCTATATGTTCATTCCTAGATTTAAGATTTCTATTTTAGTATATCCTATTATAAAATCAATTAATTATCAATATTATTTACAGTACACCTCACTTCTATCTTTTAATCAAGCAGAATTAATTTATATCCTTCTAATCACTTAAATTAAAAGTGTTGTATAGCTGTATATTATAACTCTTATGGGTCACACTTTTTCTATATAAGATCCTTAACAACCCTATAGGATTTTAAATTAATTAATAAAGTCTTCACTTAATATCTATAACAAAGTCTTAGAAGATATATGGATTATATATAATATATATTATAAGACACTTACTCAAATCATCACTGTTGTCTCCAATTCATCAACACATCCCCCCTTACTTCTATTTTAAATTAGAAAATATATATGACTATATAAATATATAGATATAAATATAAGATAGAAAGATAATATGGATTAATGGAAAAAATTACTTTCTAGATCTCTAATCATAAGTTACTAATTTTATCAATCTCTAAGTTTTATTTAAAAAATTATAAATATAAATATGTTTCTAAAATTGTATAAATGAGCATTAATTCAACTACAATCAAGCAAAAAGCTAATAATCCAATAATTCAGCAGGCATTTCACCCCTCAAAATTGCTTTTCACAAATCAATTCTCTTATCTTGAAAGCAAAATTGCTGAGTAATAACTGTTCTCCTCAATGGACACCAATCGCCTCTGTTACTTCAGCCACTTCCTCTTCTGTTCTTTATCACTGTCACTGTCCAGTATAAGAGCCTAGAAACTGTCTTTTATTTCAACCAAATCCAGCTCTCTTTTTAAATCTAGGAGTCTTTAAAGATCTTCAATATTTTTCCTTTCTTTGTTCGTCTCAATTCTCAAAACTCAGTCCCTTGGGCAAATCGTCCGCTCCCCAACCATTCTCACCACTGCCTATTCACCACTTTTTGGGAGCTCCAATCAGCTTTCTCCTGCCTCTCTCACTCTCCACAAATTATGAACCTTCTTTTGAAGCAATCCCTGTTTGTTGCACACAATCTTTGCACCACCAAGTCCAGTCAATGCCATAATCTGTTATTTTAAAGTTTGCTTCCTTCTTTCAGCTGGGCTATCAAGTCTTCGGGGCCACCATTCAGAGATGACAGCCTCTTGTGCATTAGGTTCCAAGGGTTTCTCTTTGTCGCAGGGGCAGTCTTCCTTCGCCACTCTTCTCCTAGAGTGAGAAACTTTTACTTTTAATTAGATGAAAGCTGTGGGAACCTTTAGTCAGTTTTCACCAGTTGTGTGTCAATTAGGGCAATCGCTGGAATCCTGACATTGTGCCAATATGAAGTATCCAATAAACTGTTATTTGAAGAACCTGTCTACTGTTCTGTTTCTATGGGTGCATTACTTGGAACGCTGACACTGGTCTTTTCTTTTGACCTCTGAATTAAGCACTGGGCTTATTTTCAGGGAAACACAATTTCAGGGTGATCAGCCTGGCTAGGTGTCCCCCCAGCACACACACAAGAGCCAGCAAGCACACGAGGAACAACAGCATTCAGCAGCAGCTGTAGTCCGCCAATCACTTGGTCAGTGCACTCTGCGGCTGTGCAGAGTGAAAGCACAGTGGAAAGCAGGCAATCCTGAAACACCATGTGAGCTGCAGGGAAGCCAAGAGACATAAAGATGAGCCTCTCATGGCCCCCGGCCACTGCTCAGCTTGTTGAATGATTGTTTCTCATTCCAGAACATGATTCTCACCTGAGGGGGGAAGCCTGTCAGCTAGGAAGCCATTTTTCTTTGAGGCTTCTGGGCTGTCACATTCAGTGCCTGGGAATTTGGGAGGAGGATTTCAAGGAATGGTGGAAGATTAGCCACAACAACATTCCTTTTTCAGAAAGTCAGGTTCGAGTTTTCCTCAGATGTGCCAATATGACATCTCTAATAAAATGGATCTTTGAGAAGATGACAGTGTCGGAGTCTTTTAATTTGGAGGTTGTTACTTGGAACACTGACATTAACCCACATTCCTAAATCTTTAACCAACTCCCAGGGAACAGGGGGCTGTCCGGGGTCCTGAGCCCTGAACGCCAACCTGCCAACTGGGTGGTGTGAAGACTCATGGAAGATAAAAGAGAAGGCAACAGTTGAGGAATGAGCCATAGGGATTGACACAGAGTCCCTCAGCAAGACCCTGTACTCTCCCTCTGAAGAAATGGTGTGAGCAATTGAAACTGATAAGGCGGAACAGTGACAAGGCACCTGCCCCAAGGAGCCAGAGTCCTGGAAACTTGGTCAGGTTGACCCAACTCCAGAGATTGGAACCAAGATGAGGCCACCTGAACACTGACCAGGGACCAATCCGATGAGTTCAACCCAAGGTCCTGAGTCAAGGTCAGGCCTTTGGGGTCTGACAATTCCTGGGATTGGAGCCTGCTGCCTCCCTTGCCAGTCATTGACAGGTCTCCCGGAAAGATTTGAACATCTTGAGGTGGGCAGTTACTCCCTGCGAGGCCAGGTTGGCCAGCTGAAGTGGTTTCTGACTCAACCTATGTTCACATTCCTGGACCCAGGGTCAGCAAGTGGTTGTAGTGCAGTGATGGCATCCTTCTATTCAACCAGAGATAGCAGAAGAACCGGCCCTGTACAGCCAGCCCAACCTGCTGGAGATGGACAGTAGCTGCTGCCAGCGATCAGAAGTCTGCAGAGGCCAGCCCCCACTCGCCAGCCACTTTAAGCTACAACCAGCAGAGTATATTCTCCCTGGCTGGGCCTTTTATCCAGGCTAGGGGTGGGTTCAATACCAATGGATGCTAGCACCACCAGCTCCTGCCCCACAGCCAGCTCCTGCCCCACAACCAGCTCCTGCCCCACAACCAGCTTCTGCCCCACAGCCAACTCCATACAGCAGCCAGCTCCAGCCCAGCAGCCAGCTGCAGTGCAACAGCAGGTCCCTGCCCCACCACTGGCTGTTCCGGCCACACCTCCGGTAGCCAGCCATGGTGACACCACCGAGATTCAGAGCGACTTTTGATGGGACCCCAGGGAAGTTGGCATACTTCCTTAATCGAGTCTGCGCATACATCGACAGGTATGGAGACCAGTACCAGTCTGACCATGACTTGATTTGGCTATTGGGGATGGAATGAATGAGGGTGAAGCAGCTGAATGGATAGCCCAACTACACGATGAAGGGGCTGCTGAACTAGACGATGCTGATGAATTCATCCAGCTGCACTGAGCCAGATTTGAAGATATGGGCTGCAGGAATGAGAATGAAGCCCTGATTAAAACTATGAAAGAGGGGAATCTTCCCCCTAAGGAGTTTGTTTTGGACTTTAGAAGAGTGGCTGGGAACCTTAGACACTGGCCTGAGTCAATCCTTATCCACTATTTCAAGGAGGCCATAGATCCATAGCTTAAAAAAGCACGTGGCATCCAAATCGGCTGCACCATGGCCATGGCAATGGATTGGGAAATCAATCCTCCCTACAAACCCAAACAAGAGAAGCAGACGACAAGACCCCGGACCATTGGGCCCTGGTGAAGCCACCTGAACTACCGCCAGCCCAACAGCCTAGCACAATTAAATGCTACAGATGTAGTCAATTAGAGCACTGAGCATCCAAGTGCTTAGCTTCTGCACCTGTCTCTCAATCTCAACCTCCCACAGTGGCCAGAGGAAGACCCCAAGGAAGTCTTCACCCATGTCCCACTGGACACAAGCCAATTCCTATGACAAGCCATAGAGGTTCCCCTTCCTGCAAATGAAGGCGAGGAACCTCCAGTCAGAGAAACCCACTCTGGAACTGCTAGTGGGGATGATGATTCAATGGTGAATGGAGCCACCCGTCCTTTCACTATTAAAATCAGGCTAGTAGTGCCAGAGACTGGGGTGCAAGGGAAAGTAGAAGCAGTGATAGATATGAGCTGCACCAGGTGCCTAATTGGGTTTTCCATCATTGAGCAGTTAGGAATAAAGACAAAACCTCTGGTCTGGCCAATCTGCTTTGAGCAAGTAGGTGGGACTCTTATAGGTGGAGCCCCTGCTACTCTAATCACTGAACCGGTTAGGATAGAGATGGGGTGACACCAAGAACTTACTCAATTTGTGATAGCTCTGAAGATGACTGAGTATGCTATATTGGGGCTAGCCTAGCTGGACAAGTGGGCCCCGACAATCAAATGGAAAGATGGCTACAGAAAATTTAGAATTGGCATCGGCCCCTTTCCACCAATACCTCCAGAGACCTGTCAGCCATCGACTAGCCCCAACCCATCGGAGGTAGCAGCAACTGCCACAGAGACACTACCTGGCTGTGCCCAGGTCCCCAAAGAATATCAAGACCTGAATGCTGTCTTTAATGAAGAGAATTGCAATGTTCTCCCCCACCCCACTGCCCTACTGACTGTTTAATGAACTGGGGGCTAAGCTACCTAAGCCTAGAATGACCCCAAAATAAATGATGGAATTGAGAGAGTACATTGATGCCAATTTAGCCAGAGGGTTCATCCAACCCGCAAAATCAAGGTAACTGCCCCTGTTCTATTCAAAGAAAAAAAAGATGGGAGGATGAGATTATGCATGAATTTCTGCAGGATCAACGCCATGTGCATGCATAACACTTACCCCTCCCCCTTAAGAAGGACATATTGAATCACCTGTCAAAAAGCAGGTTATTTACCAAACTAGACTTGAGGGAAGTGTATTACAGAATTCGCATACAGGAAGGGGATGAGTGGAAAACTGCTTTTAACTGCCCACTTGGCAGTTTCCAATTCTGAGTTATGCCTTTTGGACTACAAGGAACCCTGGCAGTCTTTATGCAATTAATTAATGAAGTGCTACATAAAAATTATATAATGGGGTTGTAGTTTATTTGAGCAACATTCTCATTTTCAGTGAAATGCTAGAAGAAGAGCACGTTAAATTGGTACGACGGGTATTGAAAAACTCTTAGCCTCTGTTCTGTGCTAGGCCTCACCAAAAAGCACTCAGTCAATTCTAAGTCATGGCAAAAAACCTCTATATTTACAATAATGTGAATTATTTCATTCACAGTCAGCTAACAGCTTGGCAAACAGTATTGCGAAGGTAGACTTATTCTCTCAGACCTTTATCAATCCTGAAACACTGTCCGGTAAATAGTTCCACACTCATTGTTGGGATGGAAGGCTGGGTTTACAGACAAATCTCCACGAGGCTGGAACAAACAAACGACCAAATGAGTGAGTTATTTCCTGCAAAAGCCCCCTCCCTTTTTGCTTCTCTTTTAATCCTGATGGGAGGGGCCTTTCACCATCCACCTGTGGCCTTGCTCCCACATCGACCCTGAGTTCTTAATTGCTCCTTTCTTTTAGCATCTCTGCACGTGCACAGGCTGGAACTGGTTCCAACTGCTCCCCAGCCTCAATTCTATCTGAACCTGGGTTGCTGATGACTGCCAGCCTACCCTGGTCCCATCTCTGCCTCTGATGCAGATCCCTCGTCAGAGCCTTCCTCAGCCTCCAAGACTGGCCCAGGTTCCTCCCCAACCTCCTCACTACTTTCTGACTTTGCTGCCAGCTCTGCCAGCTGCCGGCGGGCCACAACACTATCCCTCACTGCAGGGCTCTTCCCCCAGGTCTGACAATCCGGGTGCGGCTGGGATGGGAATTGATCATGGAAGGCCTGATCTAAAACAGGTACATGCACGGAGGTAGTATCCTCCCAGGTGAAATCTTCCAGGCCATAACCCTTCCACTCAATCAGATACTGGAACCGTCTTTTCAACCACCGTGAGTTCCGAATACTGGCAACCTCATACTCAGGCGGCCCATTTCTGTCATGTGGTACTGCCTTGGGGACAGTCAGGTTGGCGGAGCAAACAGGTCGGCCATTCGGGAACAAAAGGGAGGGAAGAAAGACCAGATGAATTCACATCGAATGTGGCAATGTCAGGGGTAGGCAAACCGGGTTGATGACTGCTTCCACATGGAACAGCCCAAGGTACCAGTGGTCTAACTTCTTGGCCGGTCGGTCTGATGGGAGGTGCCTGGTGAACAACCATACCCAATCCCCCACAGCCAATGGAGGTGCCACTCACCGGGACTGGTCCGCAACTTTTTTGGGGGGTATAAACTTTTTTTATTTTATTTTACAAACATTCTATCTTTTCTTTATACAGTGTGTCATCTCAGTACAAGTGTCTTGTGCATAATATTTGCAGTTAATTCAATTTCCTTACCATAACAACAATTACATTACATTCTTATTTTGAACTAATATATATATCTTATCATTGTAACCTCCCCCTTTTTAATTCCTTCCTCTCTATATTCATATATTCATATATACCCTATATTTATATCTTCTATGTTCATATATTTAATTTCTAATTTCCATTTTTCTTTTCCAACCATTGATAAAATAATTTCCATACAGGTGAAACTCGAAAAATTAGAATATTGTGCAAAAGTTCATTTATTTCAGTAATGCAAGTTAAAAGGTGAAACTAATATATGAGATAGACTCATTACAAGCAGAGCAAGATACTTCAAGCCATGATGTGTCATAATTGAGATGATAATGGTTTACAGCTCATGAAAATCCCAAATCCACAATTTCAGAAAATTAGAAAATATTGTGAAAAGGTTCAATATTCTAGGCTCAAAGTGTCCCACTCTAATCAGCTAAAAGCCATAACACCTGCAAAGGGTTCCTGAGCCTTTAAAGGGTCTCTCAGTCTGGTTCAGTACGAATCACAATCATGGGAAAGACTGCTGACTTGACAGTTGTGCAGAAAACCATCATTGACACCCTCCATAACGAGGGAAAGCCTCAAAAGGTAATTGCAAAAGAAGTTGGATGTTCCCAAAGTGCTGTAAGCACATTAATAGAAAGTTAAGTGGAAGGGAAAAGTGTGGAAGAAAAAGGTGCACAAGCAGCAGGGATGACCGCAGCCTGGACAGGATTGGCAGGAAAAGGCCATTCAAAAGTGGTGGGAACTTTCACAAGGAGTGGACTGAGGCTAGAGTCAGGAGCACACAAACAGATCCTGGACATGGGCTCCAAATGTCATATTCCTGTTGTCAAGCTACTCCTGAACAACAAAAATGTCAGAAGCATCTTACCTGGGCTAAAGAAAAACAGAACTGGTCTGTTGCTCAGTGGTCCAAAGTCCTCTTTTCTGATGAGAGCAACTTTTGCATCTCATTTGGAAACCAAGGACCCAGAGTCTGGAGGAAGAATGGAGAGGCACACACTGCAAGATGCTTGAAGTCCAGTGTGAAGTTTCCACAGTCTGTGTTGATTTGGGGAGCCATGCCTGTCAGCTTTGAAATTCAGCTACCACATTTTTTTAGAGAGTTAGAGGAGTTGAAAAGTTCAAGGTTATTCTGTATGTCGTATTAAGAATTTCCAGTTGCAGTTAATTGGTTCTCATGATTTATGAAGTGTAGAAGTGGGAGGAAAGAAGGTGGATTCTGTGTAACACGCAAAAAAACTTTCACTTGGGCAATTGCTTTTGACGTGCCAAATCTGTTCCTAATAAATCAATTGGAGCGATAACGTCTCAGAGTGATTGATATCATGGATACTTTCTGGATGCTTGACATTTATTTCCCAAGTCACACTTTTATTTTTTGAATGGGCTTGGCTGATGCCCGGAGTTCTTTTCCCAGAAATGGAGAAAGAGCAGCAATCAGCTGAAGTTGGAGATGTGCAGAGCATAAATTGAACCTGCCAGCCCTTGTTTGGAGGAGATGATGGATGCTTTCAGGATGGCAGTAGGAGAAAGAGATTTGGGAGCTATACCAAAGCGTTTCAACTCAAGAAGTTGTTATAACCCAGAGGTAACCCAGCTGTCTGAAAAGGAACCTCTCTCTAGCCCCAGGCATATGGCTAGTCTGTCGAATTGGAAGGAAGAGAGACAATTGGGGTCAGAATTCTCTCAAGAAGACAACCCCCAGATTATTCCTGGAAGTCCATCAAGGGCAGATTTACATCAACAGTTCCAGAATTTAAAGATGACAGGTTTGGTCTCACAGTCTGTTTGGACAGGTGGAAGCTTGAGACCACCCATATTCACTTACCCAAGTATTGTGAGGAACGAGGAGACTATACAGATGCCAGTGGAGGAAGCCAGAAAGGAGCATCAACTAACAAAGGTATGTTGCAACCTCAGAGGCAATCCCCTCATTTTCCAGAAGGAATTTTGCCCCCTGCAGAGAGGATCCCTCCAGGGTGGGGATTTTATCCAGGCCAGGGGTGGATTCAATGCCAATGGCAGCCAGCACCAATGCATCCCTTGTCTGCAGGGGGGTTGCCCAGACAGCAGACAGCAGCCACATCCCCTCCACCCGACCAGGGAACCAGGCCACACCCATCTTCCTCCTGGCAACCACAATTGCAGCCCAAATCAGAAGCAAGGCCACAGGGACCCCTATTCCAGAGAGGCACCACCCAACCAGGATTCAGGGGGCCTACCCAGCCTACATACGCCACCCAACCTGTTCCTTCCATTCCAGTACAACCTGAAGGGTCCTGGCATGTGCCACCTCCGTAACCATGACCCACACCAGACCGAATACCCTTTGAGGCTGTATTCAATGGTTGCCAGGAACATTTCAATTACTTCCTCACTCGAAACTGACCCCATATAGAACAATTTGGAGATCAATATGCCACAGAGTGTGATTTGGTTACGGCCATAACAAATGGGATGAATGAAGGGGATGCTTCAGACTGGGTGGCCCAACTACACAATGAACAAGCCCCTGAATTATACGATGTAAACAGATTTATTCAATTATGAAGACTCAGATTTGAAAATCCAGACAGGGTGGCAGAGAATGAAGAGAAGTTAATGGAAGTGAGGCAAGGCAAGTGACCCTTGTCAGAATTCATTTGGGATTTTAGAAGGGTTGCAAGCCACCTCATGGATTGGCCTGAAAGAATGACTTTACACTATTTTTTAAAAGCCATTGATCCAGAAGTAAAGAAGGCCTGTGAAATTAGGGGAATCCCAGAAACCTTACAGTCGTGGTATACCACCTCCCTCAGCTTAAATCTCAGCAGAAACCCCTTCCAGCAGCCCCGACTAAGAGAATTGTGGCGAGGAGACCACCAACTGGACCAGCCAAACCTGCTCATACCTGACCCTCCAGGGTGCTGAAATGTGGCCAAGCCAGTCATAGGGTAGCAGACTGTCTGGCCCCTGCTCCTGTGCCACAAGCTCCACAGTCGAAGCCTAATACAGGTGTTAGAGGTCGGAAGAATCAAGGAAGACCTCTAGGCAGAGATGGGTTCACCAAATACAGCTGGGAAATCCCCCTCTGCACAGATGGGAGCAATGGACCACCAGACTGACACCACGTCCCCAAAAACCCAACCTGCAAAGATGACCCAATGGTGAGTGATCCCATCATACCTTTTACAGTCAAGGTCAAGTTAGTGGTACCAAACACGGGGGAGGCTGGGGAGTTAGAAGCTGTTATTGATACTGGGTGTTCTAGATGTCTTATTGGACTCCCCATCATTGAACAATTGGGCATAAAGACTAACCTGCTAAAACGCCCAATCAGATTTGAGCAAATGGATGGAATCTTAATTGGGGGAGCCCCCACCCACTCAGATGATGGAATTGATCAAGATGGAATTAGGGGCCCATCGCAAACTCATATGCTTCATAGTGGCCCCCAAGATGTCAGAATCAATCATACTGGGACTTGCTTGGTTAGACAAATGGGCCCCGATGACCAAATGGGAGGATGGATTCAGAAAAATCCTCATTGGACCTGGCCCATTGCCCCCTCTTCCACCCACTACAAAGCCACCAGTCAGCTCGAACCCAGAGCATGAGCCAGCATCCATGGCATACCACCTTCTCCCAGATAACCCCCAGGTACTCGACCAATACAAAGATTTGGCTAAAGCATTCAGTGAAGAAGAGTGTAATGTTTTACCTCCCCATCAAGCCATTGATTGCACCATAGAATTAGAGCCCAGGGTGAAATTACCAAAACCAAAGATGTATTCCATGACGCCTGCTGAAATGGCTGAATTAAGGAAATACATCGACAGCAATTTGGAACGAGGTTTTACTGAGCCTGCCCAATCAAGACTAGCTGCCCCCATGTTGTTCAAGGAGAAGAAAGATGGCGGGTTGAAATTGTGTGTTGATGTTGGAGGCATGAACGCCATATGCGTCAAAAACATGTACCCTCTCCCCCTTATGAAGGACTTATTGAACCACCTGTCGAAGGGCAAAATATTCACCAAGCTAGATCTCAGGGAAGCTTACTACCATGTCCGCATCAAAGAAGGAGATGAGTGGAAAACTGCTTTTAACTGCCCTCTGAGTAGCTTCCAATTCAAAGTCATGCCTTTTGAACTTCAACACCTGCAGTGTTTATGCATCTCATCAACGAGGTGCTACACCTGTACCTTTACCGGGGGGTCCTTGTGTACCTGGTGACATCCTTATCTTCAGCAAAACCATGGAAGAACATGTTCAATTAATCCGACAAGTTCTAGAAAAACTTCTAGCTGCCAAATTATATGTGAAACTCTCAAAATGTGAATTCCACAAAGAGTCATTGGACTACTTAGGCTACCAAATATCCAACCTGGGGATTGAAATGGATCCTGGAAAGGTGAAAGTGGTGCTGGACTGGCAACCTCCCAGAACCTGAAAACAACTTCAAAGTTTCTTGGGGTTTGACAACTTCCTTAGACAATTCATTCCATCCTTTGCTGAAGTTGCCCTCTCGTTGATGGAGCTGTTAAAAATGGGCCCATCGCCCACCAAACCAAAGCCAAGGCAACCCCTGGCTTGGACTATGGACTGTCAGAAAGCTTTTGAGGCCTTAAAATGCCTTTTCGTAGCTGAGCCCATCCATCAGTACCCAGACACGACCAAGCCTTTTATTGTCCAAACAGATGCAAGTGATGTAGCGGTGGCAGCTGTTTTGCTGCAAAAGGACTTTCAAGCCTGACTGATGTCTTGCGCTTATGTGTCAAAAAAGCTGACAGACACAGAGTGAAGTTGGGTGGTCTGGGAGAAAGAAGCATTCACCATACGATGGGCTTTGTTGACTTGGAGGCATTTTCTAGAAGGGGCACCAGAGGCCTGTGAGGTATGGACTGATCATAAGAACTGTGAGGCTCTAAAGACTGCTAGGATATTATCACCCAAATAAGTCAGCTGGCCCCAATATTTCAAGCAATTCAACTTTAACATTAAATATATTCCCGGTAGGAAAAACGTACTGGCAGATGCTCTGTCCAGAAAACCTCAGTTTGACAGCCACCAAGAGGAAATAGTACAAGCCTTAATTTAAGAAACTCAATCGGCAGGCCAAGTGACCACTCAAGCCCAAGCCAACCGCAACCCCAAACACCTGGAAGATAAGCTGACTACAGAATTGAAAACGGCCCTATTGACTGACCCTTGGTTCCTGGACCCTTGGATCATCAAACCGAATTGACAATGAATGATGGACTAGCTTGGAAAGAGACTAAGCTTTATGTACCCACAACCCTAAGACTACTGGTACTAAAGCGTAGCCACAACTCCTGGCTGGGAGGCCACTTCAGATTCCTAAAAACCCTACATTTACTGAGAAGACAGTTCTGGTGGCCAAAAATGAAACCTGATGTTGAGGACTATGTAAAAAGTTGCTCAATTTGTACCACAATGAAACACAGAACTGGAAAAACCCCTGGCCTCCTGCAACCAACCCAACCTTGGGAAGAGATCACAATGGACTTTATTGTTGAATTACCTAAGAATGAAGGGAATACGATCATTTGGACTATAATTGACTTATTCTCCAAACAGGGACATTTTATAGCCTGCAAAGAACTTCCATCTGTGAAAAAACTTGCAAAGCTGTTTGTGAAACATATCTATAGGCTACACGGAGTACCTCATAGAATAATATCAGACAGAGGGGTACAATTTACAGCAAAATTTTGGAGGGAATTTCTGAAATCCATTAGTTCATCTCAAGGGTTATCCTCAGCTTTCCATCCTGCTTGTAACGGAGGAGCAGAGAGGGCTAACGCCATGATTGAACAATACATTAGATGCTATGTAAATTATCAACAAGAAAATTGGGCTGAGGCAGTACACAGCAGCACGGAATTAACTCCATTCCAAATCAACACTGGAATGGATTTTGTCCCGATGCCGGAGTTACCTAGACAACCTCCCTCATCCATGTCCCTAACAGAATGGATGAACTCATTAAAGAAAGGATGGGAAGATACAAAAAAAGCTTTGATCGAAACTGCAAAAAATTATAAAAAACAGGCAGATAAACATAGATCCCTTCAGCCGCCTTTTAAAGTAGGGGACAAAGTATATTTGTCAACCAAATATCTTAGGTTGAAAGTGCCCAGTAAGAATCTGGATCCAAAATTCTTGGGTCCGTTCCCAATTTCAAAGATAATCAATCCGGTCACTGTCCAATTAAGTCTTCCTCAAATATTGGGGAAAATTCATCCAGTATTCCATTATAGTTTACTAAAACCAGCTACTACATCAATGATAAGACCACTGCCAATCACTCCCCCTAAACCATTAATGGTACAGGGGGGAAACACATGTCGCGGTCTTTGAACACCTTTTCTGGTGCCAGGAGCGATCCCCCAGGGATACACGAACCCCGGAGAGGTTCGTGTCAACGTGGAGAACCTCGAGCGGTAGAGTGGGGAAGGCAACCCCCTGACAGCGAAGAGGGAAGCTCCTGAGCCCGGCGCAGAAGAGTAAGCTGTCATTCTATGGTGGCTTCAAGTCCGGTCTGCCACTTGGGTGAATAAGCAAAGCAGTGACAGCCTGTGAGGTCGAGAGTAACAGGAACAGAGAAACGGTTTATAACTTGGAACCTTTGAAGACTGAAGATAGCAGAATGACAGAAGAATGACAGTGGCGTAAAATCTTCTCTCCTGGTTGTGATCAGCACCTTTCAGAAGTCGGGCAGAAAAGCGGCCAGAAAAGCGGCTGGGAAAATGAAAGGACTATAATGGAGAGCAGAAAAGCCCAAGCACAAAAGTGAAAGTGCAGATTTTACCCTGTGAAAGGGAAGGTCTGGGGAAAGAGGAAGATTGTCAAAACCAGGAGATCGGAGGTCCGGAATTTGTGAGGGGCTTCATCTGACTTTTGGACCTTTCTTTTTGACTTTACTTGAGAAAAAGGAGGCGACGGAGGTGAAAGAATACTGGCATTGATCGAGTCTGATGAACTCTCAGATCTGAGTACAACACGACTATCACATCTATTTAATATTGTGGAGAAGACAAACTGAGCATTATATTGGACTCTGGAAGATTTGTATGTTGATTTAAAAGTTGGAAAGCAAAGAAAGAAGAAGAAGCAAGAGGAAGAAGGCAGAGACAAACAGAAGGCTGGGAAAGACGGTTTGGGGACTGCAGATTAGTCAGCACATTACACCATTTGCTGATTGGAATGCTGAAAAGAATCCTCTAGCTGGAAGATGGACTTTTAGCTCACCCAACTTGCTTTCTTTATTACGTGGTACTACTTAATATTACTAGTTTGGTACTATTTTCTCCTTAAGATGACTTCCTTGCTTTTTGTTTGTTGATTTTCTGAAGCTGTGGTAATCTCTCTCCTACCCTTTCTCTTATTATTTTGCCCCCTGCCTCCCTATTGTATCTCCTAAATAGCTTACATAATTTTACTTATTTGGGAAAACAAGAAAGAAAGAGGGGGGTATACTATTTTTATAGAGTTAAGAGATTACTGTTGTAAGTATTAATAGCAAAGAGGGATAAACTCTGTTGATATAAACTATTTATAAATTATTTAGACTACTTAAGACATTTAAGATTAATTCCTTAAAGTGTTAATTGATGTACTATTGCTGACCAATTTTCTTATTACATAGACTAGAATACTGTAGTAGATATCTATTTATAATATAGGGGAAAAGACTGTGGAGCGAGATATTAAATTGAAATACGAGAATAGACTTTTAAATACAAGACCCAAACACTGAATGGTGATTTGGGATAATATATCTAAAATTGTGCATCAACAAAAACAAATACTTAGAGAGATGACATCCACGACAACTATGGCCTTAAAAACAGGAAGGAAGGCTACTCCGACCCTATTGACTATGTTGACACCCAACAACACAACAAACTATTGAGGAGTCCTTAACAGGGGAAAAGCAGCCTAATGTCCCCAACATTAATATACAAACTTCCTTATTATCCTTGCAGGAAGCTATATCTAAAATGCAAGAAATGATGATTAAAAATCACAATGAAACTAGAGCAGATATAAGTGAACTGAAAGATGAGATGGGGAAACTGAAGGCTGAAATGAAAGCGGATATATCGAAGGTGGAGGGTAAGATAGGGTCTCTGCAGCAGGCCATGGAGAAAAATGAAGTGAAAATAAAAGATATAGAGAGTAGAACAACACACATGGAGACTAACTTTGAAAGGATGGATGAGGAATTTAAAAATGTACTTAGAGAAACGGAAGACTCACTGGTGCATCTTGAGATGGACAAAGCAATGGCATATTTAAGGTTCCAGAATGTGGCTGAAGCAAAAAATGAAGAATTGGAACATTTGATGGCAGAAATATTGGCTGAATGGTTAGGAAAAGAAAAAGATGACCTAATTAAAGAGTTTGATGAGGTATATAGGGTTAGCACAAGCTACGCCAGATGCAACAACTGCCCAAGAGAAATCCATATCCGCTTCTCTAGGAGATGTCTGAGAGATTTAATTTTGAAAATGTCTAGGGAGGAAATGATATCATATAAAGGCAGAGAAATTACGATTTTAAAACAAATTCTAAAGAAAGTGAAGACGATAAGACAAGATTATAAATTTCTAGCTAATGATTTAAATAAAAAAGGAATCCAATTTAAATGGCTAATCCCGGAAGGGATGTTAATTACGTGGAAAGAGAGGAAAATCAAAATAGAATCGATAGAACAGGCCCAAGACTTTTATCAACAGCTCACGGATATGGATGGTCAATCCACTAAAGAAGAACCTAAAAGGAGACCACAGGAGGACCGATATCGTCGCAGAACCCAAAAGGAACGACTTTCCCCAATTTCAGGAAGTGATAAACCACAACCTGGGAGAGAAGAGCAAATCCCACAACAACAACAAGAAGAGAATCGAATCATTACTAGGCAAAAATCTAAGCAGACATAGATAAATAGTGGAGGGGAAGAAGTTGCTCTCCATCAATATAAATGGATTAAATTCAATATCAAAAAGAAAAAGGATATTTTCAAAACTTATTCGACATAACGCAGATATAATATGTCTTCAAAAAACACATATTTCGAAAAATGATGAAAGACATCTAATTTGTCCAAAATTAGGGAAACTTTTTACGGCACCGGCCGATAAACACAAGAAAAAAGGAATTGCAATTTACATAAAACAAGATGTAAAGGCAGAATTAACCTGGTCGGATCCCGAAGGAAGAACTCTGGTTATACAAGTTTGGATAAACCACATCACATTTTTACTTGTAGCAATCTATGTCCCAAATGAAGACCAAGGGAAATTTTTCAAACACCTCCACCAAAAAATAGTAGGCTTTGAAAAAAGTAACATTTGCTTGATTGGCGATTTTAACTCCATGGCAGACTACCAAAAAAACCATAGCAATATGGGAAAAAACAAGAAGGGGAAAAGGGAATTTTCTATGGCATGTAAGGAAATGATGAAAGAGTTAGATTTAAAAGATTTATGGAGGGAACGGAACCTGGAAGAGAAACAATTTACATACTATTCCAATCCACATAAGATTTAGACTAGAATAGATATGGCTTGGATGGATTTGGATTTGGCTAATGAAATAAAAGAAATTAAAATCCTACCAAATGAATGGGCTGACCATAACCCAATACAGCTAATCTGGAGAGACAGGAGAGGAATAAAAAAAAGATGGACGCTAAATACCCAAATAGTAAACAAAGAAGTGTATATCAATAAGCTGAAAGAGGAGCTAAACTATTTCCTAAAAGATAATAATAATGTAACAACTTCAAAACAGAATATTTGGGATACTATGAAAGCAATTATAAGAGGTACAACAATTTCCTATAATGCTATGAGAAATAAGAGAACTTATGCCCGACAAAACGTATTACAACAACAAATCAAAGACTTAGAAATACAATTACAAAAACCCCCAAGATCCAAGGAATACAAAACCAGTTAATATTAGCCAAACATAAGCTGAATTTAATTGAACAAGATAAAATAGAAGTTAGTTTGAGAAGGTCCAAACAAAATTATTTTGAACACGCTAATAAACCAGAAAGATGGTTATCTTATAAACTTAAAAAAGAAAAAGAAAAGAGACTGATACACCAACTAATAGACGAGAAAGGCATGCCACAACATGAGATTGAGAAGAAAAAAGATATCATATTAAACTACTTTCAAAGATTATATAAAAAAGAAGAAATCAATGAAGACAAAATAAGAACTTATCTGGAGAATACGAATGATAAGAAAGAATTATTAAATAAGGATATTACATGGTCTGAGTTGAAATCTGCAATGGAGAACCAAAGTAATAATAAATCCCCTGGATCAGATGGGATCCCAGTAAAATTGTAAAAGCTATAATAGAGTTAGTAGGGCCACTGATGCTGGAAGTGTTTAATGAAGTACTTTTGGCAGCCAAAATGCCAGACTCATGGAGGGGGGCGTTGATTTCGTTAATTCCGAAGGAGGATGTAGATGCCAGATATATCAACAATTATAGACCAATTTCGCTTTTAAACGCTGATTATAAATTATTTACCTCAATTATAGCGAATAGAGTAAAACAAGTTTTAAATTTATACATTCATGAAGATCAAAATGGTTTCCTTCCATCCCGCCAAATCAAAAATAATCTAAGAACTGTTATTGACATTTTAGAATATTATGAAGTTCATCCAGAGAAACAATTTGCACTCATGTTTTTAGATGCTGACAAAGCATTTGATAATCTACATTGGCACTTTTTAATTAAAAAAATCTATAACATGAGTCTGGGCACTAAATTCGAGAACATTATCACAACAATTTACAACACCCAACAGGCCAACATACTAATTAACGGTGAACAAACAGGCCCATTAAACATTGAAAAGGGCATCAGACAGGGTTGCCCCCTCTCACCCCTCCTATTTATACTTGCTTTAGAATCACTGTTAACACGGATAAGACAAAACTCTGAAATCCAAGGAGTAAGGGTCAAAGCAGAGGAATATAAACTACAGGCGTTCGCAGACGATATGGTTTTCTTCCTAGAGGAACCCATGGAAAAAGGACATAACCTAATAAAAGAACTAGAACAATTCGGTTCAGTAGCAGGATTAAATATCAATAGAAATAAGACAAAATTAATGACTAAAAATCTAACAGAGAATCAGAGGAAAGAATTAGAAAAAACCATAGGGATACAGGCAACAAAAAAGGTCAAATATTTAGGCATATGGTTAACACCACATAGTAAATTGCTCAAAGAGAATAATTATGATAAACTATTACAGCAAATTAAGAAAGACCTAGAATCCTGGAATAAGCTGCAGCTTTCTCTACTGGGCAGGATTGCCACGATCAAAATGAACATCCTACCAAAATTCCTTTACTTATTCCAGACAATTCCAATTAAATTACCCAAAAAATTTTTTGAAGATATAAATAAGGTAACACTTAAATTTATTTGGCAAGGGAAAAAAGCTAGGATCAATATTAAGGCCTTACAAGATGCAAAAAGTAAAGGGGGGCTAGTGCTCCCAAATTGGGAATTATATTATTGGGCAGCCAACTTATTATGGATAAAAGACTGGGTTAATTTACTCAATAAAAGAACCTTAGCCTTAGAAGGGCACGACCTTCAGAGAGGGTGGCACGCATTTTTATGGGAAGTGGGGAAAACCAGACAGTCGTATTTCCATAGATATCTTATTAGAGATTCATTACTAACTAACTGGAAAAAAATATGCAAAAAACACTATTTAAAAATTCCAATTTGGCTTTCAACAATGGAGGCAATGGTACATCCCAACAATTTGGATATAACAAAAATGATTAAATATAAAGATTTATTAGACCCTCTAGGAAAATTAAGAACTCAACAGGATTTACAGGGATTTAAAATTGACCAGTGGTTATATATATAAATCCATAGTAGATACAAACAAGATATCAAAGAGTTTGGAATCTATAGCAAATTACAATATTTAGATAAAATCTTATTAGCATCAAATAAAAAGAATATTTCCAAATTTTATAAATATTTATTGGAGGTAGAATTAGAGCAAGAGATAGTGAAAGCATTGTGCCACTGCACTTCTCGTATCTGAAACCATAAGTCTACTGGCTCCTCAACCTTGAAGAAAGACTCTACGGGCAGAACCATCCAGAACAGGAGCTGGTCTTCAGTACATGAATACTCTGGTTTCCATGACAGTGCATCCGCCCTTTGGCTGTGACCATTTGGGATGTAGGTGACATGGAAATTAAACCGGACAAAGAACAGGGACCACTGAATCTGACGTTGGTTCAGTTTTCGGGTGGTCTTCAGGAACTCCAGGTTTTTATGGTCTGTCTGGACTTCAATTTGATGTCACACCCCCTCCAAATGATGGTTCCAGGCCTCAAACACCACCTTAATGGCCAGTAGTTCCTTCTTCCAAATGGTGTAATTGCACTCAGAAAAATTGAGCTTCCACAAATAATACACGCAAGGGAAGAGGGTACTGCCGGACGCATGAGCCTGGAGTAACACTACTCCAGCCACAACATCGGATGCATCCACTTCCACTACAAATGGTCAGTGTGGGTCAGGATGCCTCAAGATGGGCTCTTTCATGAATGCCTGTTTCAAGGCCTGAAATGCCTGTTGCTCAAGAGTACTCCACAGAAATGGGACCTTTTTCTCTGGAACCAAGTGAGGGGCATGGTCAGGGAAGTAAAACGGAAGGTCCAATAATAGTTGGCAAACCAGAGGAGTCGCTGGACATCTTTCACTCACTGAGGAGGTTACCAACTGCACAAAGACTCGACCTTGCTCGGCTCCATCACAATGCCCTCAGGAGAGATGCAATGCCCCAGGAACTCAATGGTGGACTGAAAAAACTGGCATTTTTCCAATTTTAAATACAAGCTGTTCTCCGGGAGCCATTACAGAACCAGGCATAAGTGTTGTTGATGACTCTCCCTGGAGTTAGAGTAGATCAAAATGTCACAAGGTAAATCATGACAAATTGATCCAAGAGGTTCCAGAAGATTGTTGTTCATAAAATGTTGGAAGACAGCAGGAGCATTGGTCAACCCAAATGGCATGACGGTATATTTGAAATGTCCGTACCTGGTGCCAAATGCCATTTTCCATTCATCCTTGGGCCAGATCCAAACTAAATTGGTAGCCTCTCAGAGCCGTTCCAACAGTTCAGGAATCAGGGGCAGAGAATGCCGATTGTGCACCAAGATGACGTTTAACTTGTGGTAATTGCAACAAAGCCTCAAGTCACCAGTCTTCTTCACAAACAAAAGTGGGGCAGACAGTGGTGACAATGAGGGCCAAATAAAACCCCGAGATACATTTTTGTCCAGAAAGTCCTGCAACACAGCTAGCTCAGGGTCCAACATGGGAGTGGCATGTCCAGGAGCATATCAATGGGGCAGTGTTAGGGCCGGGGGGGCAATTGGTCTGCCTCCTGCTCACTGAAGACATCTGTGAAATCCTCTAGGTTGGTGGGCAAAGACATCCTGGGTGGACTCAGCACCTGGCCAGTGCAGACTTGGCAGGTGTGGTCCACACATTGCAGGCTTGGGAAAGTGATGAGGTTCTGGGACCAGTAGATTTGCAGGACGTGTGTCCGGGGCCAAGCCAAACCCAAGACCACAGGGAAATGCATGCCAGAAGTAATATAAAACTGGATGGCTTCCTCATGAGAGCTGATGGTCAGGCACAAGGGTTGCATGGCAGCCTTAATAGGCCCAGACAGAAGAACATGGCCATCAATAGTCTTCACGAGCAGAGGAGGATCTAGTGGCCAATGAGGGAGCTGCAAACGCCACATCCATAAAGTTCATTTTGGTCCCAGAGTCCACCAAGGTGTGAGCCAGAATCCTCTGTGGACTAGTGGACAGGAATACTCGGGCTGACAGGATCAAGTGCTGGGATGGTCCAGGAGGCCACATTCACTGGGCAAGACTCGGTGTTGGTGCACACCTGACCCAAGATTTCCCCTAGATTGGGCTCAGGGCGTTTCCCGATAGGAGTTTCTGTGACTTTGGGGTAGGCCCAGTGGCTGATGCTCCTTGTCATTTCTTATGGCAAGATGCAGCCATATGCCCAGGTTCCTCGCAATAGAAACACAACCCCCCCGAGTGCTGTCTGTTTTTCTCAGTTACCGATAAATGGGGTTTGGCTGCACCTAATTCCATGGGCTCCTCCCGTGGAGCTGGGGTCTCGCACACAACTGGAACCACCCCGTTCTCCTGAGAGGCATGGCAACTTTCCCATCTGTGCAACTGAGCATCAATCCAAAGGCAAAGAAGGACCAGCTCATTGAGGGTCGGAGAAACATCAACCCAGACCAATTCATCCTGCAACTCCTCTGTCCACCCATCTTGGAATGTGTCCATGAGAGCAGCTTTGTTCCAGGCTGAATCTTGGCTAAGCAGCCAAAACTCCCTGATATACTCCCAGTGAGCCGCAGAGCCGGAGAGAAGGCTAATCATGAATCCCACTTTATCCCAGTCAGCGGGGAACTCTTCCACTCTCAGGCTGATAAATAGCTGGCATTGTCCCAAGAAAGCAGGAAACATGGCTTGGTTGCTATCAAATTTATCAGGCACAGCCACCCGGCATTTCCTCCAGGGAGGAGGTACAGCAACGTGAGCTTGGAGCTGAGCCACCTAGGTTTCCAGCAGAGCAACCTGTTGATTAAGCTGAGCGTTCTCCACATGAAGCTGCTCCATCTTAATAGAGGTTTGTTTTTTGGAGGTAGGAAACAAACTGTTCTGTCCTAGACCTCACCAAAAAGCACTCAGTCCCTGCAAAAATGTCTTTATTTACAATTAATGTGAAATATTTCATTCACATTCAGCCAACAGCTTGGCAAACAGTCTCGCAAAAGTAGACTAATTATCTCAGACCTTATCAATCCTGGAAATCTGCCCGGTAAATAGTTCCACACTCTCTGTTGGGAAGGGCCATTCACCATCCACCTGTGGCCTTGTTCCCACACCAACCCTGAGTTCTTAATTGCTCCTTTCTTTTAGCAGCTTTGCGTGTCGGCAGGCTGGGAACTGGTTCCAACTGCTCCGCAGCCTCAATTCTATCTGAGCCCGAAGGCAGCTGATGATTGCCAGCCTGCCCTGGCCCCATCTCTGCCTCTGATGCAGATCCCTGGTCCAAGCCTTCCTCAGCCTCCAAGACTGGCCCAGGTTCCTCCACAATCTCTTCACTACTATCCAACTGCTGCCAGCTCCACCAGCCGCTGGTGGGCCACAAGAGCCACAAAACTCTAAGAACTTGTTAGCTGATGCTGTGTCAAGGAAACCCAATGCGACAGCCGGTGAGAGGACATCGTCCATGCCATGGTCCCTAACACACAAAGTGCAGCTCAAGCCACCACTAGGAGTCAAGCCAGATGCCAAACCGTCCCTCTTGAAGAAGAGCTAGCAACAGACCTTAAAGCAACACTACTAACCAACCCATGGTTCATGGAAAACTGATACACTCTAACCATGAGAGAGGGGTTGGCATGGAAAGGATCCAAGCTCTATGTACCCAACAGTTTAAGGCTGATGGTACTAGACCGGAGTCATGACTGTTGTCTGGCTGGCTACTTTGGATTCCTAAAGACTCTTCACTTGGCTCGGAGGCAGTTTTGGTGGCTAAAAATGAAAGCAGATGTAGAGGACTATGTAAAAAGTTGTGCCACTTGTGCCGCTATGAAATTGAGGCCAAGCCTCCTGGTCTGCTACAACAAGTGGCCGAAACCTGTTGTCCCTAGGAAGAGATTGCAATGGACTTATAGTGGAGCTTTCTAAAAGTGGGGGACAAAGTAATTTGGACTGTAATTGATTTATTTTCTAAGCAAGCCCATTTTGCTGCTTGCTCTGGACTGCCCTCAGCCAAAAAACTAGCCAAGATGTTTGTTAAACAAATATACAGGCTGAATGGAGTACTGTGATGAATAATTTTGGACAGAGGGATTCAGTTCACCACCACGTTCTGGAGGGAGTTCTTGAAGCCCATTGGATCTTCCCAAGGACTTAACTCGTCTTTTCATCCAACTACAAGCAGGGCTGCGGAACATATGAATGCCCTGGTGGAACAATACCTCAAATGTTATGCAAATTACTAGCAAGAAAATTGGGTGGATTTACTGCCATTTGCAGAAGTGGCTTATAACAATGCAATGCACAGTAGCACTCGTTTAACCCCTTTTCAGGTCATCAATAGCATGGAATTTGTTCCTATGCCAGAACTGCCAAAGGAACAACCCATCTCCATGTCATTAACTGAATGGATGGAGTCATTAAAGAAGGGTTGGGAAAATACCAAAAAAGCGCTAGCGGAAGCAGCAGAAGCATATAAAAAGCAAGCTGATTGGTACTGATTGCTCCAAGCCTCTTTTCAGGTGAGAGATCAAGTTTATCTATCAACCAAATGCATTAGACTAAAATTACCTAGTAAGAAATTAGGATCTAAATTTTTAGGACCTTTTCCTATAGTGAAAGTGATTAATCTGGTGACTGTACAATTAAGTCTCCCTCGAATATTAGGGAAAATACACCCAGTCTTTTTATTTTTATTTATTTATTTTGATTTATCAATCGCTTACAAGATAATAGGTATAAGTATATACATAGTTATGAAAACATGAAAAGGGTACATATAAGAAAAATAAAAGAAACAATAGGACAGGGATGGTAGGCATGTTGGTGCACTTATGCAGACCTCTTAGGAAAGGGATGAGGCCAACAGTAGACAGTCTAAGGTTAAAGTTTTGGGGGTTTGGGGAAGAAACCACAGAGTCAGGTAGAGTATTCCAGACATTGACCACTCTGTTGCTGAAGTCGTATTTCCTGCAATCAAGTTTGGTACGGTTAACCTTGAGTTTGCATCTATTGTGTGCTCTTGTGTTGTTATGGTTGAAGCTGAAGTATTCATTGACAGGAAAGTCATTGCAATGTATAATTTTATATACCATACTTAGATCAGACCGAAGACGGCGTAATTCAAGGTTTTCTAGGTCTAGAATTTCAAGTCTGGTGGCATAAGGTATTCTACAACGAATAGAGGAGTGGAGAACTCTTCTTGTGAAATATTTCTGGACTTTCTCAACTGTGCTAATATCAGATACGTAATGTGGGTTCCAGACTGATGAGCTGTATTCGAGTATTGGTCTAGCAAATGTTTTGTATGCTCTAGTTAGTAGTGTGATATTACCAGAGAAAAAGCTATGTAGCATTAGGTTAACAACTCTTAATGCCTTTTTGGCTATGTAGTTACAGTGGGCTCTAGCACTTAGATCATTAGGGATGAGTATTCCAAGGTCCTTTACAGAATATGGATCATCAACAAGGTCTTGACTATTCAGCCTGTATTTTATTTTCTGATTTTTTTTGCCAATATGTAAGACAGAGCATTTATTTGTTGAGATTTGAAGTTGCCATTTGATTGACCATTCTGATACATAGTCAAGATTTTTGGGAGGGGTAGCAGTATTGTCTGTGGTACTGAACAGCTTTACATCATCAGTGAAGAGAACACAGTTGTTCTTAATATGATCACAGAGGTCGTTTATGTAGAGTATGAAGAGAGTTGATCCTAGAACACTGCCTTGGGGGACACCACTGTTGACAGGTACAGAATTTGATAGGACTCCCAATTTTGACCATTTGTTGTCTGTTTGACAGGAATGCTTCTATCCAGTTATGCAGTTGTCCAGAGATACCATAAGATTTTAGTTTTAGGAGTAGTTTGTCGTGTACCACTGAATCAAAGACTTTACAGAAGTCTATGTAGATTGCGTCTATTGTTTTGCCCTGATCTAGTTATGTAGTCCATATGTTTTTGCAGTGTAAGAGTTGCAGATTACAGGATAGTTTTTTTCTGAAACCAAATTGTTTATTAGAGAGTAAGTTGTTTGTCTCTAAGTGGAGGATAATGGATTGGTTAATAATTGATTCCATGACTTTACAGATGACGCAGCATAAGGAGATTGGTCTGTAATTTTCCACTAGGCTGGGGTCTCCCTTTTTGAAGATGGGGATGACCATGGCTTGTGACCATAGGTTAGGCAAGGAGCTGGTTCTGAAAGATTTTTCAAAGATTATGTTAGAGGTTCGGTTATGGCAGTGGATAGCTTTTTTAAGAAGTAGGCACATATTCCGTCCGGTCCAATAGATGGAAATGGTTTTAGATTGCGTAGTGCTTTTTCAACATTGTCTTCTGTAAAATCGATATGTATTAGATCATTGTAGTTGTCTGTGGTTCGGCTAGGAAATACTAGGCATGATCCATTGCTGTTTACAAATACTGAGTCAAAGAGGTTGGCTTTAATGCTATCATTGTTGCAGTCTTTACCATTAGGTCCTATCAGGGGTGGGATGGACCTTGAGTCTTTTAGTTTGTTGTTTACAAAATTGTAAAAAGCACGGGTGGAATTGGTGCATAGAAGGTTTTCCTCTTGTTTAATGTGGTAATTGGTGCATTCAGTCTTTATCTGGTGGCATAAATTTTTGTATCGGCTTTTGAAGTTGGCAATGTGACCAGATTTGTGTTCCCGCCAGTGATCTCTTTTTGGATTGAAGTTTCCTTATTGTTATGGGTAATCTGTTTTTTTCTCGGTTTTGGAGTTGTTATTGGTACATACAGTTTGATGACTCTTTTGACTTCAAGTAAAAATATGTTGTAATGTTCTTCAACAGTATTGCATTCAGTGAATAGAAATTGCCAATCAAGGGATGAGAGATCGTTGTCTATAAGATCATAGTTGCCTTTTTAAAAGTTATAATTGGGGAACACATTGTTGTGTTGATTTTTGTGTGGACCTATGTCGAGACAAAAAATCATGCTGTGGTCACTGTTGGAAAAGTTATAATTGGGGATTACGTCATTGTGATGATTTTAGTCTTCCATAGTAGTTTGTTAAAACCGGCTGTCAGCAAGGCCACAGCCAGCAGCACCTCCCAAACCGATTGTGGTACAGGATGAAACCCATTATGAAGTGGAAAAAAAATCTAGATTCTAAATTGCACAGAGGCAGATTACAGTATCTGGTTCATTGGAAGGGGTACCCTTTGTCAGAAGCTACTTGGGTTAAAAGCTGGGATGTCAAAGTGGGTGCCCCAGTAAAGCAATTCCATTATAAATTCCCAGACAAGCCAATGGGGCCTCTGGGGGAGGGGAGGAGAGATGGTTAATTGCTTGCTGACTGAACTAACCCCCTGATTGTTTCTCATTCCAGGACATGATTCTCACATGAGTGGGGGAAGCCTGTCAGCTTGGAAGCCATTTTTCTTTGAGACTTCTGGGTTGCCACATTTCAGTGTCTGGGAATTTGGAAGGGGGATTTCAAGGAGTGGTGGAAGATTAGCCACAACAGCATTCCTTTCTCAGAAAGTCAAGGACCTGTTACTCTGCACCTGGAAAAGAGTGCCTGGAGATAGTCTCCAGTTGGAACAAAGTAATGATTGGACCATGTGATGAACTACTGGGTGCAGGGTTTGGATTTTGGATTCTCTTTGGGCTAGGGAAAACCCAGAAATCTCTGATTCAGGTTTTTCTTCAGATATGCCAATATGACATCTCTAATAAAACGAATCTCTGAGAAGAGTCTTGGAGACTTTTAATTTGGAGGTTGTTACTTGGAACACTGACATTAGTGACTTTATCAAAGAATGAAATAAGATTGGTTTGGCATGATCTGTTTTTAACAAACCCATGCTGGTTGCTAGTTATGACTTTATTTGCTTCTAGTTATTTGCAGATCTGTTTTTTGATGATCTTTTCCAGGATCTTCCCAGGTATTGATGTTAGACTGATTGATCTGTAGTTTCCTGATCTGGTTTTTCCCCCCTTTCTTGAAGATTGAAAGCTTTTCCATCTTTTTTCCCAATATGGAAACCTTTTTCATGGAAACCACATTAGTCCTTTTCCAAGCCTCAGGATTTTTCCTGGAGAAATCTTCGAGTCCAAATTCCTGCCCAAGGCAGGAGACCTTATAAACATCTCAGACAAAGGGCTGTCCATTTTTTAAAAAAAAAACCTCCAGCAATGGAGCACCCACAACCCTTGGAAGCAAGCTGTCAGTAAATTTCCCCTTAACTACAATTGGATGTTTCTTTAATGAGCTTCCACTCATTGAGTTCCTTTAATTTTCTGACAAGATTTCAAAATTGGTTTGCCATTGACTCCTTCCTAGGGCTGAAAAAGAGTGACTTTGTGACTAAGATAGGACTAAAACACACAGTCTCTCAATTTCTAGTCTTAATTACTATATCAAACTGGCCTTAGAACCTTTCTTATACTATTACTCTGCTTGTATTTCATTAGATACTTATTGTGAGTTAATTCAAAACTCTTCTATATAAAGCAAACTAACACCTACCTGCCAACTGAAAATACTGTTGTTTCTCCAGGGTGCATCTTGCTTTTGCTCTCTTTTGACCGGCCCTGACGATGTATGGGAGGTCTCTTTTTCTTGCTGCAATGAATGCAAGGTGCTTGTGTGGAACCTAAGTGCACTGTGTGATGATGAGGAATGCCACCATCTTGGCTGCTGCGATGTGGACATAGAGCACTGGAGAAAATAAAAGACAAAAGCAATCAGTTGGGTCATGTTATATCAGAAATATAAAAAAACCCAAAACGTAACTAAAAGTCCTTTAATGCCTTCAACTTGGCTTCGCTGTTTAATTGTTCACAGTGGAGGAGTAAACTATTTTCAAAATAACATTCCAAAGGAAGGAAACACAGTTCAAATTCAAAGAGCCGATAACAAAGCAAAATCCAAAAACCAACCGCACTGAATAAAGTTCCACGATACACCAGGATAGATAATTGCCAACTTCAGCGAGATAACCAGGGACAGTCTGTTGGAAGAACGCCAATCAAGATAAACCTTCTTTAGGAATAAAACACTAATTTTTCTCCAGCATCTATTAGCACGCAGGTCCAAACTCTTATGCAATTCTCATACCTGCAACCCATGAAGAGGATCATGGCCCTCTCCTCCGGAGTAGACCACGTTTTACCCGATCCTCTCCTCCCTGCATGCCCTAAGATGGATAGAGGATGGGCCTGGGTCCTCCTCTGATTACTCAGCCGGCCTCTGCCCTTCCCCAGCCTCCTCCACCACCTCTGGAGCCACACTTCCACTCCCTGTTGGCTGTTGCTCCTCTTCCTCAGAGTCAGTCTCCAGACATTAGATTTAAAGATTAGCAGGTATATAAATGGAATTCTAAAGCAAACCCCATCAGCATATACTGTATTTTTCACTCCAGACCATGATGCATATTAGCTTTAGAGGAGGAAAAGAAGAAAAAACAAATCTGCCACTGCCTCCCAGCATCCATCCAGTATTCATCTGGCTAGCGTCCTTTCAGAAAGCAGCATGGACAGCTTCAAGCACATTATCGCAGCCCCAGCATGTGGCTCATCAGGGCTCTGTTCCATTGTGCCCACCACCGGTCAGCTGAGTGACAGCTGGATCCCAGCCTCCTGTAGCCCCCCGAATCAAAAACACTGCCATTGCTGCCTCTGCCATGTCTGCTGCCTCCACCAGGAACACTGGAGCCTTCACTGCCAAGCAGCTGATTGGCAGTTGGATTGGCCTTCCAGAATACCGCCATTCAGCTGTTCTAGGCAGTGGGGATTGCCGCTGCTGTTCACCACTGCCGCCTATCACCCCCACCATTTGGTGGCGGCAATTGGCGGTGCTGCCTAGAACAGCTGATCGGCAGTATTCCGGGAGGCCAATCCAACCACCAATCAGCTGCTAAGCAGCAAAGGCTCCAGTGTTCCCTGCACCAACCCTCTCTCTCCCCCACCACAATATTTGCTCCATAAGACGCACAGACATTTCCACCCATTTTGGGGAGGGGGAGTGCGTTTCATAGACTGAAAAATATGGCATAACATGGAGCCAACGCAGAGAAACCTGCACAGGAAGGCAAAATCAGACTTCCACTTAGACTATTTTCAAATTCATGGATACTAAGATATAATCCATGAAACTCAATTCTGTACAAAGTACATCTACTGAGGACCAAATGAAATAAATAGGAGCTGTACAAGAACATTACACAATTGCTATGCAGCTTTGAAGAGGAAAGCTTCAGGCAACAAAAACATCCTGCACCAACACAATTAACTAGGGCCAACTGAGCCTGACATTCTGTTCTGGCTTTTTATCCTATCTCTAAAAGATGGACTGCAATATATTTAACCCACTCTGAGAGACATCTAGCCTAGTCATTCCAATAGAGTGAAAACTACATACATGCATTCGATGTGCAGCTGTTATTACCACTCTTCTCTATCCTAGTAGACCCCATAGGATATGTTCAGGAAGACCTCTCACCCAACCACATTCTTTCTCTGCCTTCTGATTTGAAACAATTAGGAAGAAAATCCTCAATTAGCACTAGTAGCATTTTGGGGGGAATTGCAAGACAGATGGCTGGGGAGAGCTTTTAAACTTCCCATCCTATGGCCAGTAATCTCCATTACACTTATGTTAGGTTGAAAATGAATAGTAAGGCAGAATGTATGTCACACACATACATATCTATATACACTCACTATATCATTTGATTTAGTCCTGAGCATGACTGAGGGAAGGAAGAAGAAAACACAAGAGATTCTCAAGAGGTGAGGGTACCAATTTGAACCTATATGCTCATCTCACCTGGGTACAGGCACTGGCAGTGGGAGATCAGCATCACTTTCTCCCAGCATTTCTTTTAGAACTTCAACATTTGCTAAAAAGGGAAGAAAGTAAAAACATGTCAAAACGCCTTATTGAAATATTACTGCTACGGTTTTACTTAACTAAGCCAAAGTTATGCCTACCTTCATTTTGAATGATACATTTCACAATTTTTTCTACAGTATCCTCATTCAGATCTTCTTCTTCATCTGAAAGAAAAAGAAATACAGAAGTGAAAAAGGAATTATTGTGACTCCAGTAATTAGAATGAGCATCTAAGAATCCTGAAAACTCCCAAATACTGTGTGTTACAAACCTTTAATTATTTTTGTTTTGTCTTTTTCTTTCAATGTAGCCCCTCCTCCAACACCACACTTCTGTTCGTTATTTCCATTGTGCAGTTTTGAAATTGTAGGTAATACTTTTAATACCTACAATACCTTTAATACTTAATCTTCTGAATTACAGATGCTTATTATTCATTTTTCCTGATAGAACAATTGATCATGACATGAGAACAATTGGTTGTTATTTGCAACAAAAAATTGAATGAATAATGAATGAATGTTAATTATGGTTGAAAAAAAAAAGTCAGTTGTAAGGTTGATTTACAAAGAAACTATTTAATGAAGGACACCAAACCAAAAATAGAAAAACCTTTAGCAAAGAAAGATATCAGTACTAATTTTAAATTTCTATGTTGATGAATGCAGTTTATTTTGAAAAAGCATATAAAACATGAAAGTAGGATGACTTTGCAACAGGACAATACCATTTCAGTTCTCCTGAAAATTGGTTCTTCTACACTGTCCATTGAATGATGTAAAATGCTGAACCATATTCTTCTACATTTAATCATACATTGTTATTATAACATAATTAGAAGAGAATGAGCTGGAAGGGACCTTGAAGGTCTTCTAATCCATCCCCACTCAAGCAGGAGAACCTCTACCATTTCAGATAAATGATTGTTTACACCAGGGGAGTCAAACTCGATTCCATTAAGGGCCGCATCAGGATTGTGCTTGACCTCATGGGGGACCAGGTAGGCATGGCCAGGGTGGAGGTGTCCAGCAACATCACTCATATGATCAAATGTTACCTTTGCTAGTAGTTTGTTTTGCTAGCACTCTGCAAGCAAAAATGGAGCCTGGGAGCGCCGCGCGAGTTCAATTTTCACTGTCAGAGGATTGCAGGAGGCTGTCGCAGCCAAGAACAGAGCCCGGGTGGGACTCATTTTTATTGGCAGAGGCACTGCGGGCCTGTCCTTTTCTGTTTCCAGGGTGGCCCCACAGGTCAGATCTAAGCACCCCTCAGGCTGGATCCAGTCTGCGGGCCTTGAGTTTGATACTCTTAGTCTAGACTCCTCTTTTAAAAATCCAGTGATGGAGCACCCACGATTTCTGGAGGCAAGTTGTTCCACTGGTTAGTTGTTCTCACTGTTAGGAAGTTTGTTCTTAATTCCAGGTTGCTTATCTCTTTGATTAGTTTCCAACCAGTTTCTTGTCCTGCCCACAAGTGCTTTGGAGAATAATTTGATAACCCCCTTTTTGTGACAGCCCCTCAAATATTGGAATTCTCCTGTCATGACACCCCTAATACTTCTTTTCTTTAAACTAGCCAAACCCAAATCCATTCTTCATATGTTTTATATGTTTCACATATTTTAATCTCCAGGCATTTGATCATCTTATTTGCTCTTGGCTAAACTTTTTCCAAAGTTTCAACATCTTTTTTGTAGTATGGTGACCAAAACTGGTTGCAGTATTCCAGGTGTGGTCTTACTAGGATTTTATAAAGCGACACTAATATTCCATGATTTGATTCTATGTATCTGTTTATACAACCCAGGATTATATTAGCTTTTTTGGTTGCTGCTGCACAGTGCTAGATCATATTCAAGTGATCATCCACTAGGACTCCAAGGTCTGTCTCACATTTATTGTTTTTGAACCAGGTCTTGCCTAATGTGTGCTTTTTCCTGCCTAAATTTGCTTTTCTCCACATTAAAATTCATTTTGTTGAATGGGGCCCATTGTTCAAGTTTTTCAAGATCTTTTTAGATCCTGAGCTTGTCTTCTGGGATGTTGGCTATTCCTGCCAATTTAGTGTCATCTGCAAATTTGATGAGTTTTCCTTCTATTCCCTCATAATATTTTATTATAATATCCATCAAATATTTACTTTGCCATTCTCAGAAAAGAACTTAGAGCTCATCTAGGCCAATACAGAAATCCAGCAGCTTTGACATCTATCCATCAGTTTATGTTTAGATGCATTCAATGGAAAGAGTATCCAACCAGCATCTAGGGTGAGCCATTCAATTCTAAAACTGATTTTACCATTAAGATTTTTTTCTTAATGTATAGTTCCTTGCCATTTTTAATTAATTGTTCTTCCCCTGTCTTCTGGGACAAGTTGAAAGAATTCTGCCTAGTCTTGTACATAACAACCCTTCAAATACTTGAAGATACCTTTGGCATCTCAATACCATCTTTTTTCACTTTAACACACCCAGTGCCTCCAAACATTTCGCATAATGTTTATACCATGTTACCTATCTTTTGCATATACTCTAGTTTGTCAGTAGCTTTCTTAAAATCTGGTTCTAACAAATGAAGAAAGTGCAGGCATAATGACTTTTTTCTTCTTTTTCTTTTCTTTTTTCTTTTTTTAACTTTTATTGAAATTTGAAACATTAAAATACATTTAAAATTAAAAATAACTTTTTACAAATCTCAATTTTCTTTGACAGTATTAAAAAAAATCTAGGTTATATACAAACATTTTCCATACATTTCTAGTTATTCATATACATATACATATCTATATCTTCCTTTGATCTGAACATTTCTTGTTCCTATTATCTATCCATTGATACCAATCTTCCCAAACTGTGCAGTATTCCAAATCTTCCTTGTCCTTTAACTCTAAAGTGAGTTTATCCATTCTGCACAATCTAAAATCTTTTGGATTACTAAACAATCTGTCTTTAATAATAATTTAATAATGACTTTTCTTAATCCTGACACTTTACTTTTCTTGATCCAATTTAGGATTTCCTTCCTTCCTCCCTTCCTCCCTTCCTTCCTTCCTTCCTATATCAGCAGTTCCTGCCCAAAAAGCTGCTGATACAGTTCTACAGAGAAATTAGTGAGTCTTCATCTGCACCTTTATAACTGTCTGGTTTGGTTATGAAACCCAACAAGACTTCAGAGAGTAATTAGGACTGCAGAAAAAACAATTACTACCAATCTGCCTTCCATTGAGGACTTGTATACTGCACGAGTCAAAAAGAAGGTTGTGAAAATATTCACAGACACCTCACATCCTGGACATAAACTGTTTCAACTCTTACCCTCAAAACGACACTATAGAGCACTGTACACCAGAACAACTAGACACAAGGACAGTTTTTCCCCAAACGCCATCACTCTGCTAAACAAATAATTCCCTCAACACTGTCCAACTATTTACAAAGTCTTCATTACTATTACTCTTCTCATCACTCCTTATCACCCATCCCCTCCCACTTGTAACTGTATAACTGTAACTTATCGCTTGTATCCTAACGATTTATATTGACTGTTTCCTAGTATGATTTGATTGCTTATTGTACCCTATGACTATTATTGTGTTCTACCTTATGATTCTTGATTCTCGATGAATGTATCTTTTCTTTTATGTACACTGAGAACATATGCACCAAGACAAATTCCTTCTGTGTCCAATCACACTTGGCCAATAAAGAATTCTATTCTGTTCTGTTCTATTCTATTCTTCCTTCCTTCCTTCTCCAACTACTGTCAGGTTTTCAAGTGATGAAATCCATTTTAAAAAGAAAAGCAAAAAGTCCATCTTCCAAGACAATTTATTTTATTTAGGAAAGCATCAAATTGGCAAAGTCCATGGTAATTCTGGATCTGACACAACCCAGAATTACCCCACATATTAGAAGTTAGAAACAACCCCCCAAAAGTTCTCTAATAGAAGTAATTCAATGTTGCTTGATGTCATAAATCTCCACCTCCAGTGCCTAGGCATGGACAGTTCGGGTTTCCATCGGAAGAATGATCACCTAGCCTAAACAACTCTATCTCCACTCCACCCCTCTTAGGAATGTGGCAAGCCCAAAACCCTTCCCCCATGACTGCCAAAGAGAAAGTAAGGAAAATAATATATATTAAGCCTAATTAAAATGGCTACACATATGTCAATACCAGGCTTGACAACTACATGTTCAACGTGATCTACCAAGATACCCAGAGCAGTAATGTAAAATGGAACTTGTACAGGGTCCCCAAACTTAACAACTTGTATTGGCTGAGGAATTCTGGGAGTTGAAGTCCACAAGTCTTAAAGTTGCCAAGTCTGGAGACCTCTGCTGTAGTATATCATTGGTGTCTGTCAACTTCGGACTGAACTTGGCCGCAGCCATTTTTATTCTTCAGTTGCCACACAGAGCGGGGAAGGGGAGAAGGAGGTTGGAATGCATTACTAGATACAACGAAGAGCTTTCTTGTGAGAACCAAAGTGTCAGCGTTCCAGAAAACCTCCACTCCAACAAATAACTCTGAGACAGACATCTTCTCAAAAGTTCTGTTTGGATAGTAAACTGGCACTTTCTGGGGAATCCTGAATCTGAAAGTTCCACGTTTCCTTGCAATAAGTAAAAACTACAAATCCACCCCCTGCACCATCATCACATCACAAGCCCCAATCACCATCCATCCCAACTTGAGATGTTCTCTCACCCAGGTGCAGAATAGCACCTTGACTTAGAAGAAGAATGCTATTATGTCTAACCACATACACTCCAAGAAATTTCCTCCTCCCATTTTCCCAGGCTCAAGAATGTGGTAGTGTGGAAGCATCTGGTGTCAATATGGCTTCCAAAGCTGACAGGCGTCCCCCCTTGAAAAAAAACACGTCCTGAAAAATACAATAAACGAAACACAACAAGGGGTTAATACATTGTCACCTTAACCCCTTCTCCCCCCTCCAAGGGGACCCTTTGGCTTGTCAGGGAATTTTTCATGAAATTGTTTAACCAATCTATCTGCATGTATATCCCAACCCAAATAGCTTCTGACAAAGGGTAGGCTTTCCATAGCACTAAATATTGTAATTGTCCTCAGTATAATCTATAGTAGAGGATTTTCTTTATTTCATAATGTATTTCACCCTGTACTATCGAAAATTTGTGGGGAGCTGCTGGTATAGGTTGTAGATTGGAACCAACAGCAGGCTTCAACAAGCTACTATAGAAAACTGCGTGTATTTTCCCTAACAGCTGAGGGAGGCTAAGTTGGACAGTTACTGGATTGATTACTTTTGATATAGGAAAGGGACCCAGAAATTTAGGTCCCAACTTTTTACTAGGAAGCTTTGAAGCTGTTTGCGTGTTTTTGGTGGCTGCCAGTCTAGCACCGCCTTCACCTTTACAGGGTCCATTTCAATCCCCTGATTTGATGCTCGGTAGCTCAGGTAATCCAAAGACTCTTTATGGAATTCAAATTTTGACAGCTTTGCGTATAATTTGGTGTCTAAACGTTTTTTCAGTACTTGCCTGACTAATTTGACATGTTCCTCGATAGTCTCACTGAATGTCATTCACATACACAAGGACCCCCTTGTACAAATGTGCATGTAACACTTCATTGATTAGTTGCATAAACAGTGCAGGGCCCTTGGAGTCCAAAAGGCATGACTTGGAACTGAAAACTATCCATAGGGCAGTTGAAGGCCATTTTCCACTCATCTCCTTCCTTTATGTAGACTCAATAGTAGGCTTATCTCAGATCTAGCTTGGTAAAGATTTTGCCTTTGGACAGGTGATTTAGCAAGTCTTTCATTAGGGGGAGGGGGTACGTGTTTTGTATGCACACTGCATTGATGCCTGTAAAATCCACACATAATCTCAGGCCACCATCTTTCTTTTCTTTAAATAGTACTGGGCTGCTAATCTAGATTTTGCTAGTTCGATGAAGCCTCTGGCTAAATTGGTATCAATGTAATTCCTCAACTGAGTCATCTCGGCTGGTATCATGGAATACATCTTTGGTTTGGGCAGTTTTGCCCCAGGTTCTAATTCGATGGCACAATCAGTGGCTCGATGAAGGGGGAGAACGTTGCATTCCTCCTCAGCCAAGTCTCTGTATTCTTTAGGAACTTGAGGTTCACCTGGAGGAGAGTCTGAAGTGGTAGCTACTGCTTCTGGTTGTGGGTTCCTGTTGGGTGGCAGTCTCTTTTCAAGAGGGACCGGGGGCAGTGGGCCAATGCCAATTATGATGTTCTGGTACCCATCTTCCCATTTGATGTTAGAAGCCCATTTATTAAGCCAAGCAAGTCCCAATATGATAGATTCTGACATTTTTGGAGCCACTATAAATCATATAAGTTCATGATGCCCACCCATTTCTAATCTGATCAGTTCTGTAATTGGGGTGGCTGGGACTCCTCCAATTAACATTCCATCTACCTGTTCAAACTTGATTGGGCATTTTAGGGCTTTAGTTTTTATCCCTAATTGCTCAACGATAGGGAACCCAATAAGGCATCTGGAACATCCTGTATCTATTACTGCTTCTAACTTCCCAGCCTCCCCAGTCTCAGGCACCACCTATTTCATTTTAATTGTAAAAGGGGAAATGGCTGCACTCACCATGGTGCACTTCCTCATCTGCCTTTCCAGGAAGGGTTTCTTTGGCTGGAGGTTCTTCGCTCTCTTCTGTGGGGAGGGGAACCTCTACAGCTTGTCTGGCAAAATGACTGGTGTCTGGGGGCTTCAATGGAGCTCTCCTGCCTCTAGCAGCTGTACTGGGCCTTGGTTGTGGAACCGGTGCAGGGGCCAGACATTCAGAAGCCCAATGACCAGCCTGGCCACATCAATAGCATTTGATAATCCCTGTAGATTGGGTAGGAGTGGCTTCAGCAGGTTTAGTCAGAGAACGTCTGGCCAAAGTTTTCCTAGGGGGCCTCTCAGAGGGAGGTTTTCAGTGTAGATGGATTCCTCTATCCAGAATAATGGACATGGCATACCAGTCTTGCAGTCGCTCTGGTACCTCCCATCTCCCCAGACTTTTCTGACTTCTGGATCAATGTCTTCTTTAAAATAGTGCAGAAGTATCCTGTCAGGCCAAAGCATGAGGTAGCCTGTGACCCATATAAAGTATTTTATGGGTCGATTACTTTGCTTCATCTCCTTTATTTTATCTTCATTTTCAACTACTGTCAGGGTCTTCAAATCTAGCCCTGAGCAGCTCAACAAATACATCTGCATCGTTTAGTTCTGCAGCATCCTCATTGTGTAGCTGGGCTATCCAGGCGGAAGTGTCTCCCTCATTCATCACATCTGTAATTGCAGAAACTAGGTTGCGATCTGTTCCATATTGGTTTCCAAATTGATCTATATGTGCCCAGATTCAG
Organism: Pseudonaja textilis; assembly: GCF_900518735.1. The sequence continues at coordinate 1,702,368 of NW_020769422.1, read as the reverse complement.
TTGAGGAAGTAAGCAAGTTTCTCAGGCTTCCCATCAAAAGTTGCTCTAAACCTTGGTGGCTCTGGCCTGGCTGGTGGAATCGCCATGGTGACTCCCAGATGAGCTGGAATCTGCTGTGCTGCTGTAGGCAGCAGAAGGGGCCCCTGCAAGGGTACTCCGAGGGGCAGCTGAGCTGGAATCTGTTGTTCTGCTCCAGTTGCCTGCAGAATAGGGGCCATCTACCAAACTCATTGCAGTGTTGAAAAAGGCGAGGGTGGCTGCAGCCTGCTGCTGCAAACTGGCCCCATGGTGGTCCCAAACCAAATGGTGCAACTGGTGCCGGCATCCATTGGCATTGGACCCACCCCTGACCAGGATAGAATCTCCAGCCTGGGGGAATACACTCCACAGGGGATAGTCTCACCGCTGGCTGGTGAGGGGGAGGAATTGGAGGTTGTAACATCCCAAACATTGACTGCATCTGCTGTCTCTCCCTTGATGCTTGCCCCTGCCATTATGAGCTAATTCTTCAGCCACCTCTAGCTAAGAGGAATGTTGGCGACGCCATATTGGTTCCACTGTCAGGTCCTAGACCAGGAAAAATGAACATTGGTTAAGTTCCAGCTCAGTTGGAGAGCTTGTGACTGTGGGACATAACTCCCCACTTTAAGTCACTCAAAGTGCTCCGGAAGCTCTGCCAATGGGATGGAGGCAACAGGTTCCAGTCTCGAGAACTGTCATATTCAGAAGCCCCCAGGCCTCTCCATTCTGGCTCGTGGCCCAACCTTGTTGGGTTGGAGTAGGAAAAGTGTTTAGGCAGCTTCTCCTCTGGTCCCATATCTTTATTCAGCTCAGTCTGGCAGCTTATCCAGGAATCTGCTTCTTTGGGCCAAGTGCTTAGCCTTCGTCTTTCCTCTGCACCTTCAATGGCTTGCACAAATTCTTCAGAATGAGGACACTGGGTCTCAATCAGTCCTCCGGTATCTGTTCCCATTGTTCCTTCTGTGATTTATTCCTTCTCCTCCATCTTCACTGAATCTTCGCACTGCCCAAGCTTTAGATCGGTACTGGGGCTCAGCACCCTGGACAGCCCCCTTTTAGGGTGCTGGTAGCTATTTATAGATTTGGGATAATGTCAGCATTCCAGAAAATGTCCACTCCGACAAATAACTCCAAGACAGACATCTTCTCAAAAGTTCTGTTTTACATGGATAGTAAACTGGCAATCTGGGGAATCCCAAATCTGAAAGTTCTAGGTTTCCTTGCAATAAGTAAAAACTACAAATCCACCCCCTGCACCATCATTGCATCACATGCCCCAATCACTATCCATCCCAACTTGAGATGTCCCTTCAACCAGGTGCAGAATAACATGACCTTGACTTAGAAGAAGAATGCTATTATGTCTAATCATATACACTCCAAGAAACCCCACTCCCATTTTCCCAGGTTCAAGAATGTGGCAGTCTGGTGTCAATATGGCTTCCAAAGCTGACACAAAGTCATCTCTACTGGCAACAGATAAGGTTGGGGAAGGAATGCCTGAAGAGCTGCCAATTAACCCAATTGGCCAACATGACCTGTGACATTTGGGGATGGAGTTATTTCCTAGTTTAATTATACTGAAACTGCGGGAAAGGTTTAGATTTGGGTTTCCATTGAAGCTGTATCGATATGATGTACTCATTAAAGAAGATCTTTGAGAAGGAGCCAAGTCTCAGAGTTCTGATTTGCTTGGGTCCATTATTGGATATGATTGTTCAACCAGCTTTTTATCTATCTAATGATAGAATAATCCAGCCAACATTGTGCCTTCTTCTGGGAGACTTTAGAACATAAAAGTTGCCTATAAATCTTTAAACAGAATTTCCACTTCTTGTCTCCTGTTATTTCTTCCATTCTTTCTGTGATGCTGATTTCCTACTCCATTTCTTTCATTTCATAGTAATACCATTTCACAGTAATTCCTCAAAAATAAGACCCAGTCTTATTTTTTTTGTCTTCAAAAGAGGCATTTAGGTCTTATTTTTGGGGAATGCCTTCCATTGTCTCACCTTGCAGCAATGGCACCGACAGCCCCACCCCACCAGCAGGAGCCCACATGTCTTCTGCAAGACCACTTCTTCTGCGACTGCTTACCACTGCTCATGTGCGGTGTCTCATGGCCTCCGGTTTGCTGTCAGAGGCCTTCAGGAAAAACCTCTGTAGCAAAGTCACAAGCTCCAGATTGATGCATGCAGCACCCCCTGGTCTCAGCAGCAGAGAAACGAATTCCAGTTTGACATGCGCGGCATGTGCCCCCCCGGGCCTCCATTTCATCATCAAAGGCCTTCAGGAAAACCATCTGCAGCTGAGAAACGAGCTCCAGATTGACATGTGACACCGCCAGCCTCTGTTTCATGAGCTCCGGATTGACACTCATGGCACCCCCCAGCCTCCATTCTGGAAAGGCATCTGTAGCCAAGAAACAAGCTCTGGATGATGCACACAGTGCCCCTCCGCCTCTGTGGCAAAACAGAGGCTGAGGGGCACCGCACATGTCAATATAGGAGCCTTGGTGGCGCAGTGATTAGACTGCAGTACTGCAAGCTACTCCTACTGCAATTTGGCAGATCAAATCCCACCAGGCTGAAGGTTGACTCAGCCTTCCATCCTTCCAAGGTGGGTAAAATGAGGACCCAAATTGTTGGAGGCAATATGCTGACTCTGGAAACTGCTTAGAGAGAGCTGTAAAGCACTATAAAGTGGTATATAAGTCTAAGTGCTATTGCTAATCTGGAGCTCGTTTCTTGGCTGAAGAGGCTTTTCCTGAAGGCGTCTGACAGTGAAACAGAGGCTGGCGTGATGCACAAAAGTGGCAGCAAGTGGCTGCAGAAGAAGTGGGCCAGCAAGGCAAGGCAGGTGTCAGGGTGTGGAAGACTTGGCTGCAAATGTCCTAAAGTAAATGGGTGCCAGGCACATGGGGCAGCTCCATCACCCCATCCCCATCCTAGCTTGATTTTTACTCATGTGCCTCGCCTCACCTTCTGCAACCAAGAGCAATGAAGTGGGTGGGGTCTTAACTAGGGCTTATTTTGGGGGGTAGGACTTATATTGGGCGCACATGTAAAAATCAAGCTAGGGCTATTTTGGGGATAGGTCTTATTTTCAGGGAAACACCGTACAAAGCAACTTATTCTCACTTTAGTACCTGATATCATATAAAGAAATGAATCTTTCTAAATGTTAGTTTGTACATGAAAGATAGTAAAAAACCAAAACCCTGTTATCAGTATATATTATAATTCCTGTTTTATAGCCAGTTTATTTCTCTGGTGACTTATTCTTAGAAACAATGTGCCTATGAAGCAAAAAATGTATGCCTTACAACATGTACCACATGTCATTGCACAAAGTAGCATTTTATACACAATTGGAAATGCATGTTTATAAAGTATAGATTATTTAGAAAAATTGGAACACAGTTTCCAGTCACTAAATTGTTGATGCATGCATAATATGAACACTGAAACCTAAATTAATAAAATCACATTTTAAAATCTCCTTATTATCAGACAATTTCAAGACAAATGGAGCCATTTTCTTCAAAAGAAGAGGATGAAAAATGAAAGTAGCACAAAAAAACCTTAGGATTTTGGGGGAACTGTTTTTACCTCTAAATCTGGTCAACTGTTAGTCTTATTAAAAGGTTTTCCATTTAAAGTATGAAGATTAATTGCACCCCAACAGGCCTATCTTTTTTGGCTTCTTCAATTAATACTACCTATGCCTATACCACAACTCCTTTGGCAACTCATGTCAATTTGAATCATCTCCATTTATGGAAACAGCTCTTAGACCCTGCTGGGTCTTTGAGCTAGGACTGGATTGCCTATATTCACTACTCCAGTCTCACTCCTCCCACAGTCTGGTTCTGAAACCCATCTGGTTGCGAAGATTTCTCAGACATGTGATTGTCAGTATATTTTCACAATAAAGCTAAATGAGCTGCAAAATCAGGAGAATAGAAAAGACAACTATGTACATTTTGCTTTGATGTAAGTTCACTTTAGTTCTGTGTCTATTTACCTCAAATTATCAAAAATGGTAATAGCTACAACCCAACACATATTAGACTAGGAACTATTTCTACATTTGAGAAATAACAATACCACTCACAGAGGTACTAGACAAGTGTAGATGGGTAGGAAACGCCAAACTTGATAGTGGCTGATTTGAAATCTCTGAGCCCTCCACTAACCCACCTATGCTTGATTCCTTCTAGCATATCATCCTAAATCTGACTTACCCAATTGAATATACTGTTTTAAAGCACTATGCCTGCAACTTTAGAATTAAGGAGTAGTTTCTGGCTTTACTAAACCCCGCATCACAATTTGGTTGCAAGATGTTGCCAAGAAATTTAGTTTCTTTCTCCCCACCCCACCTTCCAGGTACTTACCATCTTGGAGTTGTGTCAGTGATTCCTTGTTGTCAGAGTCAAATTCATCATTGAATGTCCGACAGCGGTATCCCTTTTTCTTTAGGATATGGCAAATGAGAAAGCCTGCAAGACCCATGACAAAGAAGACCAAGACCAGCAGGACCAGCATATATAAGCCATGCTGGGGGTCCACATCCCCATCTGTGGTGCTGCTGTCCTCTGACATCAGGAGCTACAAAACGGATGGTAAGACTAAGGCTTCTTTGAGATTCACTTTTGTTGTTCCTGCTGCAGCTCTTATTGCAGTGGTGACTGCTGCTATTACTACTACTATCCCTCACTCCACAAACATATTCTAAAAACAACGTTTTGGTCTTAATTGAGCGATTATCCATCCAAAATGTGAGATATAAAAACGAGAAAGGAAGACTCTTCCAAAAAAGTCCTGCTTCTCAGCTACACTTAGAAAACTCCTCATCCTCGAGGTATTTGGTTTTCCGATTTAAGCAATTTTGAAAACTGCGACCCCTCTTTCCTCCAATTCCCGCATTTACTTTTTCTAGTTAATTCCAGATCGCTTACTGGCTCGCGCGCCCGCGCAGTTTCCCGCCGCCTTTTACCTCCGTGCCTCGCACTCATTCCCGCTTCCTTCATGACATTTCCCAAGGTCGCTGCTGCTTTTGCGATATGCAATAATCTTTCTACGTTTTGATCGCCTCTGTCTCGGAGGACCCCTACCCCCAACGCCCTTTCCTACTTGAAGCAAGAGGTATGGTGGGTGGGTGGGGTTAATATTTACTAATGCCTCTCCTCCAGATTCCCACGCGCGACCTCCCTCTAGCTACAGCCCGGTCCTTTTCCGGGACGGATTCTTCCCAAGGGCAGAGCGGAGTCTACATTGGTGCTTCTCTTTGCAGCAACGTCTCTACATTGGAAACGCAAACCGGCCCAGCCACTGGCTCTGCTGATGTCGCCCCCCCCACCCACCCCCGCTCCTTCGTATTCTCTATCTCAGGTACTGTACTCACAAAAAAGAAGGCCAAGTTCAGCTGCGAACGTTGGAATCCAGGGTGAGCAATAGGACTGCAGCAAGGCTGCAAAAGCCAGAATATAAATAAGTCATCTTTTTAGACTGCCGCAGCCCCACCAGCCACACCATTTACCTACTTCCAGAACTGCCTGCCAAGCCGTCCTTTCCAGGCTCAGCATTGATCTCTGCATCTATTTGGTTGTCCTTCTGAGGTATGTCCCATCGCAAAAATCTCCTTTCCCCTCAGAATACCCCTGACCATAAGGCACTGCTCCCTTCTGTCATCACTATTGTGCACTCCTGCTTAAGGTGCAATGCTTTTAATGCTGCAGTTTCTGGTATACCTGAAGGATTCTGTTTTGGGTAAATCTATCCACCTTCATCTGTCTCCTAGCAACTCAGCATATTGAGCTGCCAAATACGCCTTCTAGTTTCATCATTTCATTATGGGCACAAAGACGAAGAGCAAATAGCAAGCTATTTCTGTCCACCTCAGTGGCTACGAAGGATTTTTTGCAGAAATAGCAGTAGTCTTCCAGCATCTAAGAAATATATTTGAAGTTTTAGCAATATCTCAAGAAAAGCCTACAAGGACTCCCCTGGTCTGAGAGGACAATAGCTGGAAGTTTCTAGAGGAACCACTATGGATAACTATGGGGCTAAGAAATAAGCTTATCATCTCCATATAAAAGCATTCATTACACTTATATGTGTTCTTATTTCACATTTTTCTAGTGAGCTTTTCTTATATTGCCTCTTTTGCAACCCTTTTCCATATAGTCTTCACATTTAAAAAAAAGCCATTCATATCAGATATGGCTTTCTGCCTATGCCAGGACAATAGTCAATATGTCAATAATCTCCCAGTTTCAACCCTTGTGCCTTTAACCACTATACTGCACTGGATTTCAAAAGAATCGTAGAGTTTCACAAATGTAAGCAAAAAGAACAATGAAATTTCATCTGAGAATACAGTATGTGGATTCCCCCCCCCCCCCCCATCCTGAATTATTATAGCATTTGGCTCCCCTGAACATTAACAGAATGATAAGAATCTCCAGCAATACTGTTACAGTAGATAAATTAAGAGCTGAAGTGAATGGTCTTTTTAGGAACTACTCAAAAGTTTAATCTGCATAGATTAAAGAAGTGGTAGGAAGGTTGGATAGACAATGGGAAAAGGGAACTATAAATTGTTAAATACAACTTCCTCCATAGACTACTTTGAAACGGGAATAACTACAAGAGAAATTAGAGAAAAGAGATTAAATTGAACACTTTTTTTCTTCTTGATTATAAAATGCTTTTTAAAAACGTTGCATTTTCTGGTAGTACCAGGATGACAGTACCAGCATGCCAACAGAGATGTTGTACAATCTACTGCAAATATAGAAATTATTGAAAATAGGCAGAAGAATGCTATGAAGATATAGCAGTTATGATATGAATTTACATGGAATATTCAGGAGCAAGAACAACAAGATACAAAGCATCAGAATATTATATTTTGCTAAGCTTTCCCACCTGTAAAAACTAAATAAAAATATGAGAAGTACCAGTATGTTTTGTAATATCACCACAACGTAAGTTTTATATGCATGTTATAATTTTTTAGTTTCCACGAAAGTCAGATAATAATGAAAAAACAGATTTTCTTATTATGAAGATCATAATAATAGCAATAATTAAACTTGTATGCCATCCAATTCTCAGTGACTCTGGGTTATAACAAAGAAATTAAAATAAAATCAATAAAAATAAAACTAAAAGATTATGATAATGATGATGATATCTTGATTTTTTTTTTCCTGTTCGGAAGAGCCATGAAGGCCTGGTTTTTCACTCAAGTGTTTAGTATGGAAGAGCTAAAACTCCCTCACCCCACTTCATCAACCCTGCCATCTTTTGCCTTTATATATTTGATTTATTTGATAGTCATTTGTTTGAATGTTGTGAGCTACCTAGAATCATTGTGAATTGGATGGCATACAAATTTAATAAAGTATTATATTACTGGTACCAATACAGGAAAATATTTGTAGTTCAGGGTTGAAATGAGGGATTCTTGGTGTTCTCTGAGCTTGGTTGTTTTCTTGTAGATTTTTTATTACCCAAACTAGGTAAGATTATCAGTGTTAGTGCTAGCATCAACAGATTAAGACTTATGATGTTACCTAGTTTGGGTAATGAAATGTCTGCGTGATAACAATCGAGCTCAGAGCGCACCTCATGCTACTGTATATTATTTTCTCTATGCCTCCCAGTAATACTGTGGCCTTAGTGTTCTACTATTAGTAGTAGTGGTGTTCTACTACTACTATTACTTAGTAATAAATGTATTAATGAAGTACTTTTTCTAGAACGCATAATAAGGGTAAAGTAGGCTCCAAGAAGGAAGAGAGACTTACGTTATGGTGAGTTTTGTTCTTGGAATAGTTGAAAAGATCCAGGACACAGTTAAAAAGATTTATATTCCAGGTTTACCTCTGTTCCCCCCACTTCTAGTTCATTGTAAACTAAAGATGACCCCATAGCGTGATGTAGCTGCAAAAAAAAAGGCAAATGAAGGTTTTGATAACGTTAACAGAAATATTATTTCTAAATTATGAGTGATTGGAGTTCCACATTATGCTATATTGTCCACAAGTCACTTAAAAATTATCTTGCCCCTTTTTCATATAAAACTCAAGGCAGTGAACATACCAATATACTCTCCTCCTTCTCCAGATGAGTTGGGCTGAGAGAGAGAAAGACGTTGGCCCAAAGTTACTTAGCCAGTTTTTCATATCTAAGGCAGGAATAGAACTCAGTCCTAGTTTCACTATACCAGACTGGTTCTCTATGACTTTTGAGTTTTCTGTCCAATTCCAAGCCCCCAATTTAAGAAGGATTCAGACAGACTGAAACTAGTTTGAAGAATAGCTCTGAATATAATAAAAGGAGTCTATGAAAAAAGAAGAAAGTGATTGAGAAAGTTTAACTTTATGAAAGGAAGACTGAAGGGAAATAAGATAGCACTCTTAATACCCCTGGAAAGGTTGTTAAATGGAAAAATGCCTCCCATTATTCCTTGAAAACAGGACTGAATATGAATTTCAATTTCATGAAGACAGATTACAAATGAATATTAGGGGAAAATCCTATAGCAAGAGTATTCTGACAGAGGATTCAATTGTTCGGATACTGCTGGGATCTCCTCTGGATGTTTTCAAGTAGAAATAGAGAGACATCCATTGGAGATATTTTGATTTTCATTCCTGCACAAAAAAGGAGATTGGACTTGAAGGCCTAAATAGTCCTTTTCAATTCTATGATGTCATAATTCAATACATAATGGAAATCATAAGTATGATATTAATAGTTAACTTCTACTCTAGGTCACAAACATGCTGCCAGTTGTACAATTACAAAACTAACTTCCAAAATGCTTTCAAATACAACATGTGACCAAATACCAATCACATTAGTTACACCATCTGAAAGTTCAAGAGATAGAAAGCACATAATCCACAATACAGAAGGATGCACAGGCATTGATACATTATGGACTAGCAGGTAATGTAATAGCTTCTTCATGATTCCTCTTTTATCTGTTTTAGGTTGGAGAACATTGGAGAACATCATATTTATTTAGTTATTTATTTATTTTATTTGGTTTGTCAATTGCTTACAAGATAATAGGTATAAGTAAAAACATAGTTATGAATTCATGGAAACATATAAGAAAAATAAAAGAAACAATAGGACAGGGACGGTAGGCATGTTGGTGCGCTTATGCACACCCCCTAGAGACCTCTTAGGAAAGGGGTGAGGTCAATAGTAGAAAGTCAAAGGTTAAAGTTTTGGGGGTTTGGGGAAGAAACCACAGAGTCAGGTAAACTATTCCAGACATTGACCACTCTGTTGCTGAAGTATTTCCTGCAATCAAGTTTGGTGCAATTAACCTTGAGTTTGTATCTATTGTTTGCTCTTGTATTGTTATGGTTGAAGCTGAAGTATTCATTGATAGGTAGGACATTGCAATGTATGATTTTATATACTATACTTAGATCAGACCGAAGACGTAATTCTAGGTTTTCTAGGTCTAGAATTTCAAGTCTGGTGGCATAAGGTATTCTGCAACAAGTAGAGGAGTGGAGAACACTTCTTGTGAAATATTTCTGGACTTTCTCAACTGTGTTAATATCAGAGACATAATGTGGGTTCCAGATTGATGAGCTGTATTCGAGTATTGGTCTAGCAAATGTTTTGTATGCTCTGGTTAGTAGTGTAATATTACCAGAGAAAAAGCTACATAAGATTAGGTTAACAACTCATAATGCCTTTTTGGCTATGTAGTCACAGTAAGCTTAGATCATTAGAGATGAGTATTCCAAGATCCTTGACAGAGTTTGGATCATCAACAAGGTCTTGACTATTCAGCCTGTATTTTATTTTCTGATTTTTTTGCCAATATGTAAAGCAGAGCATTTATTTGTTGAGATTTGAAGTTGCCATTTGTTTGACCATTCTGATACATAGTGGAGGTCTTTTTGAAGGGTAGCAGTATTGTCTGTGGTGTTGAATAGCTTTACATCGTCAGCGAAGAGAACACAGTTGTTCTAAATATGATCACAGAGGTCGTTTATGTAGAGTATGAAGAGAGTTGGTCCTAGAACACCACCTTGGGGGACACCACTATTGACAGGTACAGAATTTGATAGGACTCCCAATTTTGACCATTTGTTGTCTGTTTGATAGGAATGCTTTTATCCAGTTATGCAGTTGTCCAGAGATACCATAAGATTTTATTTTTAGGAGTAGTTTGTCATGTACCACTGAATCAAAGGTTTTACAGAAGTCTATGTAGATTGCATCTATTGTTTTGCCCTGATCTAGTTGTGTAGTCCATATGTTTTTGCAGTGTAAGAGTTGCAGATTACAGGATAGTTTTTTCTGAAACCGAATTGTTTATTAGAGAATAGGTTGTTTGTCTCTAAGTGGAGGATGATGGATTGGTTAATAATTGATTCCATGACTTTACAGGTGATGCAGCATAAAGAGATTGGTCTGTAATTTTCAGCTAGGCCGGGATGTCCCTTTTTGAAGAAGGGGATGACCATGGCTTGTGACCATAGTTTTGGCAAGGAGCTGGTCCTGAAAGATTTTTCAATGATTATGCTTAGAGGTTTGGTTATGGCAGGGGATAGCCTTTTTAAGAAGTAGGCACATATTCCATCTGGTCCAATAGATAGAGATGGTTTTAGATTGTGTAGTGCTTTTTCAACATTGTTTCCTGTAAAATTGATATGTATTAGATCATTGTAGTTGTCTGTGGTTCAACTAGGAAATACTGGGCATGATCCATTGCTGTTTACAAATACTGAGCCAAAGAATGTGTTAAAGAGGTTGGCTTTAATGGTGTCATCATTGCAGTCTTTGTCATTAGGTCCTTTCAGGGGTGGGAAGGACCTTGAGTCTTTTAGTTTGTTGTTTACAAAATTGTAGAAAGCGTGGGTGGAATTGGTGCGTAGAAGGTTTTCCTCTTGTTTAATGTGGTAATTGGTGCATTCAGTCTTTATCTGGTGGCATAAATTTTTGTATCGGCTTTTGAAGTTGGCAACATGACCAGATTTGTTTTTCCGTCAAAATGATCTCTTTTTGGATTGAAGCTTCCTTATTGTTATGGGCAATCTGTTTTTTTCTGGGTTTTGGAGTTGTTATAAGTACATATAGTTTGATGACTCTTTTGACTTCAAGTAAAAATATGTTGTAATGTTCTTCAACAGTATTGCATCCAGTGAATAGAAATTGCCAATCAAGGGATGAGAGATCGTTGTCTATAAGATCATAGTTGCCTTTTTAAACGTTATAATTGGGGAACACATTGTTGTGTTGATTTTTGTGTGGACGTATGTCGAGACAAAAGTCAATCATGCTGTGGTCACTGTTGGAAAAAGGTTCTTTAATTCGTATTCCATAAATTGAATTCAGCCATCATCTAACATTCATTGGTGAATTGTGCATAGCTAATATAATTACATTGTTAATGAAAATTCTGTGGGTTACACCATTCAAATACCTACTAATGTTGCTATGTTATATAATGTGCCAATTAACATTAGTGCATTGCTAAGGATAACATCAATTTTCCAATATTTGAGGGGCTGCATGATTTGTCCAGTTCAGCTACAAAGATATCTAGATGTACTTATTAATAATTTTTAATGAAATTTTGGGGAAATATACACATAAAAATGCATTATGTTTTCTGTGGTAATTCATCATATTCTGTAAGTCCTTCGTACAGTTTTTGCATAAGATCTGGGGATTTACAAACACTCCTCATGGGGGCAGTATTGCCTTTATGATGGGTGTTTGGTCCTGTTTTGATCTGCAGAGCTTAGAGGGACCAGGTATATCGGTGAAAGGTCATAGTACCCAGCTGAGCCATTCCCGTGGGACTTTCCGTGCTTAGATATTCTCATGGGACTTTCCACAGTATATTATCACCCTGCTGAGGTAATGTTGAGGTCATTGTTTTGATTTTGTACTTGCAATTTCTTTCAATAAAAGCTGGTACCTGGGTTCTCTCGGGGCTGGCATTTGCTCAGACGGTTCCCTGCGTCTCATTTCAAGTGCCAGACCACCACAGTTTTCCACATTCAGTAGAATTAATTATCTCTTTGTCAGCTGGTGCTCCATTCAAAATCCAAGAAAGAAATACTTAGACTCCTTTAATCAGAGAAAAGATATCTTTTACTGGAAATCAAGTGGTAGCAACAAAAGAATTCTGAATCTGAGAAAATGGGTGCATAAATCACATATACAAAGTAATGGCAACGTTCCCACCCCCAATAGTTCAATTGACTCATCCAATTAAAAGTTGTGTGGCACTAGCTGACAAAAACCCCATCTATCTCTACCTTCCTTTAACTCCAGGCTGTGTCACCCTGAAGCCATATGAAAAGAAATGATCTGACAACAGTGTGGCTGATCTGGGTGAGATTTTTCCAACTTCTTGTTGAGGAATTTGCCCCTGCAACACTCTTATATTGAAATTGGCACTCAAGAGAGGAGGAGGAGGAGTTTTCTCTCACTCCTCAAGAATAGCAGCAATGAAGAGCTTGAGCTGCTGATAGATACGGAAAAGCAAGAAGAGAATTTTCTGAGTGAAATAAATTTTAAAGCTATAGGAAAACTGGACTGGTTGGTTTAGCAAATCTGAGTTAAAAATACTAGAATATATTTAAAGCCCCCCCCAAAAAGAAAATGACCACAGCCAGGTCAGCTTCAGGATTGTAACCAATCAAGCTACCTTCCTTCCTTCCTTCTCCCTCCCTCTTTCCTTCCCTACGTTCTTGCTTCTCATTTCCATCTACTTCCTTCCTTCCTCCCTCAGGAAGGGACAAGGGGAGGGGGAGATTTTGGCAGTTCAGCTGGTAGCCATGACTTTCTCAAGTGGAGCGGTCCTGGTGAAAGGGAAGCACTCACGTGTTGAGAGGCCGAGCTGGTGAGTGGCTATGGAGGCACTGGTGGTGGCCATCTGAGCCAGAATGTAGTCAGCCTTAGATCCATGGGATTGCCTTGGAGCCAGCCAGGGGCCACCACCCCCCTCACCTCAGCTCAGCCCCTGGGGCGTGCACACAGGAGGTGGCAAGCATGTGGGGCTGGAATCCTGGGTGAAAGGAAAGCACTCAGAATGCAATCAGCCTGTGCGGCAAGATGGTCACCATGGATGCCAGGCCCAGCACACTCACTGCATTCCTGTGAGTGAACCCAGGGGACAGGGCTGAGGTGGTCGAGGTTGCACCTTGCTCCCATGGATGTAAGGCTGACTGTGTTCCATCTCGGATAGCCACCACCAAGTTGTAGATCAGCACCTGGCCAGTCTGGGCCAGTGCCAAGGACCAGTCCTTCACTTCTCCAGAGTGAGCCTGCGGGTTAGATCTAACCACATAGCAGGTCAGATCTGACCTGTGGCCTTGTGTTTGACATGGCTGTCTAGTCTAATGAAAAGAACTAAGGATTGACTTCTGGTAGCACTTCCGTCAATGACAGTTCAGAGACCGCAATCATGTGCAGCTCTGATCTGTGTTTACCTTGTCAGAAGGGTCCCTACGGGACTGGTGTCATCCTGACCACCTCGGAGGGGTGAGGGAAGAGGGGGAGACCACCAGATGGGTTGAGGGGAGCCGCATATCCCCTCCCTAGCTAGGCATTAGTCCCCTAGAAGACAGGGAGAAACGGCAGTCTAAAATGGCTGCCTGAAGACGGAAAGCTGCCAGGACCTAAGTTTTGCGCTGGAGCGGTGAAGTGGTGAGCAATATGTAACCAGATAAAAGAACTTGTTTTTTTCCTAATAACCCCAAGAAGTAGAAAGAAAGTGCCTTCACGTAAGAGTAATACAGCGGCGAACAGAAAATAAGAGGAAAATACAAGGTAAACAAAATTGGAGTATAAAAAGTTACAATGAAATTAGAGACTAAACTTTGAATAATATAAATTGGCATTCATTAGGCATTGGATTAAATGATGTGGAAATGGTTTGAAAGTTAATGTTTAATATAATTAAAAGAGAAAAGAAAAGAACTTTGAAAAGTGGAAAGTGATACAGAGTGCCATCTAATGGTCAAATACTTTTTTTCCTACAAAATTTTATGGAAATTCACTGGACCTATAACTGTTATGAAATAAAAGACAAATAAAATAATAAGAATCCCAGAAATTTAGAAAAAAGGGGGATAAATTCTACGGTTATATATGGAACTTTGCCATATACACGTGTCATGCCCCTGGTGGAGACTGACTCTGAGGAAGAGGAGGAACAGCCAATAGGGAGTGGGAGTGTGGCTCCAGAGGTGGTGGAGGAGGCTGGGGAAGGGCAGAGGCCAGCTGAGCAGTCAGAGGAGGATCCAGGCCCATTCCCTATCCATCCTAGGTCACGCAGGGAGGAGAGGATCAGGGAAAAGTGAGGTCTTCTCAAGATGAGATTACCATGATCCTCCTCGTGGCTTGCAGCTGGGAGCTATGTATATAAGTTTGTAACTACGTAGTTAGAATTGCTGGGGTCAAAGTTTAGTGTTTACTTTGAAAGAGGTTTATCTTTGCTGGCATTCTTCCCATGGACTCTCCTCGGTTATTTTCCTGGAGTTTATGATTAGTTATCTTGGCTTGCTTCAGAACTCTCGTCAATGCAGTTGTTTGGTTTTCTTTTTGCTCATTATTTACTTTTGTGACTTTAAACTGTGCCTAATAAAACAGTGAAGTTAAGTTGAAGGCCTTTCCGGACTTTAATGAATGTTTTGGGTTTTAGGTTATTTTGAGAGAATACAGGTCATCACAACACCTGAGAATATAAAGAGCAAGACTGAAGCCATATTTGTTCTCTGTGTGACCTGTTATAGATCAGAACAGTTATGAAACTTGTCTTGCTGATGTTCTGTCTGGTTATGAAATCATTTGTTCTTGGCTTGGGGTTAATAAGAAGGCCATCTTGACAGTATCGGAATATTAATGATCACTTGTGTAACCATTCAGAGAAAAACAGGAAATCTGACTATAATGAGAATTTTGGGAGTTTTCCATGAGAGGTTGGAACTTTCTTATGAAAACGTTGTATAACTTCTATATATGGAAAACAGGAAGTGTTATGTAACCATGTGATTTGATAAACCTATATAAGCTGTATTCACTAAATAGAAGGGTCTCCTTTTCTCCTAAACATGGTTTTGGAATAAGGGGTCCGGTACTGCAGTATCTTACCTAATAAAGCATCCTATGGATCAGATTATCAATAGTCAGTTGATTCATTTTTATGCAAATCTCACATCTACTAAGAGGATATACAAATGCTGGGACTGTTGGGGGTTGATTGTGACAAAGAGACAGAAGGATTAACAAGAGAAACAAAGATAAAAGGAGACTTGTGGCAAAGATTCCAATAAAAGACTTTGAATATTAATAATTTAACTGATTATAAAAATGGAAGAAATAAGCAAAGACTTTAAGTTGGAATTACAAATGGTAAAAGGAATGTTGAAAGAAAGAAGGGAATTGTTGGAAAAGAAAATAATGGCGATGGCAGAAGAAGAAATTCCAGTGAGGCAGAGTTAAAGGAAGAAGAAAGAGGCTCAGACAGACATGGAGAACAAGAGACACTGCCAAAAGACACTAAAGGAATTAAAACTCTGACATTGATGACAGTTAATAAATAAAAGAGAAAATGCTCCCAGGATTAAACAAAAGAAGAAGAAATTATACAAGAAGAAACTTCAAAAAAGAGAACAGGAAAGCGGGGGAGAGAAGATGGGTGAAATGTTAGAAGGAAAGAAGGAAGACCAAGAAATCGAGAAAAGGGAAAGTTGGCTAAAATTAAAAAAAATAATAAAGCCAAAAAATTCAGAGATAAGGCTTAGGGATTCTATAAGGGGGATACCACATGCAATATATATTGGTGTTTAGTTTAAAACTTGTTGGGAAATATTTTAGGAATGTGTAATTACAAATATATATGAATATGAACTGTATATAAAATGTGTTGTTATGAACTCTTTTCTTTTTTGGAGAATCAAAACAAGGAAATGGAAATGAATTAAAAAATATGATTATTAATGATTATAAGTAAAGTGAAGACAAAATGAGAGATATTAAGAAGTTATTTTAGTGATTTACTGGAGGGGATATATACAGTTGATTATTTAATGGATATTAGAATTGTATAACAAGAATATTTAATTATGATTAAAGTAGGGGAATGGAAAATACTATGTGGATCGTAAATATATTGGTTTTATTATATTTTTACTCTTCTCAGATCGTTTATTATATATTGGCTTAGAGAAAATTAAGGATAATAATGATGTGTAAAAATAGGTGGTAAGCTGAAAATGGAAATAATAGGGGATAAAGAATTGAAAACTTATGTATGGATGAAATGATATTGATATTGAATTAATGAACTGAAATATGAAATGCAAAGTTACTTAAAGATGAGTGAAATGGATAATGATATGAGTTAATATTATATTAGATTAACAGAAATGAAAGTATGACTATGTACAAGTGTTATAATCTGGAAACATGTTGCTCATGTGAAAAGATGTATAAAATTTAAAAAAATAAAAAACTTTTGGGAAAAAAAGAAAAGAACTAAGGATTATTTCAGTGGTCCAGTATTCGAGGGCTGTCAAAAAAGACCTATCAACCTATTTTCCAAAGCACCTGAAAGCAGGACACGAACCAATAGATTGAAACTAATTAAGGAAAGAACCAACCTAGAATTAAGGAGAAATTTTCTGACAGTTAGAACAATTAATCAGTGCAAAAGTTTGCCTTCAGAAGTTGTATGTACTTCATTGCTGGAGATTTTAAAGAAGAGTGTGACTATTCCATTGTCTGAAATAATATAGGGTCTCCTGTTATTCTGTTAATTCTTTTTCCTAGCAAAAATTTCACAAATTGGACTGCTTACTGATTTTTTTTACTTTAATAATAAATTTTCCTTAAAGTAACTACTGTAATATTCTGGTCACAATTTATCTAACTGATGTGCTCAGTTGTCTTTGATCCTCTTTTAGTATTTATTTGTTATATGCACCTTCTAAATCTATGCAAAAAATGGTAGTCTTTCCTCTGATGTTGTTGCCTGCATTACTTACAACTATGAAAAGGATTTAAAATATATTCAATTAACAGTGCAAAACAAAAAAACAAAAAAACCCCAGAACATTATGTTCAGATTCATGACTGGAAATCTTCAGGCAATAGGGATTCAAAAAATAGTGCAAGGGAATCACTGCTATTACTTACATACATTCTGAAGACGTATGAGATAAACAACGAAGTAGTTACTTATGCTTTGTTATTTCAGAAATAAATAACCTGAAATATCAGGATCAAATGTGAACTTCAAATCCAGTTTTGCAGCCCCTAAGTATTCTCCTACCACAATGCTGAATTTCAGTGGCATGATGGCTGAAAAATAATAGCATGGTCCTTGAAATTTCAGAGTGAAATACATTAAAATTAGACTTTCAAAAGCATAAAAACCTTAAAACTTAGAAGCCATTGTATATATCATCTATTTGTATTCCTTCCTTTCCCTTTTCCTTTTGTATGTCTTCCAAGGATGTTAGCACCTTAACATGGCTAATCCCAGTGCCTGTCACTGCTGATAATTATTTAACTCTTTACTGATCAATTAAACTATTGCTGATCAGATTTAGATGCAATTAAATTATTATTTTCCACCTAGTCAATGAAGTAAACCCTCTCCTTGTATTCTTTTGTTCTACCTTTATTAGCTAACTGCTCATCTCTGTTTCTTTTATAATATGCATATATTGGTTTGACATTGCTCTCTCCATGTATGCTCTATTATTTACAAGATCATAAGCAAAACTTTGATTGTCTTAAAGAAACACTGCAGTATGTTTTCTTTGTATTACTTGCCTATCATTATTTCCTTTTATTTAAGAGAATTATATTCTCCATTATGATGTTGTGAACTTACAGTATGTTCAGCAAAATCCTATACATAAGCACATAAGGGAAAGATCCATGGAAGTGATTGTCCTGACTATAAAGTTTCAAGTGGGACAGTAGATCTGTTGACCTGTAACTCACTCTGTATTAATGGTCCTTAATAATGTATGAAATAGCTGATGACAAAGCACAGAGTTTTCTTGTTGCACTGATTTTTTTAGTGAATTTGAAATTTGTTCGCTACACAGTTAAGTCAAGTTTAAATAATACTTCTTGCATTTAATTTTCAAGACTGCTTGAAAAAACAGACTTTGACTTTTTCTAATACATCCATTTTTCTTATCACATTTCAAAGCAAGAAAAATTCAGTTTGAAGAAAAATTCTGACCAAAATCTATAGCTTTACTTACTACTCTATAAAATTTATACTGAAACATTAGTTAGATTATTAAACTATAGTCATTTGTTTTGTTTTAATATACCAGAGTATTCGATGCAATCCTGATCCAAAGGCATGTCACATTTATTTTTTAGTTTTTATTTGTAATTATAATAAACTCTATAGATGTCAGATCCATGTATCTGTCATTTCTTCGGTGGAAGAAGAAAAGGGGGGGAGGAGGCTGATAAAGAAATCCTTTCTTGATGTAACCTGAATATATTTAATCTTATATTGAATTTGTATAACCTACACATAATACAATGGAGGGAGAAAACCAGATGGCTGGAACCTATCACCTCTGAGAGGCACAGCCAGGAGATGAGAAAACCATAAAAATTCCACAGTGAGATATGCCCTGGGAAACTGAAAAAGATAGTTCCTTACAAAAGGGGTGGGGGGAATTAACATACTGGCTTTTGTTTAACTAAATACACATTGAGATAAGGGGAGGGGTTCTAAACTCCCTTATCTATCCCTGTATGCCTCAGAGACTTTAGACGCTGCTTTGAACTCCTACATGAATTGTCTCATCTCAATAAAGGATTGGTTTTCAGAAGTTCATTCTTGTTAATTGAATGGGAAAAAGTTCTGTAGCCTGACATAAAGCAGCATCTGCAATAGAGGTCAACCCGGAGAGGAAATTAAAAAAAAAAAACCCTCCACTCTACCGAGGGGACCCTACAAGAAAGGAAAATCTCTGAGTATAGCAAGGACCAAGGGGAAGCTGGGGAGAAACATTGACAGTTACCCAGCCAGATACTGACTCGGTGCATCCCATCGAAGATAACGAAGCTGCCTATGAAACCTCCACAAAGCCCTGGTGGTCTATAGGCATAGGAAAGAGAGACAGCTGGGATGGAAGAACCAGGGGAGTAACCCTCAGCTGGGGCAATCATAAACCCAGGTGGAAATTGGAGCTGGAGGCCCTATTGGATCAAGGAAGGATGGGGAGAGGAGCCACCGACTGATGACCAACTGAGACGGTACACAAATCGCCTTATGAGGGAAGCCCTGGAGAACCTCGAGGTGAGGGATGCACCAGGATGCCAACGCAGGAGAGTGAGGGAACCAGAAAATGAGAGAACCCGAACCGCCAACCCGGATTCAGCTGAGAATGATCAGGCAGCTGGACAAGCTGAAGAACCAGCAGCCATACCAGGTACCCGACCCCTAAATGCCCCAGAACAGGGGATTAGCTCTGGCCAACCCAGAGACATACAATTGCAGAGGAAGGTTCCACCCCGGGAGTAAAATTCGATGGAGACCCCCAGAAACTGGAATTTTTCCTGGCGCAAGTTCTCACCTACATGCAAGAATATGGGCAGGATTTCCCAATCCAAGGATCCTGTTACCCTGGCCCTTGAAGGGGCAGCAGCCAAATGGATGGTGACACTCCACAACACCAATGCCCCAGAATTAAGGAACCTCGACCACTTTATGACGGTCCTACACCACCGCTTCAAAGACCCTCTGGCCAATAGAAAAGCCCGAGACCGCATCAGAGTCATAAAGCAAGGCTGTCGCCTGGTAGTTGAATACACCGGGGAATTTCGTGACCTGGCCAGCTGAGTCGACTAGCCAGAGGATATCCTAGTCTGTTGGTTCAAAGATGGGCTAAATGACTACCTATACGCTGCTTGCCTGGCCCGTGGGGCCCCAAACCTCCTGCATGAATGATACATGATGGCAGAGGAGGCAGAGATAGATATGACTTGAAACTGGTACCGCAGTGGCAAGTTTTGGAAAAGATCCCCACCCCAGGGGAAACGGGAAGTTTTCAAACCTCAAACCACCATGACTCCAAGAACGTCTGGTTGGTTTAAGTGTGGAAAGGAAGGACACTGCGCAGCAGAATGCCGTTCAAAAACCCCTGCCAGAAAGCCAGACCACCTATCGGGGGGAAACCTGGAACATCCAACCCTCAAGGAAAGGAGACTGGCCTGAGAGGCTGAGTAGCTGTGGGATTCCAATTCCCCCCAAACCAGAGGAAGAACCCCCAACACTCCAAGGGGACCTGAGACAGTCTGAAAGTGATCCAGAAGACAACCCGCTGGTAAGCAACCCAATTGAACCAATCACTCTACCCCTAAGACTGTTTATCCCCAGCCGAGGGAAGGGGGAGGAAGTTGCAGCGTTGCTGGATTCAGGATGCACCCGATGTCTAATAAATCCCTCCCTTGCAGAAAAATTGGGGATCCAACTGAAAGAAATGGAAAATCCCATTGCTTTCTGCCAATTAGATGAAACTATAGTGGGGGGGGGGGCAGCTAAGTTTTCCACAGAACCATTGAAAATAAGATTAGGGAACCATAGTGAGATGCTCACATTCATTGTAGCCCCAGGAATGGAAGAGCCACTAGTCCTAGGTCTCACATGGCTGCAGAAATGGAATCCAAAAATAAATTGGAGGAGAAGAACCGTACAATTCCAGAGAGACGTAGTATTTGCAAATAGCTCAGAGGAAAGGATAAAGAAAGGAACAGAGAACAGAGAGTCAGCCTTGACCGGACAGTTGGCTGAACCTATTAACATCTCCAATGAGTACCAGGATCTGGCCCAGGATCTTTAGCGAGGAAGCTTGTGATGAACTCCTATCCCATCACGCCACAGACTGTGCTATCGAAATCCTACCAGGGGCTAAACTCCCAAAACCACAAATGTACTGCATGTCTCCCAGAGAACTAAAAGAACTCAGAGCATTTATCAACAAAAATCTAAAAAGGGGGTTCATCGAACCTGCCTGACCAAAAATAGCTGCCCCAGTGTTATTCCATGAAAAGAAAGATGGCTCCATACGCTTGTGTGTTAATTACAAAAAATTAAACATGATTTGCATAGAGAATATGTATCCACTCCCCCCCATGAAGGACATGTTAGCCCACCTCTCAAAAGGAAAAAACAATTCAAAGTTAGACCTACAAGAGGCATATTACCGCATAAGAATAAAGGAAGAGGATGAGTGGAAGACAGCTTTTAACACACCTTTGGGATGCTTCCAATTTAAAGTGCTCCCTTTTGGACTGCAAGGAGTGCCTGCTGTGTTTATGCAATTGATCAATGAAACCCTTCATGATTTTTTCTATAAAGGGGTTCTAGTGTATCTTGATGATGTTTTAATCTACACAGAAACGATGGAAGAACACATCAAGCTACTCAGTGCAGTCCAAACAAAACTCTTAGATGCTAAACTCTATGCAAAACTCTCTAAATGCAAATTCCACCAAGAAAAAATTGACTACTTGGGGTATAGAATATCCCATGAGGAAATAGAGATGGACCCACAGAAAGTAAAAACTGTAATGGACTGGGACCCATCACACAGCCGCAAACAACTGCAAAGCTTCCTGGGGTTTGCAAACTTTTATCACCAATTCATTCCAGCTTTTGCAAACATCACCCTCCCTATCACGAACTTGCTAAAAATGAAGGGGGGGGGGAGAAACCCAAACCAAGGCAACCCCTTATCTGGACAACAGAATGCCAAGCGGCATTCGAGAAACTCAAACTTCTATTCTCAGCAGAACCGGTCCTTAAGCACCCAGACCCCAAACAACCTTTTGTTATCCAAGCAGACGCTAGTGATGTTGCAGTTGGAGCAGTCCTCCTCCAAAAGAATGGAAGTGGACAATTACAACCACATCCAAGAAACTGACAGAAACCGAGCAAAGATGGGCCATATGGGAGAAAGAGGCATATGCTGTGTGGTGGGCAATGCTCACATGGAAACATTTCCTGGAAGGAAACCAAATCCCCTTTGAAGTATGGACTGATCACAAAAATCTGGAAGCCCTGAGAAATCCATGGAAACTCTCCGAAAAACAAGCAAGGTGGGCTCAATACTTTAAACGATTTAATTTCACTCTCAAATATTTTCCTGGGAGAAAGAACTTCTAAGCAGATGCACTGTCCAGAAAACCCCAATACAACAGCAAAAAGATTGAAGTTATAAAACCGATGATCCAACTGACCCAACTAGCAACCAAAGTAATCACCCAGGCACAAGAGGAAAAAAAATCATCCCTGACTGAAGACACAAAGACGTCAATATTTAAGGAGGCACTACTTAAGGATGACTGGCTCCAGGCGAACAAAAACACTTGTTTACTCAAAGATGGACTGGCTTGGGTAGAAAACAAACTTTATGTCCCTGCAAGCCAGAGAATGGACCTCATGAAACGCTGCCATGACTCCAAAATAGCGGGACACTTTGGATTTGTAAAAACCCTGCACTTCATCAAAAGACAATTTTGGTGGCTGTCCCTCAAAAAGGACATTAAAACCTATGTTGTGAGTTGCCCTACCTGTGCTGCTGCAAAGAGAAGACAAGGAAATATCCTGGACTTTTACAAACAGTAGCAGACCCTTCTGCACCCTGGAAAGAGATTTCTATGGACTTTATAGTGGAGCTTCCCGAAAGGGCTGGAAATACGGTCATTTGGGTTGTAACTGATCTTTTTTCCAAACAGGTTCACTTTATTCCATGCCAAAAGATCCCAACTGCCAAGGCATTGGCAAAGATGTTCCTAATACACATTTATCACCTTCATGGAGCTCTCCAACGGATTATTTCAGATAGGGGTGTTCAGTTCACATCCAAATTTTGGTGGGTGTTTTTAAACCTCTTAGGCTCCACCAGGGGTTGTCGTCATCAAGTCACCCCCAGACGGATGGATCAATAGAGTTAACAGCGAACAGTATTTAAGATGCTTTATTAATTACCAACAGGACAATTGGACTGACCTTCTTCCTTTTGCAGAGGTAGCATACAATAACTCAGTCCATAGCAGCACGGGGTTCACCCCATTCCAGGTAGCCACGGGCCAAGAATTCAACCCCATGCCGGAACTAACCCACCAAAGAATCTGAAATCCCCTGCCTTAAGGAATGGATAAATAACTTACAAGCCATGTGGCCAATGGTAAGATTATCTTTACAGGAAGCTAGAACAGTTTTTAAAGCTCAAGCAGACAAAAAACGCTGCGATCCTAAACCTTTCAAGATTGGGGACCATGTATATTTGTCCACAAAATTCTTAAAATCATTACAACCCTCTAAGAAACTTGGGCCAAAATTCATTGGCCCATTCCCCATCTCCAGAATTATTAACCCCTTGACGGTAGAGCTTCGACTTCTCATAACACTTAGGCAGATTCATCCAGTATTTCACTGTAGCTTGCTCAAACCAGAGATAACTTCAAACCTCAGACCCCCCCTTCCCACACCTCCAACCTCCCTCATGGTACATGAGGAGCAACATTTTGAAATTAAAGATATCCTTGATTCACGCACTCACTGTGGATCCACACAATACTTAGTAGCTTGGAAACACCTTCCTTCCTCAGAAAATGAGTGGGTAGCCAAACGACACATAAAAGCACCCACATTACTACAAAAGTTCCACCTAAAATACCCTGATAAACCATCCTGAATTGCAAATGTAATGCATGATTTTGTTTTTCCAGGTAGACCTATCTGTTTTTTAAGGAGGGCAGGATGTCAGATCCGTGTATCTGTCATTTCTTCAGTGGAAGAAGAAAAGGGGGGGAGAGACTGATAAAGAAATCCTTTCTTGATGTAACCTGAATATATTTAATCTTATATCGAATTTGTATAACCTACATATGATACAATGGAGGGAGGAAACCCAGATGGCCAGAACCTATCACCTCTGAGAGGCACAGCCAGGAGATGAGAAGACCATAAAAATTCCACAGTGAGATATGTCCTGGGAAACTGTGAAAAAGATCATTCCTTACAAAAGGGGTGTGGGAAATTAACATACTGGCTTTTGTTTCACTAAATACACATCGAGATAATGGGAGGGGTTCTAAACTCCCTTATCTATCCCTGTATGCCTCAGAGACTTTAGACGCTGCTTTGAACTCCTACATGAATTGTCTCATCTCGATACGTTTGGTTTTCAGAAGTTCATTCTTGTTAATTGAATGGGAAAAAGTTCTGTAGCCTGACAATAATATTTTAGAACTAACATGAGGACAATTTGTTGAGAAGAAACAATATTTCTTACCTCTCTTTCTGGCAAGATGATTGTGCCATCTATTCCCTAAATTCAGTTAATTTTCAGAATATGAGCTAACTTTATCTCTCTTTTGCACCTTGCTGATCTGAAGTCCCCATCACTCAAGTTTAAACCGGCAGCAAAGTGGAGAGAGAGTTTTATATATAAACTGACTCATGTAGCTCAATCGTGTACAGAATTAGTTGCTTTTAGGTATATAGAAATCAATGAGTTTATGCAAATCTAACTCAGCAAAATATACATATTTGATTTAAATAAAGATACATT
The DNA here is from genome assembly GCF_900518735.1 of Pseudonaja textilis. The sequence continues at coordinate 1,677,722 of NW_020769422.1, read as the reverse complement.
TGGTATTGGGCCAATATATGTGAACATGTCTAGGGAGAAGACAATTATGAAAAACATATTTTTGAAAATATTTTTGAAAATGAAATTATGAAACATAATTATTATTGTTTGCACATAAAATAACTGTTATGAATAATCTAATAAATATCAGTTATTTTGCAAAGTGCCTTGGGGAAAAATCTCACTATAGCAGTTGGATATTATAATTAATTATGATTCAAAATGAGAGAGGCCCTCTCAATCCCTTCTTTCAGTCTAGCTGAAGAGTCTATCTATCACAATCTTGTATCTTACAGATTGGAACTTTTTATTTATTTATTTGATTTGTCAATCGCTTACAAGGTAACAGGTATAAGTATAAACATAGTTTTGAATACATGAGATGGATACGTATAAGAAAAACAACAACAAAAGAACAGGGACGGTAGGCACAATTGGTGCGCTTATGCACACCCCCTACAGACTGCTTAGGAAAGGGGTGAGGTCAATAGTAGACAGTCTAAGGTTAAAGTTTTGGGGCTTTGGGGAAGAAACCACAGAATCAGGAAGAGTATTCCAAACATTGACCACTCTGTTGCTGAAGTCGTATTTTCTGCAATCAAGTTTGGTGCAGTTAACCTTGAATTTTGTATGTATTGTGTGCTCTTGTATTGTTATGATTGAAGCTGAAGTATTCATTGACAGGTAGGACATTGCAATGTATGATTTTATATGCTATATTTAGATCGGACCGAAGGCAGCGTAGTTCTAGGTTTTTTAAGTCTAGAGTTTCAAGTCTGTTGGCATAAGGTATTCCGCAATGAGTAGAGGAGCAGAGAACTCTTCTTGTGAAATATTTCTGGACTTTCTCAATTGTATTAATATCAGATACATGATATGGGTTCCAGACTGATGAGCTGTATTCAAGCATAGGTCTAGCAAATGTTTTGTATGCTCTAGTTAGTAGTGTGATATTACCAGAGAAGAAGCTACGTAGGATTAGATTAACAACTCTTAATCCCTTTTTGGCTATGTAGTTACAGTGGGCTCTAGCACTTAAATCATTAGAGATGTGTACTCCAAGGTCCTTGACAGAGTTTGGATCCTCAGCAAGGTCTTGACTATTCAGCTTGTATTTTATTTTCTGATTTGTTGAGCATTTATTTGTTGAGAATTGAAGTTGCCATTTGATTGACCATTCAGATACATAGTCAAGATCTTTTTGGAAGGTAGTAGTATTGTCTGTGGTGTTGAATAGCTTTACATCATCAGCGAAGAGAATGCAGTTGCTCTTAATATGATCACAGAGGTCATTTATGTAGAGTATGAAGAGAGTTGATCCTAGAACACTGCCTTGGGGGATACCACTGTTGACAGGTAGAGAATTTGATAGGACACTCCCAATTTTGACCATTTGTTGTCTGTTTGACAGGAATGCTTCTATCCAGTTATGCAAGTGTCCAGAGATACCGTAAGATTTTAGTTTTAGGAGTAGTTTGTCGTGTACCACTGAATCAAAGGCTTTACAGAAGTCTATGTAGATTGCGTCTATTGCTTTGCCCTGATCGAGTTGTGTAGTCCATATGTTTTTGCAGTGTAAGAGTTGCAGATTACAGGATAGTTTTTTTTCTGAAACCAAATTGTTTATTAGAGAATAGGTTGTTTGTCTCTAAGTGGAGGATAATGGGTTGGTTAATAATAGATTCCATGACTTTACAGGTGACGCAGTATATGGAGATTGGTGTAATTTTCAACTAGGCTGGGTCTCCCTTTTTGAAGAAGGGGATGACAATGGCTTGTGACCATAGTTTTGGCAAAGAGCCGGTCCTGAAAGATTTTTAAAAAATTATGTTTAGAGGTTCAGCTACGGCAGTGAATAGCTTTTTAAAGGAGTAGGCACATATTCTGTCCCGTCAATAGATAGGGATGGTTTTAGATTGTGTAGTGCTTTTTCAACATTGTCTTCTGTAAAATTGATATGTATTAGATCATTGTAGTTGTCTGTGGTTCGACTAGGAAATACTGGGCATGATCCATTGCTGTTTACAAATACTGAGCCAAAGAATGTGTTAAAGAGGTTGGCTTTAATAGTGTCGTCATTACAGTCTTTGTCATTAGGTCCTTTCAGGGGTGGGATGAACCTTGAGTCTTTTAGTTTGTTGTTTACAAAATTGTAGAAAGCATGGGTGGAATTTGTAGATAGGTTTTCCTCGTTTCATGTGAGGATTAGTGCATTCAGTCTTTATCTGGTGGCATAAATTTTTATATCAGCTTTTGAAGTTGGCAACGTGACCAGATTTGTTTTTTCGCCAAAGTGATATTTTTTTGGATTGAAGCTTCCTTATTGTTGTGGGTAATCTGTTTTGCCTGGTTGTTATTGGTACATATAGTTTGATGACTCTTTGACTTATAGTAAGAATGTGTTGTGATGGTCTTCAACAGTATTGCATCCAGTGAATAGAAATTGCCAATCAAGGGATGAGAGATCGTTGATTATGAGATCATAGTTGCCTTTTTTTTTAAAGTTATAATTGGGGATTCTGTTGTGATGATTTTTGTGTGGATGTTGAGACAAAAGTCAATCATGGTGACTTTTTTTTGAACCTATGCCGTTTGAGAGTATTTTTAAAAGATGGCAGAAGCTAGTCTTTTATTTCATTTCATATTAGCGCTATTTAAATTATTTAGAAGTTGGGCCGCGAAAATACATATGAAACCTGGAGGAAAAGTAAAAAAACGTATGAAAAAGTAAAAAAAGAACAAGTAAAAAATAATAATTTCGTTGCTGATCGATTAGTGATCGTCCAACCTTTTTCTAGATACTGCAGCAAATTTTAAAAGGCAAATCAAACCGAATCTGAGGCCTGTTATTTGACTAAGAAACAACGCGACTCCTCACGGCCTTACTTCCCTCCGCTGCGTAGCAACCATTCTGAACACAAACCAGAACCGAGACAGTTACTAGGCGGCTGCGCGCAGGGAAAGAGAGGCCTTTCTTTCCTTCGGGTTACAGCTTCCGCAGGTTACCTAGGCGACGCGGTGACGTAAGTCTGTGGGTGGAGGGACGCAACCGGGAGGTCACTGGCCCTCGAATCCTTCCGAGTGTGGTGGCGATGGCGAAGACTGTGGCTTATTTCTATGATCCCGATGTGGGCAATTTTCATTACGGTGCGTGCGCAGCAGCGGTAATTGGAAAATATTGGGATGCTCATACTTTCTGTGCGATCGAGTGAAGGCTGTCTGATTTTTCCTCGGTTGAACAACGGAGCGGTCTTTTCCTAACAACCGTATGTTACAGTTTTTCCTCAGAAAGGCGTTGGGTTTGTTTCGGTCCTTTCTTTGTTTTTTGCGGCAATGCTGAAAAAAATCCTTCAACTTTCTTTCCTGATTTGAAAGACTGCAGTTCTGTGCACGTGTAGGAGACCTGGCAGTTCACACTACTTCATATTTTGAGAAAGGAAAAGAATGAAATGGGTATAGAATAGAATAACAGATTTAGAAGGGACTTTGTAGGTAATCTACTCCAACCCCCTGCTCAAGAAGGAGAGCTCATAAGACTTTCCGAGTACTCTTGATTACGTTTGAACTGCTCCTTTATTATAATTACTGCAGTCATATCATCATTAACTTAAACAAGAATCTTTTGCCCTTCAAAAGCTATTTTGCTTTAATTCGTACAGCAATGCTTTTTCCCGTTCTCTCTCTCTCTCTCTCTCTCTCTCTCTCACACACACACACACACACACACACACACACACACACACACATATCAATTACTCAACCAACTTCTATTTCAGAGTAACACATCTAATGATATGGATTACCACTTGTAGTTTGCAAAGGTCCAGATAGCAGCAAAGAGCATCTGATTTTTTAAAAATATCTGTATTTATGGAATGTGATAGAATTCAAGCACTGTTCTGTGAGAATGCCTGTATCTTCATCTATGAAATGTTAGAGGGTATGTGCAGAATCATTGATTCTTGATATTATCATTGTACAGAATTGTATCAAGTATCCATGTTTTTACTTTATGAAGGTTATTGCAGTTGTTCAGAACTTCAAGTCCATTCCATGTAAATTACAGGTGATCACTGTAAAAAGATATGGTTGCACAAGGGACTTGTTTCGATTATTTAAATTTTAAGCAATTTTCCAAAACAAGATATGTCTTAGTTGTCTAGATCCCAGTTAATGAATCAATAGTCTCTTAAAAGGCCTCCCACTTTTTTATTATTATTTTTATTTTTTAATATAATAATTTCATCTTCAATCTTCAATTGAACAATCTTTGTAAAATAATAATCAAAATTTACAGCATTATTCTTTACATTAGTATTAATTCTACAATATTAAAATAGTAATATTCAACATACTAATTGTAATACTTCTCCTAACATTTCTTCTTTATTTCACTAATCTTTTGTTTCCCTGTTTCTAACTTCCATTTTTGTTATTTAACCATTGATAAAATAAATCCCATGTCATATAATATTCAGTTTGCTTTCTCCTTCATTGCAAGTATTAGTCCATTCATTTCTGCGCACTCTTAATTTTCCTGATCACATTCTCATCCTTGAGTACCTCTTCAGTTTTCCAGTCTTGTGCAAATACAACTATAGCTGCAGTTAATATATGAATAATTAAATATGCATTTCCCTTACTATATTTTCCGGGTAAAATCCCCAACAGAAATATTTCTGGCTTTAAATCAATATGCTGCTTTATCATTTTTTCCAACCACATATGTGTTTTTGTCCAGCATATTTTGCTTTTGAGCAAGTCCACCACATATGATAATATGACTCAGGTATCTGGTGGCACTTTCAGCATTTAGCCAACTTAGCTTTAAACATCTTTGTCAACCTTGCTGGCATAAAATGCCATCTATAAAACATACAAATTTTCTTTATATGCAGTTGACATTATTAATAGTTTCTGTCCCACAGTTTTTTGCCATTTATCTAACTCAATTGCATAACCAAATTTTTTTGCCCATACTATTATTGTCTCCTTCACTTGTTCATCTTCCAATTTAATGCCTAATAGGTAGCTGTACGTTTACTTTATCAATTTTTCTTCTGCCCCTGTTAATATCTTGTCTAGTTCTGTTAGTTCTTTATAAAAGCCATATAGTTTAACATCTGTCTCATATGTAGAATGTATCTGCACTTGTGAGTACCATGTCATATCAATCCCTTGATCGCTCAATTCTTGCTTAGGTTTGAGTTCCCTCTTCAAAATATCTTTGTATCTAACAATATTTTCCATGTTGGTAACATTTGGGTGAACCAGTGCTTCCATCGTTGAAAGCCAAACTGGTATCTTCAAGTAATGTTGTTTTCTGACTTTCTTCCACACTAACAATAATGCATTCCTAATATGTCTTTGAAAGTAACCATGTATTTTATTCTTCCCATACCACAAGAAGGCATGCCAGCCCAATTACAAGTCATGTCCCTCCAAGGTCAATAGTCTTTTGTTCCTCAATACTATCCATTCTTTCACCCAAGTTAGTACTGCAACCTCCGGTAGCCCAAAGCCTCTTCTATTTCTCGAATTCTGCAGCATTTTTAGGCTTATTTTTGCTTTTTTCCCTTGCCAAATATATCATAATGTTACTTTACTGAGTTCCTCAAAATATTTTTTCTAATTTTATTGTAATTGTTTGAAATAGATATAATAATCTCGGCAATATATTCATTTTTTATTGTAGCTATCCTCCTATCAATGGTAATTGCAGGTTTTTCCATTTCTCCAAATCTGCTTTAATTTGTTGCGTCAGTTTATAGTGCATCAGAGTGTTCAGGAATTGCAAATCCTGGATGTCAGCAGAGGTACAGATGCTTCTGAGAGCCCAGAATACCGCCTTTAAGGCAGGTGACAGAGATAAATACAATGAAGCCAGGGCAAATCTACAGAGAGTTATTAAGGTAGCTAAACAAAAATATAAACAAAAGGTGGAGAACCATCTACCACAGTAGTTGCCACGGTGGTCTGTGGCCCACTGGTGGTCCATGAGAAAATTTTGGTGGGCCGCAGAAAAATGTCCCCCCAAAGCAATTAATCTAGGCTGCACCCTGGATTATGGCCTGCCCACCCACTGGCTCCCATCCTTCGGCCAAGCGCAAACCTGAAAAAAGCAGCGCAGCCCTCACCAGCCAGGATGAGGTAATGGTGCTGTTGCAGCAAGAGGAGGCTGGTGGCACAGGCGTGCTGAAAACGACAATGGAGGTGGCCGGAAGGTGCAGGAGCACCACGCTACTTGCATTTGCGCAGCACTCTTGCACCTTCCAGTTTGCCTCTCCTGGCCTGGGCTCTTCCTCTGTGGCCACTGGCTGTAGGCCCAGGGCAAGAAAAGTACTGGCTGGTGGTGGTGGGAGGGGGCGGAGTGGGCAAGTCTGCGCTCACCATCCAGTTCAGAGGTCCGGAATGGGGTGTTGGCATTGGTTTCCTCATCCCTCTCGGCCCTCTGCTCTGCTGCCCCCTCCCACAGCCTCAGCCATCACTGCCTGGGAAAAGCACAGAAAAAGCGAGCAGAAACATAGCTCTTGCTGGGGCAAAAGAGCTGAGATTGAGGAAGGCACAGGCAAGAGAAGACGGAAGCTGCCGCCTTTGAAAAATGCTGCTTTCTGTTCCTGTGCCTTCAAATCTCCGCTCTTTCCCCTCAGCGAGAGCTCTGTTTCTGCTTGCTTTCTTTTCTGGGGGAGGGGGGCAGCAGAGACGTCAGGGCTGCTTTCCCCCTTCAGCAAGCCAGGCCTGGAGGAACATGAAGAATTGCAGGCGAGCACTGGAGGAAGGTATGCTGGAAATGCCAACACACCTTTCCAGTGTGCTCTCCTCTGTTTCAAAGTAGGATTGAGTGGTGGGAAGGGAGCAGGGGGAGGTGTAGGAGGGAAGGAGGAGCCCGGCTGGCTTTGGGGCGGTGTGGGGAGACCAAATGCACAGACCAGAAGAGTGCTGAGGAAGACAGGCTCCTAATAACCAGCCTGTTTGTGCAGGTGAGAGCTAGAGCTTTTCTGGGCTTGACACATACACCCCTTTGGCCTCCACACAGGGAGGGATCCTTCTCTGTTTGAAGCAGCAGGAGAAACCTGGAGCTTAGCCTCGGAGAGTCCTCTTATGTGGAGACTGAAGAGGAGGTTGTTGCCTGGTTATTTGGAACCTGTCTTCATCGACACTTCCAGCCCGTCCCTCCTTCCTTCCCCAACTCCAGTCAGCTACACCTGGCAAAGGAGAGAGAGATTTCCTTTGACTTGGGGGAAATATGAGATGGCTCTGCTTTTTTTTCATTTGAGCGGGATCGGGTTCCTCCCTGTCCAGATCTTCCCAGCATCCAGGCACCATGTGGCCTCTTAAATCCTCCCTCTTCCCCCCCCAAGGATGAAAGAGGCCCCTCCTTTCCGTTCGCTCTGCCCCATAGTTATGATTAACCATTTACGATTTTGTTATAATTAAGCATATGTATGTATGTATATATAATTTATATTTAATATGAAATTTTTTTATATTAAATATATTTTTTTAAAAATTCATATTAGTGGTCCTCGGGATTTAAAAGTATGAGTTTGGTGGACCTTGAGGTTGAAAAGGTTCGCAACCCCTGATCTAGTAGACAACAACCTCAGGCAGCTGTGGCAGGAACTGCAGCACCTAACCAATTATAAGGGCAATATGATAAAGATAGTCAACTCAAATGCCTCGTTGGTAAAGGAATTGAACAGCTTCGCCCGCTATGAGGTTAAGAGACCTGACCTTGTAGCCCTCCAATTCCCAGCCACTCACCTTGCATGAACATCAAGTGAGAGCTGTATTGAAGGCCGTGAATTCCAATAAAGCTGCATGTCCAGATGAGGTGCTTGGGATAGTGATAAAAACCTCTGCTGACCAACTATCAGAGGTCCTAACAAAGATTTTTAACATCTCCCTGCAAATGGCCAGTGTTCCATCATGTCTGAAAGCAGCCACTATCATTCCAGTCCCAAAGAAAACAGCAATAAACAGGCTGAACGACTATAAACCCATTGCGCTAACGTCTGTAGTGATAAAGTGCTTCGAGAGACTGGTTCTTCAACACCTCAGGTCTTGCCTTCCATCAAACTTCGACTACCAAACTTAGTTCACCTACAGAGGAAATAGGTCAACAGGTGATGCCATTGCTACTGCCCTACATTCTGTAGTGAATCATTTATAGAAACCTGGGAACTACATCAGAATGCTTTTCTAAGAGTACAGTTTGGCTTTTAATACCATTTTGGCCAACATCCTCATTGAAAAGTTGACTGACTTGAATTTTCCTTCTCTCAGCTGTGACTTTCTGATGGATCGGTCACAAACAGTGAGAGCTGGGTCTTTCATATCCTCCACTCTGAAGCTCAGCTCTCCTCATGGCTGTGCTCAGTCCCTACCTTGTACACACACATGACTGCATATCTTCTGATCCATCTAACATGATAATAAAGTTTGCCGAGGATACCACCATACTGGGTCTTATTACAGGAGGAGATGAATTAGCATACAGACAAAAAGTCTATAAGTTATCCACATGGTGCTCAGAAAACAAAGTGTATCTAACTAAACACCAGCAAAAAAAAAAAAATGGTGTTAGACTTCCAGAAGCAGAGAGAGGAGTCTATGGGAATTGTGAACCCTGGATGACTGCTGAGGTACAGACACTTCTGAGAGCCCGAGATTCTCCCTTTAGGGCAGGCGACAGGGATATATAGAGAGAGGCCAGGGCAAACCTTAGAAGAGGCATTAAGACACCAAAACAACAATACAAATATAAGGTGGAGAACCACTTAGCAGATATCATCGTTTCCTTTACTTGCTCTTCTTCTAGTTTGACACCTAATAAATAACAATGCAATTTTTAAATCAACTGTTCTCCGTTTCTGTTAATATTTTATCCAGTTCTGTCAACTCACTGTGGATACTTACAATTTTAACATTTTTTCATCTCTTGATTGTATTTGCATATATGAATACTAATGCATATCAAACCCTTATTCATTCAATTCTTGTTTAATTTTGAGCTCACCCTTTTCATTCAGTATATCCTCATATCTAACAATGGTTCCCAATTTACCAATGTTTGGGTGTATAAGTGCTTCCATTGTTGATAACCAGACTGGAATTTTCAAATAATGTTGTTCTCCAGTTTTCCCCCATGCTAACAGTAAAGCATTCCTAACAAAATGTCTTCGAAAATAACCATGTATTTTACTTCCCCCATACCATAGAAACGCATGCCAACTCAATTGCAGATCATGTCCTTCCAATGTCAACAACCTTGTATTTCTTAACATAATCCATTCTTTCATCCAAGTTAGTACCGTAGCCTGATAGTATACCTTCCAGTATGATAACCCAAACCTTGCCATATATATTTCAATACTATTTTGTTAATACCTTCAAAGTATTTTTTTTCTCCAGTTTCATTGAAATTGTTTGATACAACACTTTTGGTAATATATTCATCTTAATCATTGCAATTCTTCCTATTAATGATAATTGCATATTACCCCATCTTTATAAATCTGTCTTAATTTGTTGTTTTAGTTTATAGTAGTTCTCTTCCTTAATCGTTTCACATCTGGCTATTAATCTTTTACTTTTTTTGCAATCTGTATATCTAATATCTCAATTAACTCTTTTTTCTGTTTCTGTCATATTTTTTACCAGTATCTTAGTTTTCCCTTTATTTATTTTCAGTCCTGCCACTTTTCCATATTCCTCTATCTTATTAGCTTAGCTCCTGTTCCTAGTGGTTCTTCTAATATAAAAAGCAAGTCATCTGGAAATGCCTGTAATTTATATTCCTCCTTTTCTATTTCTTTTATTTCCTTATCTTTTCTAATGTTTCTGTTTAACACTTCTAAGGTTAATATAAATAGTAATGGTGACAAGGGACACCCTCGCCTTGTTCCTTTCTTAATGTTATTTTTTCAGTCAATTCTCCATTTGCATATTGTTTATAATATATTGTCTTAATCATTTTAATAAACTTTTCCCCAAAGCCCAGTTTTTCCATTTGTGCCAACATAAACTGCCAGTTCATGTTGTCAAAAGCCTTCTGTGCATCTAGGAATATCAATGCCATCTGTTTCTCTGGATGCACTTCATAGTATTCCAAAGTGTTCAGGATTATTCTCATGTTGTCTTTTATTTGTTTCTTGGGTAAAAACTCATTTTGGTCTGGGTGTATAAATTGGTTTAGAAATCTCTTTAATCTTTCTGCCATTATTGAGGCAAATAATTTGTAATCCGAGTTCAACAATGAAACTATAGTTCTTAATCTGTTGTAAGTTACTATCTTCTTTCGGTATTAGTGTAAAATAAGCTTTCATCCATGAATTAGGTATTTTCGCCTACATCAGTACTTCATTTACCACTTCTAACAATATATTATTCAAGGAATCCTGAAAGATTTTATACATTTCTGCTGGCAAACCATGTGGTCCTGATGCTTTCCCATTATTTTGTCTTTTAATTGCTTCTGTTTATTCCATCATTGTAATTCTTTCCTCTAACATTGTTTTAATTTCTTCTGGTACTTTAGGTAGGTCTGCTTTTTTAAAGTATTCTTTAAATTCTCCTTTCCCCACTTGTTCTTGTTCATATAGTTCCCCATAATATTTTTGAACTATTTCTTTTTTTCTCTTCATTTCTGTAGTAAAGGTTGCCTTTGTTATCTATTAGTTGGGAAATCCATTTCTTTTCCTTCTCTTTCTTCAGTCTATATGCTGGCCACCTTCCTGGCTTATTTGCGTTTTCAAAAAAGTTTTTTTGACCCTTCCATATTACTTTAAGAGGGTTGTGGTCTCCCCTTGTTTGTTTCAATACTTATTTCTTGTATGTTATAGATTAAGTCTGTTGATATCCACATCATGTTGATCCTAGACCAGGACAGGTGTCTGTTCGAATAAAATGTATATTGTTAATTTTGGGGGTATATTTCTCTCCATGCCACTTGGATTGCTAACTCTTCCGTCATATTGAAGAAGGATTTTGGTAGCGTTTTCCTGTTTTTATTTATCTTTTGTGTTTTATAGTCCATTTCAGCATCCACTATTGCATTGAAATGTCCTAGGATGCATATACATTAATATTCTAGTTCCATTATTTTTCTTGTGTAATTTATCATAAAATTCTTCTTGATTCTCCTTTGGTACATATATTACCACTAATAATGTTTGTGTCAACTCATAAAACATTTTGTATACACGTTTTATAATTGACAACAGAAAGAAGGTGGGGAGTGAAACACAGTGTGAAATTGAAAGTACATTCCATTCATATTTTCTTCTAAGACTGATTAGATGGTTGAAACTTCTGCCGTGAAAAAATCTAATTGGAGAACATGATTGATGACTCTTGGCTATGGAGGGGTGGGGGGAAAAGCAGGATCCAGGGTGACAGTGAATTACATAACTCAGAGTTGGCTTCACCCAGATTAGTGCCGATGTAGAACATTACCTTCAAATAAATCCTCTTTAGTTTTGGGAATGTGGCTCAAGGCTCATGATTTAATTGGAGTAACTGCCAAAACCCTGACAGATAGCCAACTGATAGTTTGTTTATATTTCATCATTATTTCCACCATTAATACTCTCCCTTCATCATCTTGAATATTTGTTTAGCTTTTATTGTTTCTTTAATATATAATGCTACTCTTTTACTTTGATGTGCTAGGGAGGTGTATAATTTTTGGTGGCCAGATATGAGATTACATATAGAGAATTATGTGAAATCCTGTCTTGTCTGTGTAATAAATAAAACTAAAATTGGAAAGCCAGCAGGATTACTACAATGTCTGAACCGATGATACCCTGGCAAGACATTGGAATGGACTTTATAGTTGATTTACCGGATAACCATGGATACACAGTGATATGGACTGTCATTGATCTGTTCTCCAAACAGGCACATTTTGTCCCATGTAAAGGAATACCATCAGTTTAAAAAATTAGCCAAATTGTTTATATAACATATATATCGATTACATGGGGTGCCTCAAAGAATAATATTGGATAGGGGAGTACAGTTCACCTCAAAATTCTGACGAGAGTTTATACATCTGATTGGTTCAACACAAAGACTAAATACAGCGTATCACCCAGCTACCAATGGAGCGGCTGAAAGAGCTAATGCCGCCATCAAACAGTACCTTTGTTATATTAATTATCAACAAAGTAATTGGGTAGATCTGATACCATATGCTGAAATAGCGTATAATAATACGGTACATAGCATTACTGGTCATTCCCCCTTCCAAATAGTAAATGGTATGGAATTTGTAGCCATACTCGAATGGCCTCATAATGAACAAGAACAAAATGTAGAGACTACAATTACCTGGGCAGATAAAGTATGTAAGCAATGGGACTCAGTTCGAATCGCCTTGAAAAAAGCGCAAGAAGTATATAAAATCCAAGCTGATAAAAAAAGATCCTCACAAACACAATATGATGTTGGAGATTGGGTATATCTATCAACTAAATACCTACACCTAGGTCTAGCTAGTAAAAAACTAGGCCCAAAATACATTGGACCATTTCAAGTTATACGAGTAATAAATCCTGTTACAGTTGGTCTTCGACTTCCTTCTAGGTTCAAAAGAGTTCACCCATATTTCATATCAGTCTTCTAAAACCTGCAAATATGACACGACAAGAACCTAGATTGCATACCCCAGGACCAGTTCGTGATGACCATTATGAGATCAATGAAATACTCAATTCACGTCGTAGACGTGGAGTATTGCAATATTTAGTTCAGTGGACAGGTTATCCATTAGCAGATGCATCGTGGATACCCCATACAGATGTATCTGCATCCCATCTGAGATGACAATTCCATATAAAAAACCTCACAAAGTGGGTGGGAGGGATGAAGCAAGATATATACATGTTATTAATAATAACCTTTCTGTTACAGAAGGAACAATGGTAGAGGGGGCTGCCTGTCGGGCTTCAACGATCCTACTGGTTCATCCACTGGAGTGAAGCCCGACACGTTATCTTGATTGGGGAAGGAACGTCCGATCCTGCCGTTTCCAATGTATTGACTTAGTCGGGGAGGGTTTTGCACTCCTGTAGATCCTTGGGGAAGGTTTTCCACTCCTGCAGATCCCATCCTGGCTTGACTCATCTATCCCGTATCGCCACAGACATGTGACAAGGATGGGGGTGGGAGGAGGTTTTTCACTCCAACTCATTTCCAGAAACAAAACATGGAGGCTCATTGGGGTGGAATTGGGGGAATTAAGTCGCGGCTCGAGATTTAAACCACAAACTGCTGGGTTAATTAGTTGCATTTAGAATTGCAGGGTGGAGGCGTGTAGGACTAATGGGGAGGGCGGATGTTAGCTGCACGGTGTGGGGATTCATCATAAATTGCGCTGAGATGCAAATTATCTCAGTGCTGACTTTACCCAGTATAACCGTTGTTGCCGTGTTTGAAGGACAACGAGCGAAAATAAACGTACCTATTCACAAAAACCCTGTGAGTAACATAGTTCATTGCTAGAATTTCTACAAAATCAAACTCGGGCTAACAAAAGGTATTGGTCTGTAATTTTTTATCTGTTGTAAATCTGAATCTTCTTTTAGTATGAGTGTGATATATGCTTCCATCCATGAATTTGGTATTTTCACTTCTAACAATAACAATAGCACTTAGTGCTTTACAGCCCTCTCTAAGCGTTTTCCAGAGTCAGCATCTTGCCCCCAACAATTTGGGTTCTCATTTTACCCACCCTGGAAGGATGGAAGGCTGAGTCAACCTTGAGCCTGGTGAGATTCGATCTGCCAAATTGCAGGCAGCCAGCTGTCAGCAGAAGTAGCCTGCAGTACTGCACTCTAACCACTGTGCCATCAATGATGTTCAATACTTCATTGAACACTTCCAACATTGGCATACTTAGAATATTTTGTAAGTCTTTGTAAAGTTCTGCTGGTAAATCATCTGGGCCCGGTGCTTTACCATTCTTTTGTCTCTTAATTGCTTCTGTTAATTCCATCATTATTATACATTCATCTAACATGGCTTTCACTGTTTCAGGTATTTTTGGTTGTTCTGGTTTTTTTAAGTATTTTATCTTCTGAAGCTGTCTTTTGGTCATATAATTTTCCATAGTAATTTTGGGTCACTTTCTTTTTATCATCATTTTGATGGTGAAGGTTTCATCCATTAATTGATGTATCATTTTCCTCCTTTTTCAATTTGTATGCCAACCATCTTTCACTTTTAAAATCCATATTCTTTATTCTTTGAGGACTTGTGGTAGTGATCAGTTAGATTCCTGTGCTTCTGATGTGGACATGTTAATTATATATGTTTCTCTCCCCCCCACAATATTAGGAGCAGGACATCCCATGAAACCACATCGGTTGGCATTGACCCACAGTCTGGTGCTACATTATGGACTCTATAAGAAGATGATTGTAAGTGTTGGATTTCACTTGTTTGTTTTAGATAATTATTGCTAATTTTAAGGACTTCATATACGTTACCCAGTACCCACCATATAATGTGCTTTTAAGTATAGTAAAACTTCCTTATTACACAGAAGACAATATCTCAAAGCAGGAATCCATAGTTTGGAATGACATTGTTTGCCAGATTCAAAATTATGATATACTTCTTTTGTTTTTGTCAGTTTCAGCTAAGGAAGATCTTACCCCATCTTCCTTTCCCATGGGAAAAGATGGTTCAGTATCTTCCTACTGATTGGAAGAAATGCCAGAGTTCACAGCTGCAGATAGTTATATTACCCAGTCATACAAACTGCCAGGATAGTTTCTGATCACCTGTTTACTTTGCAGGGAAGGAAGAAAGTTCAACTTATTAAATTGCATTGCATAAAATTGCATTGCTTGATGTCTGTGGAGATTATTGGGTCATGGTTGTCCCAAAGGTGCTTTTTTTCAAGAGGCAACTGGACTTTCTGGTTTTCTTTGAAGACATTTCACTTCTCATCAAAGAAGCTTCTTCAGCTCTGACTTGATGGTGGGGAATGGAAGGTTCTCCCTCGAGCTGCTCGGATCATCCAGAGAGTGGGAGGTGCTCCAGTCTGCGTCTGTGTAGGCTGAGCTTAATTACTGAGGAACGCTCCGCCCTCTATCACGTGGTCTCTTGTAGCGTTCCCCAGTTTATGCTCAGCCTTCGCAGAGTTAGGCTGTGTGTTTTTGACTGTGCTTCCACTCTTGGCTGATTCAAGCAGGATAATAGTAATAATTCCAGGTTTGATTCTCAGTTTGCTACTTTCCTTAGCCTCTGCGCATCTGAGGGTGTCTTGGGATCCAGGGGTGTGCGTTTTCACCCCCAGGGGGCTGAGCGGGCGGCTTAGCAGCGCTTAGCGCTACCCCCCCTCCTCTGCCGTTTTTCCTCTTCTCCGTTCCTGCCTTGTCGTCCTTGTGCCGCCCCAGCGGTCCGGATTCTTTTATTGCTGGTTTTCCCCCCATTCAACGCCAATCGCCCTGGTAGAGGCGATTTTAGCGTCCTCGCCCTCGTGGCTTGCAGGACGCACACGCCCTGAGCAGCCCGCTTTGCTTTTTTACATCGATCTCCAGGCAGCCGCCATTTTGGGCGCCGCCTCGTGGCCGGGTGCCATTTTGTAGGCCTCCATTTTGCTGCGACAATTGCTGGCCCTAGCCTCAGGCTCCCAGGCCTAGTAGGGCCTCTCTGTCTCTCTCCTCAAAAGGGAAGAAACATTATTTATCTATTATATTTACTGGTGTAAAAGTGTTGGCTCCCGCAGCAGAGCTCAGGGCGGGGAAGTAAGTGCAGCCACTCCCTCCCTGGGGGGGGGGCAAGCTGCCTGAGGCCTCTTATTTCTGGCGTTTATTTGACTAATTGGCTTTCCTCTTTCTACCACAACTGCTAGGTTGTTATTTGGTCACACCTTAATACAGAATATCTTCATATTTTTTTACATTGGTGATCCTATCTCATTCAATTGGCATTTATTCTCTCTCAGATTTGCTTAGAGAGATATAGCCTCTCATTACTGCTTCAACAGGGTGGTTTTTTGTTTTTTCCTGGATCCATATCCTGACAGGATATAGTTTATACATTAGAAGTCTATAACTGTGTCAGTTCAGAATTTTTGGTCATATTTTTCAGATTATTCCTTACAAATTCTAAAAGGGGGCGCGGGCCAGTTTCTGGATACCCGGCCTTACCCAGGTCGTATCCTAGGCATGCCAACCGCCTATATACATATATATATATATTCATATTGACTCATCTATTTGTTTCACAATGGCAGATGACAACCCCAACACCCACCATTCTTTGAAGGCAAAATCTAAGTCCCATCATGTGCGCAGACAGGCTAAGGAAACCTCCCAGGAGGCTTCCAAGGCCTCTCAAAGGGAGGCCTTAAGGCGCCATAAGGCACTAGAGAGGGAGTTCGACAGGCGCTCTAGGGTGACTCAACCAACACCCCCAGCCACCCCTTCTACTTCCAGGCACCCCCCGCTCCAGTTTGTTCCCCTCTATCCAGGCACAGCTCATCCCAGGAGTCTCACGCCCCTGGACCAGCAACCAGCTGGATGCCCGAAGCCACCTTCACTCCCACGGCCGCTGGTCTAAGACAGGAAGACCCGCCCACGATCGAGATGCCTGAGTACATGAGAGTTTGGATGGAACAGGCTATTCGACAAGGAATAGCTCAAGGCATGCAGAAGATGGCTGGACCAGGCCTCCCTCAGACGGCTCCTGCACAAGAGCCTGTGCCAACCAGGTCCACGCCCACCCTGGCCCCCGCTCCTGGTCAGGTACCCTCCCGGGGGGCCAGCCCTCTTCCAGAAAGGGAACCGGACGAGGGAATGGAAATTTTAGACCAATACAGGGAGGGGGAGGAGGAGGACCTTGAATGGGGATCCACCTTCCATGGGGAACCTCTTTCGGACTTAGACCCAATGGAAGCAGAGCTGTCAGAGGACGAGGGCCTTACCCCCGATCAGCCTTCCTTTGTGGGGTTATTCAAACCCCACATGTTCAAGTCCATCCTGTTCAAGGCCAAGAATACCTCTGGCCTGGCCACTCAACTTCCCTCTGGCCCCCCCTCCTCAGGGGAGGACCCAGAGGACGCCATGTTCAGGCAGCCTGTGGCTGCCGAGGATGTGATTCCAGCCCCTCCCATTTTCCACGATCTGGTTTCTAACCAACTGGGCTTTACGGGGACCCCTCCTGCCCCATCCACTCAGGATAAGATGTTATTTAACCTCGAGCCAAGTTTTTGCTCCCTCCTCAATACCCCGGAGGTGGATGAGCCCATTGTTGGTCTCGCCTCATCCTCCTCCCCGAGTGACCCCCTGGAGGCCCTCAAACCCGAAGACAGGAGGTCTGAGTTAGCCTTGCGTCGGGCTCATCTAGCCGACGCCTGGGCCATTAGATCGGCCACCGCAGCCTCCTTCTTCACCAGGTCCTCTATCCGGTGGCTCCGTCAACTGAAGTCGCATATCCCTCCATCCAACACAAGGGCGCTTCAGGACATAGCAAAAATCACGGCAGCGGCAGAATTTTCAGCTGACGCCACGTACCATGCTGTCAAATTCTCCTCCCGGGCGCTAGCGTCTCAGGTCACTGCTCGCCGTCTGCTCTGGCTCAAACCATGACAGGCGGACGTGAAAAATAAGGTCAAGCTGGCCTCCGCCCCCATTAAGGGGGAGAAACTTTTTGGTCCGGCCCTGGACCCCCTGTTGGCCGAAACTAGGGGAAAGAAGAAATTCCTCCCTTGTCTTTTTCGGAGGCCAGACTCTCGAACCCCTCAGCCCTTTCGAAGAGGGTCCTCCCGGTCCTTCTACCAGTCACCCTTCCCTCCCAGATACCCGAGGCCTCCCTCATATAGAACACCATATCCCCAGGATCGTTCCGACCCAAGCGATCGGAATAGGAGGGGCGGAGGGTTTAAGCGTCCCTTCAGGGGTTCCGGGGGGAGACCCTTCCGGCGCTCCAAATAAATCCTGTCTTTCTCCTCCCATTGGCGGTCGGCTTAGACATTTCGCCGACCAGTGGGACTCCACCACCTCCAATAAATGGGTCAGGGACTCCATTAGGTTTGGGCTCGCTCTGGAGTTCAACTCTCAACCTCCCGAGTTTTTCATGTCATCTCCTCCTTCTAGGGACCCCTCCAAACGCAACTTGATGGATTCTGCCATCCACCATTTACTCTCCATCCAGGCCATCCAGCCAGTTCCCCACTCTCAACAAGGACAGGGCTTCTATTCCCACCTCTTCATGGTTCCCAAATCCTCGGGGGGGTGGAGGGCTATCCTGGATCTCAAACGGCTCAATCGCTACCTATCCCTCCGTAAATTCAAAATGCACACCCTTCAATCCATCTTGCTGGGCACCAGGCAAGGAGATTGGCTCTCTTCTATAGACCTCTCAGAGGCATACCTCCACATCCCAATTCAGCCCTCCCACTCTAAATTCCTTAGGTTCTGTTACAATCACCGTCATTTCCAGTATGTGGCCCTTCCCTTTGGGTTAGCTTCCGCTCCTAGAGTTTTCACTAAGATCCTCGCGGCCTTGGCGGCTCGCTTAAGGGATTACCCGGTCCGGCTCCACTGCTATCTGGATGATATCCTCATCCTGTCCCACTCACAATCCCAGGCAGAGCTGGACACCAAGACCACCCTCTCTGCACTCCAGGCCCATGGGTTTCTGGTCAACCAAAAAAAGAGCCAACTGGTCCCTTCTACCCGAATTGCCCACTTGGGGGCCATTATTGACACGGTGCAGGGAAAAGTGTTCCTTTCTCCAGAAAGGCTCCTGAGTATTCGAAACTCTATTCAGGTTATCCGACGATCAAAGAGGGCTTCTCTATTAGAATTATCTAAATTACTGGGAAAAATGGTTTCATGCATCTCTATTATTCCTTGGGCCCGTCTTCATACCAGGTCCCTGCAGTGGCTCCTGCTCCCATTTCAAAGGTCCGGCAGAAGCAACTCAAAATCCACCATCAAGGTACCTCCAAAGGTCCTCTCGTCTCTCCTCTGGTGGACCAACCCAGCCATCAACAGGGGTCATCTCTTCAAAGATCCTCAGCGTCTCATCATCACCACAGACGCCAGCCTGAACTGCTGGGGCGCTCACATCCAGTCCCTCACAACGCAGGGCAAATGGTCCCAAGCAGAGCGGGTCTGCAGCATAAACTGGCTGGAGCTCCACGCCATCCACCTGGCCCTGCGCCACTTCCTGCCTCAGATATGCGGGTGGCATGTCCTTATTCTCACGGACAACGTTACCGCCAAGGCCCATGTCAACAGGCAAGGCGGGACCCAGTCTATCCGGTTGATGAGAGAGACCGAAAGACTCTGCCGTTGGGCAGAGCGTCACCTCCTCTCGATCAAAGCAGAACACATTTCGGGGGCCTCAAACACCCGAGCAGACTGGTTGAGCAGGGCCACCGTGGACCAGTCCGAGTGGCGCATCCACCCATCCCTTTTCAGGGAGGCGACCATGATCTTCGGCCTCCCATCAGTGGATCTCTTTGCATCCCCCCACAACTCCCAGCTCCCTCGGTTCTTCTCCAGATTCCCTTCCCCCGGGGCCGAGAATCACGATGCACTTCGCTGTCCGTGGCCCCCGGGACTCCTGTACGCCTTCCCCCCCGTTAGCTCTACTTCCCAGAGTCATTCAGAAACTGATCCAGGAGGAGGCAGAACTGATCCTAGTGGCCCCCTATTGGCCCAGACGGCCGTGGTTTGCAGACCTCCGCAACCTATCGGTGTCTCCTCCGTGGAGAATCCCTCCGGACAGGATCTCCCTTTCCCAGGGGCCATTCAGCATCCGGAGCCCCAATGGCTCCAGCTAACCGTTTGGAGGTTGAGCGGGAAAAGCTGAAGAAGGAGAATTTATCTGACCAGGTCATTAACACCATCCTGGCCGCCAGACGGCCTTCAACCAATCAGATATACAACGCTACCTGGGTCAGCTTCTGCAGGTGTTGCCATCCCTCCTTGGTCAACCCGCTCTCGCCTTCGGTGGCCCAGATTTTGAACTTCCTCCAGGACGGGCTCAAAAAAGGTCTTTCACCTAACACCTTGAGACGCCAGGTAGCGGCCCTCTCGACAGTCGTCTCTGGCGACAACCTGGGTCCCCTTTCTCACCATCCCTGTATCAGGGCCTTCCTCAGGGGAGCCACTAACCTCCGTCCCCCTGTCGTGCACCGGTACTCCACTTGGGACCTTAACAAGGTCCTGGTGGCCCTAACCAAACCTCCTTTCGAGCCTATTAGAGAATCCTCCCTCCAAACTTTGACCTTTAAGGTAGTGTTCCTGGTGGCAATTACCTCGGCTCGCCGAATATCGGAGATTGCTGCCCTTTCGGTGAGAAAGGACCTTTGTATCTTTCACTCTGATCGGGTGGTCCTACGTCCCGACCCGACCTTCTTGCCCAAGGTCAATTCAGCCTTCCACAGGGCACAGGAGCTAACACTCCCGAACTTTTGTCCCAATCCTTTGCGGGAAAGGGAGAAACGATGGCACACCCTAGATGTGAGGCGGGCCCTCCGCATATACATTAATCGCACGCAACCCTTTAGAAGGTCTGAGTCCTTATTTCTTTCCTTCCAGCCCAAGTCATTAGGCCACAAGGTGTCCCCTTCCACCATCGGGCGTTGGATCAGAGCCACCATCGCCAAGGCTTATTCGTCCCAGGCCTTGCCAGTTCCCAGCGGGGTCACTGCACACTCCACCAGAAGTGTGGCCACTTCAGCGGCCTGGGCTACCCAAGCTCCAATTTCAGACATTTGTCGGGCCGCCACCTGGGCTTCCCCCTCCCCTTTCATTAGGCACTATAAGACTGACATCTTTGCGTCAGCGGAGGCTTCGTTTGGCAGACGAGTCCTCCAGCGGGTCATCGAGGACCCAGGGGAGCTTCCACCCCAGATGGATTCCCTCCCGTAGGACAGCCAAGCTTTGGTATGTCCCACTCTCTGGATGATCCGAGCAGCTCGAGGGAGAATGGGCGTTGGTCTTACCTGACACGCCATTTCTAGTCGAGCTGCGAGGATCATCCAGCCCCACCCTTTTTATTTTTTTCCGTCTGGGGGAACCTTGTTTCAGCCAATGATACCTTAAGTCTAGTTAGATGAGAGTTAGACGACTTTCCTCCTCTCTCGACTTCGCATAAACTGGGGAATGCTACAAGAGACCATGTGATAGAGGGCGGAGCGTTCCTCAGTAATTAAGCTCAGCCTACACAGACGCAGACTGGAGCACCTCCCACTCTCTGAATGATCCTCGCAGCTTGACTAGAAATGGTGTGTCAGGTAAGACCAACGCCCAATTTATACTCCTTGCAGACATTTGCATTCTTTTAGCAGGTTATTAAAGTCACCTGGAGGTTTATCTGTGTCATCAGGGTCACCTGCATAGTGCAAATTGGTATGGAGCCTTCTTGGAACTGTTGAAAGATTGGAGATAGATGATGTTGTATCCCTCCCCCTCTGTTGATAGAACGGTGTTCAATTTTGACATAGATGGCCTCTTTAACTCCTCTTTCAAACCAACGATTCTCTCTGTCCAAATTATGGACTTTGTTGTCTTTGAAAGAGTGGCCTGACTGCTAACTGATCTCTTGGCATGAGTGGTTAAAATAAACGTATCTCTGAATTGAAAGCAATATTATGCAGTATATTATGGCATTAGTTTTGTGATTTAAAAACTAGCTTGGTAAGCATATACATTTTAATCCCACTGTGGATCTGCAATGTGTAAAATATGTTTAGAATTACTGGAATTCTTGATTCATGTTCATAAGGTACCTTTTATGTATAAGGTTTGAATCCACTCTCATCTTTGGAAACTCACTGGCAGAAAAATCTGCAAACTAACAGTACAGTAGATCAAAAGATGACATGTTCAGGATGACATCATGACACAAAATCTACTCTTACCTGCAAGGCAACGTTGAGACAAGTATGACAATTGAGGCTTTTGTATTGTCAGTGGGGAAAGCAGGGAGGGCTGACTATCCAGTAATGGCAGGCGAAAGGCAAGTAAGAAAGTGGATTAAAAAAAAACCTACAGAACACAAGACAAAAAATAAGGGGATAAATAAGTAGGCAGAATAGACAATAGCAAGTGTGGAACATAAAAAAGCAAAGAAGAAAGGGATAAATTAAGCTCACAAGAAGGCAAGGAGGGAAAGGATCACAAGGCAGGGAAGAGTGAGATAATTATAGAGCACTCTCTGGCAGGATAAGAATGAACCTTGCATTTAAACCTCACTCAACATTAAAATTTTAAAATTTGCCATTTTTAAACAAACTGCTTGAATTTTAATTTTTAAACTAGACATTTTCCCTAAATTTTTAAATTTTTAAATGATCTGTTAGAATATCAAATTTGTATATTTTTACAATATCCAAATTTTGATAATTTTCCCTTTTAAAAATCTGTGGTAAAAGCTTCTACATTTTCTTTTTTTTTCAATCCATTCATGGAAAAAGCAACTGATACTTTTGTGAACGGCAAAATATGTTCCATGTATACACTTATGCCCAAAGAAACCCACACTTTATATGTACCAAATATAAACTAATTACCTTACTAGAAAAAAAAGTAAAGGGTCTAGAGCAGTGGTTCCCAACCATTTTTTGGCCATGTCCCACCTAAGCATCTCTAAAATCTGATGTGTCCCCTGTGACATATTGTCAGCTTTCACGATTTTCTTCCTTTGCTTTGCATCTTTCAGCTGTCATAAGTAACGGGGGGAGGAGGGGGGATATGGTTATGGGAAATGAGCTGGAGGTGTTACAAAACAACTGTATAAGCTGGGGGGTAGGTTCTTGCTTTAGCTTCTATCCTATACTATGCGCAGCTGCAACTCTTCATCAAAATAAGTCAAGGTCAACGGACAGAGGCCTCATCACCACCTGGAGATGCCCACATGATGATACACACAACTTTTAATTGGATGAGCCAATTGAACTATTGGGGGTGGGAACGTTGCCATTACTTTGTATATGTGATTTATGCACCCATTTTCTCAGATTCAGAATTCTTTTGTTGCTACCACTTGATTTCCAGTAAAAGATATCTTTTCTCTGATTAAAGGAGTCTAAGTATTTCTTTCTTGGATTTTGAATGGAGCACCAGCTGACATTATTCTAAATCTCCACGTTACCAGCCCACCCAGAGAATTAATAAATTTTTTTCCGAGGGGGTCTGAACACAATGTCAAATCCAGCCATCGACCAAGAAGACCTGGGAGTGACTGGAGGACAAGATTTCCTGCTGTTAGAGGCAGCAGGGGAAGCCAACTTGTTAGCAGAATTAAGTCTTGGCGGAAAACCAGCTGTAAAACCCAAATGGTCCCTGGGAGTCAGCTGGAAGGATCCTGAGGAAAAGCCTCCTCCAGGAGTGACCAGTATCCGTCGGCGTGGAAGAGAAGAGCCATGGCAAGAGAAGGAAGGAAGAATTTTTTACTAACTCAAGCCATGCATCTTTTAAATGAAGCTATCAGAGAACCTCAAACTGATCAAAAGTATGAGGGAGAGGAGGGGGAGGCAGCCCCAGCCAGAAGAATCAGAGCAGCCACCCCCATAAATCAACCTGGGTTGGTGCAACAGGCAGCAGCGGCCCAGGGGCCCCCAGCGGGGGGAGTAATTGCCAGAAGGCGTAGAACTCCAAGGGTGCCTCCGTTGGAAGTAAAATATGGGGGGGATCCCAAGGAGTTAGGATTCTTCCTGGCACAAGTCTGGAGCCATATGGAGGAATATGGAGAGGATTTTCCCTCAGAAGCAGCCAAAGTTAGATGTGTTACAAGGGCTCTGGAGGGAACAGCTGCCAAGTGGATGGTGACTTTGCATTATGATAATGCCCCTCAGCTGATGAATTATGACCTGTTCATGACTGCGCTGCGGGCCAGATTTGAAGACCCACTTGCTGAACGTAAGGCCAGAATTAGGATGAAGACCATAAATCAGGAGCGGAGATCAGTGGCCGACCACACCCAGGAATTTAGAGAGCTGGCATGTCATATTCGAGGCTGGTCCAAGGGAGCCCTGATAGAAGCTTTTAAAGATGGTTTGAATGAAGATGTATATCAAAGCTGTATTGCCAGAAGAGACCCCAGTGAGCTGCAGCTGTGATATGTGCTGGCAGCAGAGGTGGAAATTGATATACATCACAGACGCCGGGAGGATCTTGGTTGGAGCAAGCCCACCAGCCCTCGAGAAGCCTTAAAACCTCAAAAGGGAGGAATGGCGGCCAAACCCAAGACCACTGCATGCTTCTGATGTGGGAAGGAAGGTCACTGGGCTGCAGACTGCTGTGCCAAGCTAGAGCCAAAGGGGGTGCCAGGAGGAAGAAGAAAACCTGAAAAACCCCAGCAAAGCTTCACAAAACGGCGCTTAAAGCGGAGGAGGTTGTAGAGATTGCCCCTCCAAAAGGAGAGGAGCTAGGAACTCCAACTTTTTCTGAAGAGAATGAATCCGAATCGGAAGGCAACTCACTGGTAAGTCCAAACAAGGGCCCTATGACCATGCCAGTGAGATTAAAGATACCCACGTCGGGAGCCAAAGGGGAAATGTTGGCCTTGTTAGACTCTGGGTGCACAAGGTGCGTAATCAGCTCAGAGGTAATAGAAAAAATGGGCTTAAGGCTAAAGACTTTAAAAATGCCCATAGCCTTTTGTCATCAGATACCTGGCTCATACTACCATATGTGGTGGACTTGTGAGGACGCTAGAAAATATTGGACTAAAATACGCATATGGTTGGAAAAAATGACAAAGACACATATAGACTTGAAACCAGAGATTTTTTTATTGGGAATCTTACCGGATATATATAATAAAAATTTGAAGTATCTGATTGTAAATATATTAACAGCGGCTAGGATTGTATTTGCTAAGAACTGGAAGAGTGAGAAAATTCCATCAGAAGAAGAAATTATTAAGAAAATATTGGATTGTGCTGAAATGAGCAAATTGACATTTGAAATCAGAGAACAAGAAGATAAACAATTTTATGAAGTTTGGGATCTTTTTTATCAATGGTTAGATAATAAAACATAATGATAGAATATTCAGATTTAGCATAAAAAAAATTTTTTTTTTCTTAATATTATCTTTATAAAACATTATTAAGGTAGATTTGGTATGATCTTATGATTTATTGCAAAATAAATTAAGCAAACTATAGTTATCTCGTTAAAATATGAATTAACAAAATTAAAAATGATTTTTTTTTTTTTTTTAGTGATGATATTAGGTTATACAATTGTTGATTGATAATATGAGCTATTATGTAATATAATTATACTGGTGACTAGGAAATGGATGCACAAAAAAAAGTGGTAAACCAATCGATGCACTGTATGTAAATTTATGAAGAAGGATCTTTTTATGTTTTTTGTGGTATGTTTATGTTTATTTTGTTATGTATGTTTATGTTTATTTTGTTATTAAAAAATAAAAAAAAAATTATTAAAAAAAAAAATGCCCATAGCCTTTTGTCAACTGGATGGATCAGTAGCTGGGGGCAGCCCTGCATGTTTCATAACGGAACCAGTAGAAATGACGATGGGGAAGCATAGAGAGACTTTGTGTTTTATTGTGGCTCCTGGGATGGAGCGCCCCCTAATACTGGGTTTCCCCTGGCTCCGGAAATGGAACCCCCACGTTGATTGGAGGAGGGGATCATTGTGCATACATACTGACCAGTGCCCAGAAGGGGAGGGGCAATTTCAACCGAAACTCAAGAATCCCACTGAACTGGCCTCCACTAGCATTGAGAGTGAGGGGGGACGAGAAAATTCCAGAGGAATATTGGGACTTAAAGGAGATATTCAGTGAAAAAGCCTCGGATGAGCTTCCCCGCCCAATCGCTCAACAGATTGCAGCATTGAAATTTTACCAGGGTGAAACTCCCCAAACCGAAACTGTACTTGATAACAGCGCGTGTGTCAGTCTGTGCTCCATTCAAAATCCAAGAAAGAAATACTTAGACTCCATAAGTTAGAGGAAAGAATTCTTTTACTGAAGTTCGAAGTGGAAGCTACAGGTAGAATTCTGAATCTGAGAAATTAGGCGCGCAGATCACATATACAAAGTGATGGGATTGTTCCCACCCCCCAATTAGGCGCGCAGATCACATATACACAGTGATGTGATTGTTCCCACCCCCCAAAGGTCAAAAGACTCTTCCAATTAAAAGTTCTGAATATGATCATGTGGGCATCTTCAGGTGGTGATGAGGCCTCTGTCCGTTGACCTTGACATATTTTGATAAAGATTCGCAGTTGCGCAGAGGAAAAAAGGCTAAGCAAGGAAATAGAAACTTAAGAGCAGGAATTTATACTCCCCCCCCCCCACTCCTCATTTATACATCACAAGAATGTAACACCTCCAACTCTCTTCCCAGACGCAACCCCTCCCTCCATTACTCATGGCAGCCGAAAGATGCAAAGCAGTAGAAAAGTAGAAAAGATCTTGAAGGCTGACATTCGGCCCTCCTAGAAAAAAGATGTTAGTCCTGTAAGAGAGAACAACATAAAAGAATTGATTAACAGTCATATACATTTCTAGGGTTTATCAGGATACTTTGTGTGAAAGTCCTTGATCAGCTTAGGGGCTCTAACATCCTTTTCATTAACCCACTCAGCTTGGGAAGATGGGAAATGTTTCCAAGCCCCTCCATTAACAAGAGTCCAAAATCTCTTTAACTTCAAAGTGTTGTTCATCCTCAATCAGCAATGGTATAGGAGGATCAGTCTGGGTTGGTCTCAAACCAGAAGTGTGTTCAGGTTTCAACAAACTAACATGGAAGACTGGGTGAATTCGTCGGAAGAGTTTTTGGTAGTGTCAATTGGACTGTCACAGGATTTACAATTCGCTCAATTTTGAAAGGACCTACATACTTAGGACCAAGTTTCTTTGACTTTTGAGTGGTTTGTAAGTATTTGGTGGACAGGAAAACTTTGTCACCCAACTTGATAGGACTTCTGTGGGGCTCTCTTTTTATCTGCAAATTTCTTATGGGACTGATGGGCGTCATCCAATGCTTTGCGAGCAACTGGCCAGTTAAGCTGGAGTTGAGATATCCATTCGTCTAGCGACTGGATGTTAGGCTTTTCATGAGGAAGCTCAGGTATGGGCACAAAGTCTTGTCCCGATGCCACTTTAAAGGGGGTGAACCCGGTACTACTATGAACAGAATTGTTGTATGCCACCTCAGCAAACGGCAATAAGTCAGCCCAATTATCCTGTTGATAATTTATGTAACATCTGAGGCATTGTTCTAGCACAGCGTTAGTCCTCTCACAGGCCCCATTGGTTTGGGGATGGTGGGCGGAGCCTAAGCCCTGGGCGGAGCCAATCAACTTCAGGAATTCCTTCCAAAAGTTCGAGGTGAATTGAACCCCTCGGTCAGAAATTATACTTTCAGGGACACCATGCAGCCTATAAACGTGCAGTATGAACAGTTTAGCCAACGATTTTGCAGAAGGAATCTTAGAGCAAGGTATGAAATGCGCTTGTTTGGAAAACAAATCAGTTACTACCCAGATAACCGTGTTTCCGGTACTCTCGGGTAACTCTACTATAAAGTCCATAGAGATTTCCTTCCAAGGAGCTGTTGGCCTGGCCACATTTTGTAACAGACCTGCTGGCTTGCCAGGAGGCCTTTTTGCTGAAGCACAGACTGAGCAGCTAGCCACATAAGTCTCAATGTCCTTTTTCAACGAAGGCCACCAAAACTGTCGCTTAACGTGATGTAAGGTTTTCACAAAACCAAAATGACCAGCGCTTTGGAGTCATGGGCTTGTTGCAATACTTGGCTTCTCAATGTCTCTGGTACATACAGTTTCACTCCCATCCAGGCCAAGCCATCTCTAACTGTACAGTTATTCGAATTTGCCAGGAACCACTCATCCAATTTCAGGGCTTCCTTTAATTGTGCTGTCAAATCACTCAACAAATCCGCTTCTTCTTTTGCGCTCTAGTGACACCGGGGTGGCTAGCTGTTTGGTAGAAACAATCGGCCATATCACTTCCTGACACACACTGTTGTATTGAGGCAGTCTAGATAAAGCATCCGCCATAAAATTGCTCCCCCTTGGAATGTACTTTAGTGAAAAATTAAACCGTTTAAAATACTGGGGCCACTGAACTTGCTTAGGGGACAGTTTCTGAGGCGTTTTTAAGGCCTCCAAATTCTTATGGTCAGTCCATACCTCGAATGGGTGTTTCGCTCCTTCCAAGAAATGTCTCCATGTCAGTAGAGCCCAGCGAACTGCAAAAGCTTCCTTTTCCCAGACAGCCCACCTTCTTTCAGTTTCAGTCTGTTTGCGGGAGGTGTAGGCGCAGGGTTGTAGAGTTCCCTTCTCGTTGATTTGAAGTAATACTGCTCCCACGGCCACATCACTTGCATTGGCTTGGATTACGAAAGGGGCATCCATGTCCAGGTGCTTTAGCACTGGTTCTGCAGTGAACAGTCGTTTCAGTTTCTCAAAGGTAGCTTGGCATTCCATGGACCACTCCAGCAGCTTACTAGGCTTTGGTTTCGCCTCCCTTTTAGTTTTTAAGAGATTGGTGATAGGCATTGCTATCTTAGCAAAAGACGGGATGAATTGCCGGTAAAAGTTGGCAAAACCCAAGAAGCTTTGAAGTTGTTTTCGGGTACGTGGTGGGGCCCACTCCAACACAGCTCTCACCTTCTCTGGGTCCATCTCGATACCCTCGTGTGAAATGCGATACCCCAAATAGTCGATTTTCTCTTGATGGAATTCACATTTGGACAGTTTAGCATACAGTTTAGCGGCTCGCAGTTTCTGTAGTACTGAACTCACCAGTTTCACATGTTCATCCCAATTTTCCATGTAAATAAGGATGTCATCAAGGTAAAGCAAAAACCCCTTGTATAAATGTTCATGTAACACCTGATTGATCATCTGCATGAATACGGCTGGAGCCCCTTGTAGTCCAAATGGGAGAACGTTAAACTGGAAACAACCCATCGGGCAGTTAAAAGCGGTTTTCCACTCACCTTCTTTCTTAATTCAAATTCGGTAATACGCTTCTCTCAAGTCCAACTGTGAAAAATTTCCCTTTCGCCAGGTGGGCTAGCATGTCCTTCATCAGGGGGAGGGGGTATACGTTTTCCACAGAAATTGCGTTCAGGTTTCTATAGTCAACTACTAGACGTTTGGAGCCATCTTTTCACAGAACAGTACTGGGGCGGCTACCCGAGGTCTAGCGGGTTGGATGAAACCACGTTTGAAACTCCTCTCCTCTGCTTGTGTTTTGCATTTGGAACAGATTATTTTTCAGGTGGGGATAGGGAGTAGAACTCCTTAGCATCAGAGCGTGTTAATAATAATATAGGAAATACTAATGCTCTGATAGTCATTTTGAAAAAGAACAAAAAATTTTTCTCTCTTTAATTTTTTTCCTTCCAGTTTGATAATCTTCTCAAAGTGTTTACTCGCCACTTTAACAGATAATTCTGAGTTAATAGTGAACTTTCTCTTGTGGTTGAGTTTTAGTAAAAAAGGATCCCTCTCCCAGTTCCATACTGTTCACTGAAATCTGCTCCAGCACAAATCTTAGGTGGTCGTTGGCTGTCCAGGCTTCATGGCAGCCATCTTGGGGCTGCCTCTTCACCTTGTCGTGGCTGAGAGGGAAAGAAAGCTCCAGATCAGGCAGGAAAGATCCGCAACCTCACAGGGCAGCCCTCTTTGCTTCGCTGCCTACAGGGCAGCTTTTCGGAGCCCATCAATGGGAGAATTGGCACAGGAGCGCAGAGACCCGCTCCTCATGTCCAATCTTGCTGTGATGTCAGCCAGAAGTCATTTTCAGTCTTATAAGTGGCCACAAATTACTAGCAAAAGTGGCATTTGATCACAGGCCCCTTTTGCAAGAAGGGACAGGAAAGACAAAGAAAAAAAAGGAAAGAGGCAAGAGAGCAAGGAAGGAAAAAGAAGGAAAGAGGAGAAGGAAGAAGAAAGAAAGGAGAAGGAAAAAGGGAAGGAAAGAAGAAAGGAGATTATAATGAGAGTGAGTGAGGGTCTGAGGTAGATCCTGCCTTAGCATTTGGCCACCAGCAGCCCTGCTGCCTTTTGTCATCCCCTTGTCCCCTCTTCCTGATCTCTCCTGGTGGTCTCCCCTCCTATCACTGAGGATGCTTTGGTTACAAAGCTGGGACTCCTCGTAAGGAGATAGTGAGCCTCCCTCTGACCCACACACTTTGCCCTCCTGCACACACCATGAGCAACCTGGCCAAGGACAGCAAGCACAGCAGCAGTGGGAGCTAGCCATGCCCAACATGGCCACGCCCCTGGCCACGCCCACCCCATCCCCCAAAAGTCAACCATAATCCTGATGCGGCCCTCAATGAAATTGAGTTTGACACCTCTACTCTAGATGATAGGTTCAAGATCCAGATAGATCTAAATGACTTGAACCCTGGGCCCTATCTAACAAAATGAAATTGAACCGAGAGAAAAGTAAAGTCTTACACTTAAGCATGAAAAACCAAAAGTACACATATGGATTAGGTGAAACCTGGCTCAAAAACAGTAACTGTGAGAGGGACCTTGGAGTCCTAGTGGACAATCACTTAAATAAGAGCCAGCAGTGTACAGCAGCAGTCACAAAAGCCAATACAATCTTAAGTAGCATTAACAGAGGGATCGAATCAAGATCACATGGGGTACTAGT
This sequence comes from Pseudonaja textilis, assembly GCF_900518735.1. The sequence continues at coordinate 1,647,059 of NW_020769422.1, read as the reverse complement.
ACCGCTTTATAAAGCCTTAGTAAGGCCACACTTAGAATACTGCATCCAGTTTTGATCATCACACTTTAAAAAATATATTAAGAGTCCAGAGAAGAGCAACCAAGATGATTAGGGGCCTGGAGGCTAAAACATGTGAAGAAAGATTATAAGAACTGGCATTGGTTAGTCTAGTGAAGAGAAAGACCAAGGGAGTCATAATAGTGTTCCAATATTTGAGGGGCTATCACAGAAAGGAGGGGGACAACCTCTTTGTGATGACCTGGGGTGTGGCACAAAGGCAACACAGTCAGATAATCAGTAGGTGTCCCTTAACTAGCTCCAACTTTGCCCCCAATATCCTGGTTACCTTCTGGCTGGAGAAAAACTCTCCCAGGAACAGCCTTTGGCTGCAGAGAATCAATTCCAAAACGTGGTCAACAAAAACTGTAACTATAAATCCAATCAAGGCAAAATGAGGTAATTAGTCTGGCAGGGCAGGAGCAAGAGTTTCAGACATGAAGGCAATGAAAAGGGGGTGGGCCTGGGTCTTCCTCTGAACTCCCTCTCCCTAGTTCTATTTCTTCCCTGCTCTGCCCAGCCGGACTTTGCCCTTCCCCCATTTCCTCCACAGCCAACTGAGCCACACTCCCACTCCCTGTCAGCTGTTTGTCTTCCTCCTAGGATTCAGACTCTGATAGGGGCATGACACTTTTTTCCAAAGCACCTGGAGGCCAGACAAGGAACAATGGATGTAAACTGATCAAAGAGAGATTTAATGTAGAAATGAGAAATTTTCTCAGAGTGAGAACAATCAACCAATGGAACAGCTTGCCTTTAGAAGTTGCTTGTGTTTCATCACTGGCGACTTTCAAGAAGAGACTGGACAGCCACTTGGCAGAAATGGTATAGGGCCTGCTGCTTGAGTAGGGGATTGAACTAGATGACTACAAGGTCCCTTCTAAGTCTGTTATTTTGTACACTTGCCTTGCCTGTCCCCATATATGCCTATGCCGATTTGGCGATGGTTGGTGTGGGGAAAACTGGAGAAGCAATTATTATGTAAGCTCCATTAAAATCCTAGAGGAATTTTATGTTTAAACTTCGTACTTAAATTTCTTTGTTTCAGTCATCATGAGAAATTCTGTCTTTCTTGGAGTTGCTTCTGTCTTGTGAAGTACTTGTGGTCTCATTTTTTTCAAAATGGTCAAAGGAGTTTGTTTGCAGAGTATATTTAGCTGTGCTTTATCTGTGAACTCTTAAAATCTTTTTAATGCCAGTAAATTTTTCCTTAAAATAAATTACTATTTTATATTGTATTACATTTAAAGTTGCCTTAATGCAGGGGTGTCAAACTCATGGCATCACAGCAGCGTCATGTGACATATCGCAACTTTCCCCACTTCTTTAAACTGGGTGTGGGCGTACTTGCCTGTGGACCACAACTTCGACAGCCCTGCCTCAAGCACTAGGATAGATAACAACAGCTCAATATAAGCAGTATATGTATATACAGAAGGAGAAAGGATGGGAGGGAAATAAAATGAAAAAAGAAAATGAAAAAAATTGGGATGATAATTCTTGATAGCCAAATAAATGGCCATTAACACGGTAGTATAGATGCTGATATATAGAATGTATGCATTGTATTAAATATGCTGACCACTTTCCAGTTACAGGTGTATAATGTAATTTCTTGATAAGTAATAATTTAGTCATTTTATATTTTTTAAAGGGTAGCATGCTAAGATCATTTTGGAAGGCTGAAAAATGGTTTCATAATTTTCTCACTATTGCCCAATTTGTTCTATATAAATGTAGGAAGGAATTGCTGGAAAATGATAGAATATAGCATATTCCATCCATGTGAATGGATCTTACATGTTTGCTTTTTATTATATGATTTTCATAGATTGACATAAATTAAAAGTCTCTGTGGTTTACTAAGAAAATAATTAACTAAAAGATTATTGTGAGTGAAATATCACATCATGGTTATGATATGATTGATATTATAATTTGGTATGATAAACAATACAGTATTCAGATGGTTACCTTTGCCAAAGGTTCATCGAAATATAACAATGGTTAGGATCTTTATGAATTCAAGCAAGCAAGCTTGGAACCAAGGTTCCCTTTGGAGCATCATGTCCCATAATATGGATCTAGTAATGAGATTTTTCATCTTGTGGTCCACACCCAACTTACCTCATGTGGAGTCAGAATTCTCTTGATGTCAAACTAGACTGGTAGAGTTAGGCTTCATAAGGTGGTCCTGATATAATCCGGTAGCAAATTACATAGAGGTTTATAGCACTTTTACTGTTTTGGGGAGTCTACTGGCAGCCAGTGCAGCAATTTTTGAATGAGTATCACCAATTTGATCACCTCCTGATTGAACTACCCCACTGTTCTTTAACTGGGGATGCCTTTGAAAATGACTCAGAAGCTGGAGCTGGTGCAGAGGGTTCCAATAGCAGATCCCACAGCTGACCCTCTGCACCAGCACCAGCTTCTGAGCCAACTCCAAAGGCATCTCCAGTTAAAGAACACTGGAGTAGTTCAATCAGGAGGTGATCCTGATTGATCTTCCAGATCAATCTTCCAGATAATTGGTGCACCAATTAAAGATGAGCAAAAACTTAAGTCACAACTTCCACTGGAACTCACACACTAAGATTGATTATTTGATAGCCATGATGCTTAGTCTTATGCCCCTTTAGTCCCATCTAATAGCCCAGTTGTTCCCCAGCTAAAAGTTTTTAGATCCTGTACTAATGCTGAGTTACTATTAATTCTTGTGCATATTTTGATCCCCATGTTTGGGGTGTTGTTACTAATTTAATTGTTACTCTTGAAGAATTGTGTTCAGTAATAGTAGTAGTAGTTTTAACTGTTTTGTCTTTTTATATTTAACACTGTCCAATTTCGTTTCTTCCTCCTCCAATTGAAGTCTTCTCCATCCTTTCCTCCCCATGTATGTAATTGCATGGAGATGGGCGAGATGGGTGTGTATACATAAATGTAATTATGCTTGCCAGCTTATGATACCCTACCACATATATCTGAGAAAGTGAACTCTAGTCTTATAAGCTTGTTCAATAATAAAATAGTTATTATTTAAGATGATGCATAACTTAAAAAAAAACAGATTATTTTATTTGGAAATTGTGATTAGAATTTAACATAAATTAGAAGTTTGTAGTTTAACAACACTTTCATTACTATTTGAATTCAGCTGTGAACAAAAGCATTTTTTTTTTCTGCAGGTATTTAAGCCATATCAAGCTTCTCAGCATGACATGTGTCGCTTTCATTCAGAAGATTATATTGACTTCCTTCAGAGAGTTAGTCCTAACAACATGCAAGGATTCACCAAAAGCCTCAATGCTTTCAATGTGGGAGATGACTGGTTAGTATTATACACCATTTAGATGTATAAAATGAATGAGAAGGATGCAAAGTTTTCATGTTTTGGAGACTGCATAAGAAATGTCTCCCATAGGATACAATTCATACAATTTGGTATATGTAGGTACGCTAAAAATTTGGTACCTAACATCTAAACCATTTATCCAGCTAATTAGGAGACTTAACAGTTTGTCTCCTGCCAAAGACAAGCTAGTACTCTTCTCCATTCTATTTATAGAAACCAGCTGAACTATCAGATCTTCAACTAGTAATGAGACTGAATCCTCAACTGCACTTAAAGGCAATAGGATAGTTTAGATCAGGGGTGTCAAACTCATGTCGTCATGGTGACGTCACATGACATATCGGGACTTCCCCCCCTTAGCTAAACCAGGAGTGGGCATGGCCAGCTCATGATGCATCCGGCCTGTGGGCCGGGAGTTTGAGAGCCTTGGTTTAGGAAATGCAGGACAGGTTGTGTGACATACACAGTTGTGTTCTCAAAGAGAAAAGGATGCTGGGAAGCTCAGAAGGAACAACTGGGCAACAGCAACTTCTTCCCCTCAGATCTTCTACAAATGACTGTTCCTTCATTTTGCCTTATGATAGTGTTGATCCTGCTAGATTTGTGATCCTTTGTTATCTCCATAACAGCATATACCTCCATGCCCTCAGTGCGCAGTCACATTTTCGGTTCTTCTCATTTGTTGGGCTTAAGAACAACCCTCTCTCCAAGTCCATTTCCACTTCAGCAAATCCAGGTATGGTTCAAGGATACCCCGTTATAAACTCTCCCCAAGGCTCGCACTTGGCTCTTGTCATTACCACATATGCAACTTGCGAATCACAGTTGAGTCGCTCCATCAATTCACAGGATCTTAGACACAGCTTCGATTTATTGCTTTTTGTCATCCCCTTTTGTCTCAGGACAATGGAACAGCTGCCACTTCCCAAAACAAATGAGCCCAGTGCTATCTGGAGGGCTCCCATGCAAGATCAACCTAAAAACACACGAGGAACAGCTTCCGCTTTTCCCAGAAAAGTCTGAATCAAAACAAAGTGCCGTGAATCTGGGCACCCTTCCCATCTGTTCCTTCCCCTCCCCCATCTCTCATCCCCTCCCTGGGAACTGTGCAGGGGTAGGGAAAGGTGTTAGAGTTTGCAGCATAAATTCAAATCCAGAAAACACACACAGATGACTGATTCAGCAGGTTTCTTTAACTTCTTTATATACATAATAACATATTGAAGTAAAGTTTACAATACCAGTAGTTTCTTCCAACATAATATAAGCAAAACACAAGCAGCAGCTCAGGAGCTCAGATTACTTTCAGTTTCAAGCTGAGAGCATGGAGCTAAGCCACACCCTCAATTCAGTTCCCATTGGCTTCCTTTGTTAACCATGTCTCTGCCACTTCATGAATATTTTGACAGAAGGTCCATCAAGGCAGGGGTGGGATCTGACAGAGTTAACTACCAGTTCAGACATTTATGAGGCTCAGTGATTTATGATGTGCTTCCCTGCACGCTGCTGGCGCATGCCTGTAAATTGTCATCAGCGTGCTGCATGCAGAAAAGCAGCCTTTCAAAAAGCCCCTTTTTTCCTGCTTTTTTTTAAACTGCAGCTGTGCCTCGCAGGGCAGCTGAAGTTGAAAAAAATCAGAAAATAAAGGTCAGGTAAGAGCCCGGGTGGGCAGGTGGGCAAAAACTTCAGCAGACATTCTATGTCTGCTGCTCTTCAGAGCTACTGGTTCTACAGAGGTGGACAGAACCGGTAGAAACCCACCCCTGCATCAAGGGGACCCTGGCAAGACACTCCTGGGGAGAGGACAAAGCAACCCTGCTGCCAGAGCCCAGGAGCTGCTAACTTGGAAGGAGTGGCTTTTACATTTGCAAGCCATGTCTCCTGAGAGGTCTTGTGGAAAGATGGGTGAGCCCCTCATTCTTAGCTGTGTGGCTTCTCCCCACCCTCTTTCTCCTCTGCTTTAGCCCAGACCCTTCCATGCCAGGTTCCCACAAGCAATCCCGGGGAGCAGCTGGCAAAGAGGCAGCCCTCAAGCGACCGCTCTCCCTTTCCCTCCTCCTTCCCCTTGCTTCTGTGGTTAGGGATGAAAAGCCCCATTGTTCCCAGCTGCCAGAGAACATGCTTTTCCCATTCCTGCCCCCTGACACCCAGGGTCTGCTTGGAGGGCCAGCCCACAGTCACAGCCCACAGCACTGTGCAGGCTGTGCAGCCTGAGTGCACCAGCCAAGGAGGTGGTAGGCATGTTCACCGCTTGCTGTGCATGTGTGAGAGGGTGGGGCACTTGGCCAGGAATGGACAGTCCCTCACCAGATATGGTATTCAGCCGGTTCCAACTTGTTCTGGTGGACCAGTAACAGAAATTTTGACCAGTTAGGAGAACCGGCAAATACCACCTCTGACTGGCGCCACCCATGTCCCTTCCAGGAGTTCCCACATGCACCATTTTGGTTCTCAGGAGGCTGCAGGGAGGCCTAGCCTATAAGGCTGGGGGCACCCAATTGATTCACTGCCTCCCAGCTGATGATCGGTCTATTGCTGCCTCATAGGTGAATGGCTGGGTCTTCTTTTGTTGCCCTGCACAGGAAAACGGAGCTGAAAAGCAGGTTTTAAATTTTAATTAAATTTAATGCTTGGTTTCTGCAGAAAACATGGCAACTAGAAGGTTGAAAATTATCACTTATGTCTGAATAATGTTTCTCTTAGGGTAGAACACAGAGATAATGTGTTCTTTACTCATTTTCAAGTACAGGATATTTCATCTCACTGAGTGCTAACAGCACTATTTAAGTTTAAATGTTTCATCAGTTTATTGCAGATGAATAGACATACATAAAGCATACTGTTGTGGGAACATCAGAACATCTTGGAAATGGAGAAATGTCTTTAGCTGTCACTGGAATGGCATGCTTACATTCTTAGATTATGAGATGAACTAGAAATATTATATTATATTATTTCCAAATGTCAAGAATTATAATCTTTGGTGTATATAATATATTCAGAATGATGTGATCTGTGTTTATATTGTCAGTGTTTATCAGTAGAAATGCTGGTACAATAAATTAACATTGTGTAGCAGTTCAGATTTGACAAGAAACCCTCCCAAGGGTACCTGCTGACAAGTCTTAAAAAGCTGCATCTCTTCTTGATCTCATATGGTGGCCATTGCACCATCACAGGAACGGAAATGTTTAAAGTGGGACTTCAGCACGTATACATGCTTCAAATATATATTTTTTATCTTCAAATTCAATTTCCTTAATAATCACAAAATATATTGTGATTCTTTAGAAAATCAAAAGTAAGTGACTGGGTGCTATTCATAAAGATGTCAACTTGACTAATAAATGATGCTTTGAAAGGCAGTTGTCTGAGATGGTTTAAATCAAGGGTCTTCACACTTGGCAAATTTAAGACTTGTGGACTTCAACTCCCAGAATTCCTCCTCCAGTCATGTTAGCTCAGGAATTCTGGGAGTTGAAGTCCACAAGTTTTAAAGCTGTTAAGTTTGAAGATCCCTAGTTTAAATTATCATCCAAATTGAAATGGTTGAACTTTAATTGTGTGCTGATATTTATTGTTTGGTTAATCATGTTACACACTTCAAGTTAAACATTCATAGTTGACTCTGCTACTACTCTATCAATTTCTAAAAGGCCTTTAATGAGAGAAATAATTTTCCAGCTACAAAGTGAATGAGGGTGGATCTGCTTGGATTAAATGAAGATGTTTGGAACTAGCACAGAGTGATTTAATTGTGTCACTCAAAAGTTACAGTAACTTTTGGCTGGCAGAGTGCTGCAGGAGGCCATCCAGGCCAAAAATGAGGTGGGGGTGGACGTGCGAGGCCCCCCTGCGCCATGCTTTGGTTGGCAGAGTGCTGCAGGAGGCAGCACTTTCTTTCTCTTGTCTTTAGCAGCATCTGCCAACTCTCCAAGATCTGGATGGCTGTTCAGAAGAGCCAAAAACATCTGGCTCTTCACCCAGATCAGAGAGAGTGAGCCCCCTTGTATCAGTGTGTTTGTCACCTTTATCTTAATCATTTACCTGTGATTGATTTAATTGTAATTTTTTTAAATAAAGTTTTATTGAGTTTTAACAAAACAAATAAAACATCTTATTTGAGTACGGTATGGTTCCGAGTTATCACATTTCCATACAAACACAATTTCATATGCATATTCATCTTATGTATTCAACTTCATATCTTATTACTCTTTTTCCAACTTCTCACTATTTCTCCCTTTACCTCTCTTAATTTTCTTTTATGGTTATCTCATTTTCTTCTTATTCAATTGTGTTTCTTTTACCTAAATTTCTATATCTTTTTATTCATTGTACTTATACTTTTGTCTGTCTTGTTTACAATTTCGTATGTTCTCTTCCAACATTCTTAAGAAGCAAAATTCCCCCTATGATTGCCAATCGAAGTGCAACACCTTTAAATCTTATTGTTATTATCATATGAAATCTCATTAAACATTGAATTTGTGCATTCTAAAATTATAACATTCAAATTTCTAATATCTATTTTATATCATGTAGAGCTCATCATTCAGACTCTGCTTGGTACTTCCCCTTGAAAATGTAAAAAGAAAAATTCTAAAAGCATAGCAAAAACAATGTATATATATAAACATCAGTAAACAAAATAGTTATTCAAAATCATTCTAGTACTGGTACTGTTCTATCTTTGAGAACAATTGAAATGTTTCCCTCCCTTCTTCATTATTACTTAACTGTTAAGCATACCATTGGATAGTCATAGAGTTTTATCTTATAAATTATTTACTATTAATAAGCAAAATTATTATTCAGATTCATTCTAATAACTGGTATAAATTTCCTTATAAATCTTTCACATTTCTTTTCAATATTTTATCAATCTTTAGAAACAATTGCAATGGTTCCCTCTCTTCTTTATTATTGCAAATATTTATTTATTTATTTATTTATTTAATATTTATTATTATAAATAAACATACCATTACATAACAATACAGTTTTATCTCATAGATTATTTACTTATTTCATTTCTAACTCATTACAATATTCTACTGTCACAACACTATCTTTTGTACCTTTGGAGAATCCTCACTTTTAACTTAATTTAACTATTGTCTCTGTGTTTTCTAGCTGAGCAAATACCTTTAATACTAGTACGTTTCCCCTTTTTCTTTATTTCCTGTTTTTGTTCCTCATAAGTTCTTTACCTTTCTATCTTTCCCCCCTTTTTCTCGTCTCTTTTTTTATAACCTTTTCTCTCTAATTTTCCCTTCTGTAGTTTTCTTTTCTCCTTCTCCTTGCTGTTATACTTCTTTTTCAGACTATTTTTCTTTTTGGCTGTTCCCTTTGATCTCAAACTTTTAACTCCTTTCCCCCCCTTTTCCCCTTATTACCACACTTTGCATTATTTGATCATTGAAAATGGCTTCTTCTTTGTCCCACCCTTCTTCTTGTTCTTGAAGCTTTTCCTTTGCTTTTCATAGTTCAGGATCTCCATTTCAAAAAATTCAAATACGAAGCCAAAGGATCTTCCTTCCCTTTCTGCATCTTTTTTCTGTTTTTTAAGACTCATCTTCAATTCCTCCAAGAGTGATGACATTTTAAACACTTTTGAACAACCACCCGATTGACTTTAAGTAAAAACAGAAAAAGAAAGAAAAAACTAATGCCTAAAACTTTTTTTTTTTAAATCACCAAATGATCCCAGACTGTTCCTTCTTGTTTCTTTCCTTTACTTTTCCTTTCCGTGGGTTACTGTATCTTTTAATAAGATTTCAGTTACAATGTATCCTCGGGAGTCTTTTCAAAGTTTCACTGTTAATCCTCTTTATTTTTCCAGGTGGCACTCCATTTTTCCATTATTCCAAGTCCCACCCTTTTGCCTGCACTCTTCTCCTTTTTAGGGCTTTGAAATGACCAAGAAAAAAACTTTATTCTTCTTTTGACACTTAGATTTCAGCTTAAGGTTGCCCATTAGTGTCAAAATAGATTAATATAAATTTCTTTCCATATCATTTGTAATTGTCAATATAAAGGTAAAAAAAGGGGTTTTAACCTCCTTTTCTCTCTGCTTCGCCGCTTAAAGATCTTCTTTCAGAAGTATCCCTCTAGGTACTTTTAGATTCAGGGTACCTTGCTTAGATGTTCTTTATTGTTTAGCCTGGTCTTTCCTGCTTTCCTCTTTGTCTTCCTCCTGTACAATCTTATCCAGTCGGGTTCTTCTTTGAGGTGGCCATTTCTGACCAGTGCTGCAACTGCCTTTGGGGAAGGGAGTTTAGACCAGCCAAGGAGGAGAGATGTGGCTCCCCTCCACTCGACTAGCAATCTCCTCCCCTCTTCACCACCTCTACAGGGTGGCTTCAGCCTCCATCCTTTGGATTGTGCTCCAGCGGCGAGCACAGATCAAAACCACGCACGATCGCAGATTTTCGTCTGTCGCTGAAGAGACCCAAACTGGAAGTCCCATTTAATTGTAATTTTTTTTGTTGTGAGCCACCCAGGATTATTAGAAATTGGGTGGTATATCAATTTTGTAAATTATTACTGATATTAAGTCCTCCTCTAGGGCTGTGTTAGAGTTAGTAACAAAAATTGATAGACAGTTGGACTGACAGTTTTTAGAGACATCTAGAGAAATTGTCAGTTCATTTATGCTCTGCTCCTATACAAAAGAGTCAAGCCCCATAGCAACTGGAGACTCTACATGTCTTTAATCTCCACAGTATGGAATTGAGACTATTTGTGTCAGAAAGTAAATTTCCCTTTGTCTGGAATAGCTGTTTTGAATGCAAAGGGAAAAAGTGCATCTTGAGCCTGTGTCAAACGCACATCATGACCACGCCCATGCCTGCCATGACCATGGCTACCCCTGCCACACCCAAGCCCACCACCCAGATCAAACACAACCCTGATGCAGCCCTCATTGAAATCGAGTTTGACCCCCCTGATCTAGATAATGGTACTTTACGAAAAGTGCTGATATAAAGAGTTTCCACGTGAGTTCAACTATTATTGAGCTATGACAAGGCTGAAGGGAGTCTAATCTAAATCATGCAGCACAGCTGATTCCCCCCTTAAGCTTCAAAATACGCTTTTTTCCAGAGCTTCCCTGCACCCTGTTTTTGCTCCCAGGAGGCTTCCCTGAAGCCCACTAGGCCAAAAATGGGGTGCGGGGGGGTGCTGTAAAAGAAAGAAAGAGGGGAGGGAGGGAGGGAGGGGAGAAAGAAAAAAGAAAGAGGGAGGGAGGAAAAAAGGAGAGGAAGGAAAGACCACTAACCTTGCCATTAGGCCAAGGGTCTTCAAACTTGGCAATGTCTTAACTTGTGGACTTCAACTCCCAGAATTCCTGAGCTAACATGACAATTCTGGGAGTTGAAGACCACAAGTCTTAAAGCTGTCAAGTTTGAAGACCTCTGCATTAGATGCAGCTTCAAGAGGATTCACAGCAATCCAGGACAGCCCTGGATTGCTGTGCTTTGAAACAGCACAACAATCCAGGGCTGGAAGGAATCTGGAGGTCATCTAGTCCAACCTCCTGCTTCAGAAAGTGAGTTCTGTCCTTTGACCACATAGCCACATCCACCCAATCACATGACCACATAGCCATGCCTACCCAGTCACATACCCACATACCTATGCTCACCAAGCCACGCCCACAGAACCAGAAGTAAAAATTTTTTGAATCCCATCACTGCTTCAGGCGGTACATTTTGGATGCAAAACATCCAAATGACATAAACATTTGAAATACTGGAAGCTTAATTTTAGCTATTGCCGCACATTGTTGGCTCATATTTAAGTGTCCACTTGGATTCCAAGTTCCCTCTCACAGCTACTGGCATTGAGCCAGGCTTCATCTTATCTGTACCTCTACATTTGTTTTTTCTTGCCTTACATTGCTATATTCTACATTGAATTTCACTTTGAAATTCATTTCATTACGGCCCAGTGTTCAAGTCTGTCAAGATCCATCTGGATCTTGAGCATATCTTCTGGGTTGTTGGCTATTCTTGCCAGCTTAGTGTTGTCTGCAAATTTGATAATTCCCCTTCTATTTCCTTATCTAGATTACTTATGAAGATATTGAAGAGTACTCAACCTAAAACAGAACTTTGGGGTACCCCACTACTTCTCCCCATTGTAGTCCCATTGAGGACTACACATTGAGTATGGTTTGTCAGCCAGTTACAAATCCATCTGGTGATGATGTTGTCTATCCCACTTTTTTCTAGTTTACCAAGAAGTATGTTGTGGTCTATTTTGTCAGATGTCTTACTGAAATCTAAGTATATTACCGTCTTTCCCTGAAAATAAGACCCACCTCAAAAACAAGTCCTAACCTGATTTTTTGGGGTGGGCCTAATATGCCCTATCCTGAAAATAAGCCCGGGGATGGGTTTGGCCCTCTGAGATACAGTGGCACAGTGCAGATACCTGTAAATCCGAGCGCGGAGGCGGTGGGGACAGACAATCCAGACATGCTACGCAGCTGCCTGGCTCACAGGAGGCTTCTACAGGGCTACCAGCAGCAAGTGGAGACAGAGACACGGGGAATACAGGCAATCTGGATGTGCTGTGCTGCTGCCTGGCTCACTGGAGGCTTGTGGGAGACTTGTGCAGTATCACTGGTAGCAGGCAGAGGCACAGGGGAAGGGGGAGGCGCCTGGAAGGGCGCCTGTCCAGTGCAGCCGCGGGCAACCAAGAGATAGTGGGATGGAGTGGGCAGCATGTTGGGATTGCCTGCCTCCCCCCCACCATGCCTCTGCCTCTGCCTGGCTCCACCATGCACTTTTCACCCAGAGAGAAAGAGAGAGAGAGAAAGAGAGACAAAGTTTCATCTGCTTGCAAATGGGACATTCCATTTCAAATTGTCCATTCAAAATGTTCCAAAGCTTTGAGTGTCCCTCATTTCTCCGTCCAGGCAAAAAGTATTTGTACTCCTGCTCCAGTGCCACACTGGTGCCGGAAGAAGTGAGCCAGCAGCCATGTGGGTTCCTGCTGAACATGGTTGCTGGTGCTGCCGACATCAAGCAGTTGTTGGAGCATGGAGTCACTGGGCCCTGAGGTAAGCCAGCATGCATGTCAAGAAGCTCCACTCCCCCACCTCGCAGCAGTGAAACTCAAAAAAATTAAGACATCCCTGAAAATAAGCCCCAGTGCTTATTTTGGAGTCCAGAAGAAAATAAGTCCCAGTTTTATTTTCAGGGAAACACGGTATGTCCACAACATTTCACTGAACTACTAATTTAGTCACTTTGTCAAAGAATGAAATAAGATTTGTTTGGCATGAAATCTTTTTTTGATGAACCCATGTTAGCTTTTGGTTATAATTTTGTTTGCTTCTAAGTGTTCGCAGATGTGCTGCTTGTTTATCTTTTCCAAGATCTTTCTAGGTATTGATGTGAGACTGACTGGTCTGTATTTTCCTGGATCTGTTTTTTTTTTCCTTCCTTTTTTGAAGATGGGATCCACATCAGCTCTTTTCCAATCCCCAGGTATTCCCCATTGCTCCAAGAACTTTGAAATATACTGTATGATTCAACGGTTCTGAAATTATGTCTGCCAATTCCCTCAGAACTCTGTGAGGACCGGGTGATTTGAATCCATTTAGAGCTGACAGGTCTTTTCTTCTCTTATTTTTGCTTATTTTAATTCGTATTCCTAGCCTGTCTTTTCTGGTTTTGCTAAGCTGGATTGTATTTTCTTTTTTCATGAAGATAGATGCAAGAATTAATTACACAGTTCTGCTTTCTCTCTACTGCTCCTTATTTCCTTGCCATCTTCTCCCATTAGTGGACATTTTTTTTACTTTTTTTCTTGTTTTCTATGTGTTGAAAAAACTTTTGTATTGTTTTTGATATTTGTTGTAAATTAAATCTTGCAAAATTTTGATGTGAAAACACATTTAAGTAACTATTCATTTCTGGGTTGCATCAAACACTTGAAAAGTTCATTACAAATTGTGTGCAAATTTCTGAAAGTTGAATTGGATAGGCAATTGTATTTTGTAGCATCTTTGAAATAAAGCACAACTGAGATGATTACTTATTATTTTCCTTGGAAAGTAAAATAATATTTGCTGTATTCCATTTGGACATTTAGGAGAAAACAATAATCCAGTTAGTTCTTGACCTACAACTGTAATTAAGCCCAAAATTTATGTTACTAAGTGGGACAGTTAAATGAATTTTGTCCCATTTTATAACCTTTCGTGCCATAGTTGTTTGGTGAATCACTGCAGTTAATAAGTTAGTAATGTGGTTGCTAAGTGAATCTGGTTTTCCCATTGACTTTACTTGTCAGATCACAGAAGGGGATCACATAACCTGAGAAACTGCAACTGTCATAAATATGAGCCAATTGCCAAGCATCACATGACTATGAGGATGCAGCAACAGTCCTAAGTGTGAAAAATGGTCATAAGCCACTTTTTTCAATGCTGTTGCAACTTGGAATAGTCACTAAATGAACTGTTGTAAGTGAGGACTACCTGCGTCCCATTTCCTCCAGGACTGTAAAAAGACCTATAATATTTGCCATATTGAGAAAAACCTTTCCACACAGGAGTAATTTGAAAGTATTTTGACAAGGCTTAGTCCCAGTTCTCATTCTGTTCAATATGTTTGTAAGTGATAATAGAAGGATTGCTAGGTAAGGTTTGACTTTTTTCAGATGACACAAAGATGTGTAATAAAGTTGATATTCTTGAGAGTATTTGTAACATGGAAAATAATTTGGCTTTGCTGGAAAATTGATAGAAATGTGTGAACTGCAGTTCAATGTTTCTAATGTAAGAGCATGCAGTTGGAGAAAAAAGAATCCTCTGGCAGAGTACAGTATTAGAGTATTAAAGAGCTGTTGACCAATCTTCAATGTGAACAATCAGATGACTACAAGGAATTTAAATCCTCCCATTCAGCACCATTCAGTCAGAAGAAGCTTCTTGGATGAGAAGTCTTCGGGGGGGGGGATGGTGCTTTTTGAAAAAGCACTTTTGGGACAAAATTCTGGAATGCATCACTAAAGGGATCACTAGCAGGAAAAATGAGACCCTAATCCTGTTATATAATCAGGCTCCATTTAGAATACAAGGCAGTATTTTTAATATGAAGCAAAAATCAAGAACATGGGAGCATAACCTCAAATGGATAGGAGGAAAGTTAGAAACGAGAAGTGAGAAATAAGTTCACAGAAAGAGTAGTGGAAGCTTGGAACCAACTTCAGAAGAGGTAGTGGATCAATCATCAGCAACTGAATTGATACATGCTTGCGATAAACACATGTCCATCATCCAAAATAATTAAAATAAAAAATAAATAATAATAATAATAATTAAAATAAACAAACTAACAAATAAATAAATAAGAAAACAAAACAAAAAACCTTAAAGGGCAGCCTTGATAGACCACTAGGTCTTTTTCTGCCATCAGTTTTCTATATTTCTATGAGATCTTATGCATTATCACGCCCTACCCCCCCAAATTGGCTTGCCTATTTGATTTTCTTAACTTGAAATATAGTATTACAAGAAAGTAAAATGATATGGATCTGCTCTGTTACCTTTAATTCCATATAATTGTCTGATTCTTTTTCTCTTTCAGCCCTGTTTTTCCAGGACTATTTGAATTTTGTTCTCGATATACTGGAGCTTCCTTGCAAGGAGCAACACAGCTGAATAATAAGGTACAAAGGTGAAGGAGCCTTCTATTGTTTCATACCTTAAGATATATTGACTAGAGCATTCTTCGAACAGTTTTCAACTATGCAGTAAAATGGCATTCATAACTTTTTATTGAATTTTATTGAAGTATGATTATAACTAAAGTTGAATGAATGCATGAGCCTAAATTAGTAATTGGAAAGTTCTCAGTTCACTTGGGATTGAATTTCATTTAAATCATAATTTTAATCACTAGTTAGGAAAATTAATTATTTACATTACAATTTATCCATTAGTCCACAAGATTCTGTAATCATCCTTAGTAAAAATGCATTTTTAGCTGGAATTTATGTCTTTCAGTACTCAGAACAATAAACATATGGATTTCATTTTTAGAAAGTCCATATTATATAAAACAATGATTTAGTTAGATTTTTAGATTAGTTTTGATTAAAAAATGGAATGAAAGTACTTGTGAAACCATACGAATATGAACTGGTTACATTTCAATTAATTGTGGAAATTTGGAAGAATATTTTTGAATATTTTTGTCAAACTATCATCAGATTTCTGTGGCCTGCTGTTTTGATTGGGTTTTGATCAATAGAAGATACTTAATACTTAGAACCTCAGAATATACTGTGATCATTTTCTATTCCTCTCTCCAGTCCTTTTTTTGTATTTAGATTTATCTTCCTTGTACCAACCTGCTTCCTTGACTCAAATTTCTGCTTTTTTTTTAGCTTTTGCACTTTCAGACAGATGTCAGTTACAAGACCTACCATTCTTGTAGAAATAAGATATAAGGAAGCAGAATAGAATGTAATTGAATGTAGGCAAATATATACATTGTATGTATGTATATGTATGTATGATGTTTGTGATTATTTCTTTAATCAATGTACATTTAAGAATAGTTTTTAAATCCTTTTTAATGTTTTTTAAATTGTATCCTGATAATTTATGCAAAGGCTTACACAGTGCTTGGCATATTGTTGCGAAGGATGACAAAAATGATACTCTAATACACATACATGTGTATACTCATACTTGAACATGTGGAACTCCTAATAAAGGCAGAGGTTTGTATCCAAACTGAACACAGCAAGGAAGAAGCAATTACTAGAAAAAATGAATTCCAAGAGGAAGATAGTTGGTAGCATGTTATGTACAGGACAAAAAAACCCAAGTAAACTGACCTCACAACCACTGCAGCTGAACAATTTCATAACCTGCCACTGGAGGAAAACATGCAAACATTGGGAGAAAGGTCTCACTCAAATGTTCCAGGAGCTCAGACTTCCCCAAAGGTTAAAAACAAAGATAAGATTAAAGATATGTCAGAGAGAATCACCAAAGTAATCAAGCCAACTGAATACTATCCATTTCTATTCTTTCAGTTTGGGATGAATGATAAAACCAAGAATCTAGAAAAAGTATCAAAGGATTTCAAAGCAAAACAATTTGGGGCCTCGATAATCTTGTTTTCTATAATACGTATCAAGGGTAAATATCCAATGAGGGAACAGAAACTTCTAAATGCAAACTGATGGGTCAAGGGATGGTGCCGTTGAAAGAACTTTGGATTTCTCGACCATGGTGTACAGTGCCTACAAAAAGGATTTCTATTAGGAGATAGAGTACACCTCACAAGGCCTGGAAGAATGTGCTTGGAAAATAATTGCTTCATCTTATCGGGAGGGCATTAAAGTAAAATGGAAGAGAAGTGTGACCAATCTTTAAGACTAGATCAAAAACATAAATCCCAAGACAACAAATAAGACAATGAGGAAGGAGAGGAAAATTATGTATAAAACAAGAGACATAGGAAGCAAATGCAGGGTTAGCCATAAAGGGTTCAGGTGTTTATACACTAATTCTCAAAGTACTGGGAACAAACAGAGAGAACTTGAAGTCCCAGTAGATAAGGGCAGGTACAATATTGTTGCTATCACTGAAACTTGATGGAAGGAACCCATGATTGGAACATACAGCTAGAAGGATATAAATTGTTCAAAAGAAACAGACTCAGTAAAAGAGAAAGAGGAGTTGTATTATATGTAAGTAACCCCCATACCTCTACAGAAATACGTAGTACCAAGGATGAAAGCCTTCTTGAATGCATTTGATGAATATTAGAGGAAAAATAAATCCAGCTGCGGGCCTGACAGATATTGTTGTAGGTTTATATTACAATCTGTCCAACCAGGCAGAGGAAATAGATGAACTTTTTGCTGATCGGTTATTGAAGGTATATAGGAATACACCATTGTAGTAATGAGAGACTTTAACTACACTGATATCAACTGGGAGACAAATCCTGCATCAAGAAGGAGATTAGACAGGTTCCTGATGTGCCTAGCTGCCATCTTTTTTTATCTAGAAGAGACAACCAGAGGGTCACCTATACTTCTTTGGATATAATAAGAAAGCCAAGGAAATGATCAATCCATTAATGGGGGAAGATTGCAAGATAGTGACAGGCAGCATAGAGAAAGTGGAACTGTTTACTTCCTTCTTTTCATGCAAAAGGAAAAAAAATGGTCCCAAAACACCATGGGAGACATCATGGGAGACATGAATGCAGGTAAAAATAGCAAAAAAAAAAAGTAAAGGAACAACTATCCATTTTAGTTTCCATTTCAGGGTTCTGAAGTCACTGACAGATGTAATCTCAGAACTACTGATCAAAATTTTCAGTTTCTGAAGCATGGAGGAACAACCAGAAGAGTGGAAAAGAGCTGATTCCAATTTTCAAAAAGGAGAAAAAAGTGGAACTAAGAAATTATAGACCAATCAGCTTAATATTAATACCTGGGAAAAGAATGGATAAGGAGGAAAAAAGGGTTGATGAGCTAACCGGAAAATTGATACAAGCAAACAATGAGCTAGAAACAACAGTGATCTTTTTAGAGGGCGAGAAGGCAGCTCACTATTTGAGGTTTCAAAATATGAAGGAGGAAAAGGGGGAAGACCTACCGGACGTGATGGGGGATCTGATTTCAAAAGCGTTGGGGACCGAAAAAGAAGAGATGTTGACAGAGATGGATAAACTGTATAGGGTAACTGTATAGACTAACTATGCAAGGAGGCAAAATCTTCTAAAATAAGTGCATGTCCGATTTGTCAAAAAATCAATCCGTGATGAAATATTACATAGAACAAGAGATGACCCAATAGACTATGGAGAAAAACAGATTATCATTTTGAAACAAGTACCGAGGATAAGAGATCTAAGATCATACCACTTTTTAACAATGAAACTGATAAGATATAATGTGAACTTTCAATGGCTGATGCTGGAGGGTATTTGGTCACCTGGCAGGAGAAACGATACCAACTAGATACAGTTGATAAAGCAGAAGAATTTCATGATCAGTATTTTACCAATGAAGAAGAAATGGAAGAGATAGTAGAAGAAAAAGAAACAATGGAAGAAAGAGAAATAGAAACAACAGATATAGAAGGAAGTTCACTAAATATTAAAGATAGATGATAGGGAAGATGTGGAAAAGTTGAAGAAGATGAAAGAAAAGATAGCCTAAAGAAATTAGATTGACAAGAAGTACCAGACAAAGAAATAGATAAAAGAAGAGAAGGTTGTGAGATGGTATTGATGAACATTCATGGATTCACCGGGAGTTACCCCCGGTGAAAAGAAACAAAATTTGCAGGAACTTGCAACGTTTAAATGCAGATATAATAGCTTTACAAGAAGTACACATAAAAGAAAAACAAAAATATTTGTTAGAGAATAAAAAGTTAGGGAAAATATTTTTTTTCATTACATGAGCAAAAGAAATGAGGTGTGATATTATATATAAAAGATTGGATTCCAGCAAAAGAAATATATAGAGATAAAGAAGGTAGGATATTGATAGTTGAAATTGAATTAAAAGATAGAAAAATATTATTGGTTGAAATTTATGCAGCAAATAGATCACAGGAACAGTTCTTCCAAAAGTTACATAACAAAATTAAAGACATACAATATGAGGTAATCTGCCTTTTAGGTGACTTTAATGCAATTATAGATAAAATACTGGACTATAAAAGTGATAACATAAGAAAAGGGGAAAAAAGAACATTCAGGATACTTGCAGAGAATGATACCCTGAGAAAAAGCAGTATACCTTTTATTCCAATAGACACCGATCATGGTTGAAGTTAGACATGGTATGGATATCAAAAGAACTTATTTCAGAGACAATAGAAATAAAATAGACAAATTTATGGGTTGACCATAGTTATATCAAATTCAGCTGGAAATACCAAAGGAAAATCCCAAGGTGGACGATGCAAAGGTCAACATTAAAAGAAGACTTTAGGTCAAAATTAGAGAAGGAATTGAGGTTCTTTTTAAAATAAGGAAGAAGATACATCTCCACAAAACACCTGGGATGCAGCGAAAACAGTTATTAGAGGAATGGCAATAACATACATGGTGAAAAAAATAAAGAAAAAAGCAACAGTGGAGAACATTAGAAGGAGAATATTGAAGATTGGAGATGAAAGAAAGAACCTCAAAAAAAGAGAAATAAAACCACAGATGGATCTAATAAAACATAGAATAAATCTACTTCGGAAAGAAGAATTAGCACAACAGTTGAAAAAACAAAGCAAAACATTTTTGAAAATGCCAACAAGCCAGGAAGATGGCTGGCCTATAAATTGAGAAAACAGAGAGAAAAAAAATAGATTACTAAATTACAAAACGAATAGGGGGAGCTGTGCTACCAAGAAATTGAAAAAAGAAATATAACTCAGAGATTCTATGAGGCATTATATAAGGAAGATACTTACCCTATAGAAGAAAAAGTGATATGATATTTAAGAAAGAACTCCCAAAAATCTCAGAAGAAAATAAAAATATGCTAAATGAGGAAAATAGATTGGAAGAAGTAATTAGGGCAATAAATAAGCAAAAAAAAATAGTAAAGCATCAGGACCAGATGGCCTTCCAGTGGAGTTATACAAGAGTCAACAAGAAATATTAGAAAGATTACTTAAAACATTTATGCAGTTTTAGAAGAATTGATGGAGATAGTATACTTAGGTCTCAGTAAGGCATTTGACAAAGTAGACAACAGCCTACTTATTGGTAAGATGAGGGACTACCTCCACCAGATGGATTCACAACTGGCTGACTAACTACGCTCAATATGTAGTCCTGGAACTTCAGCTACATGGAGGGAGGCATGCAATGGGTACCACAAGCTTTTGTTTTGGGGGCAGTATTCTTCAACTTTTTCATAAATGATCTAGATGAGGGGGGTAGGAGAGCTCATCAAATGTCCACAACACCAAACCTGGAGGAATTATTAACACTTTGTTAAGATAGACTCAAGATTCAGAGGGATCGTGACAGACTTGCGCATTGAGCCCTATCCAGCAACCCGCAGTTCAGTGGTGAGAAAAGTAAGTTCCTACACTTGGACAGGAAGAAACAACGCATAGGTATCATAGAGGCTGTATCTGGCTCAACTATATTAACTGTGAGAAAGATCTAGGTGTCCTAGTGAATCATCACTTAACTATAAGCCAGTGGTATGCTGCAACTGCCAAAAAAGCCAATCCAGTCCAAGACAGCATTAACAGAGAGATAGTATCAAACCATGAGAAATCATAACACTGCTGTATATTCCACTTGGAATACAAGTAGTGGTCGACTTACAACCTTTCATTTAGTGACTGTTCTAAGTTACAACTAAACTGAAAAATGTGACTTATGACCATTTTTCACACTTACAACCGTTGCAGCATCCCCATGGTCATGGGATCTAAGTTTGGGAGCTTAGCAACTGGCATGTATTTATGACAATTGCATTGTCCTGGAGTCATGTAATCACAATTTGTAATCTTTTCAGGCAGCTTCTGACAAAGAAAGTCAATGTGGGAAGCCAGATTTGCTTAGCTACAGTATGATTCACTTAACAACAGCAATGAGTGTGACATCTGTGGCAAAAGGTTGTAAAGTGTGGCATAATTCACAATAGCTGCCTTGCTTAGCAACAGACATTTTGGGCTCAATTGTGGTCATAAGTCAAGAACTACTCATGTTGCTTCCAGTTCTGGTCATCAAAATACAAAAAAGATTCTGAAACTACAAAAAGTGCAGAGAATAGCAATAATGATATAGAGACTGGAAACTAAACTACAAGTAGTCCTTGAGATACAAACCTAATTGAGCCTGCCCATTAGGTTCATAAGTCAAAAAAATCATCAAATGAATCAGTTTTACAAATTTTAAAATCAAATGCAATAATTGAATCAAATGGCTCATTAAATGAACGAAGATCTACTTACTATTTCCTCTGATTCATTAATTGATTGCTGCCATCCTTAACTGAACTGAGGCTTTCACACAGCTGTTTCTGGCTGAGGAACTAAATTGCCCCCAAGCAGGCATGCAGAGATCTCCCTTAACAGTTGCTTTAAAAAAAAAAAAAACATTTGCTGCTGGTCAGCTCAAGCTTCTTCAGACAGCTGCCCAGAGGGGGGTGAGGCGGTAATTTACAAAACTCTCAGATTGCAGTTGCTTAAAAAAAGAAAACTTGCCACTAATTAGCGTAAGGTCTCCAGCCAGGCACCCAGAGAGAGATGGGGAATGGATTTACAGAGCTCTTGGATTGCAATAGTAACAGAGATGGAAGAGACCTTGAGGTCATCTAGTCCAGTGATTCCCAAAGTGGGCGGTACTGCCCCTGGGGGCGATGGGATGCCTTAGCGGGGTGCTAAGAGGCAAGGGGGCTAGCAGGGGATGCTAAGAGGTGGCAGGGGGAGCGCTGGAGGTGGACCCCTCACAGGGTGCAATTTGGGGGGGGGGGATTTTACCTGTTCATTACTGTTCCTGGTAGTTTGGAGAACCAGTAAAACAGGCCCCTGGCTGGCCCTATTCCTCTCCGCCGACTCCTCCATTCCCTGCCCAGTCAGTCCTTATTGTGCATGCACGTTGTGCACAATTGCTGACAGCCACAGCAGCACGTTGGAGAAGTGGAGCAAGCAAAGCCAGAGGTCGGTAATTTTTGCTGCAAAAAACGTCCAGATGCCATGTGTTTTTTTCAGCGTGGCTGGAGTCCAGCCGCACTAAAAAAACCCATGGAGCATCTGGAGACTTTTTGCAGCAAAAATTACCAACCTCTGGCTTTGCTCTGCTTCTCCAACGTGCCACCCCCTCCGCGTTCTAGTCACAGGCCATGCAGGCTCACCCCATTGACTGCTGCACCACTCTGCTCAGACTTACTTGGGCAAGTCCTTCCAGTGCAGTGGGCTCAATGGGGTGGGCCTGGGGGGCCAGCACCTAGAATGCAGCCACAGTGGTACATTGGAGAAGCAGAGCAAAGCCAGAGGTCAGTAATTTTTGCTGCAAAAAACCTCCAGCTTCCGGGTGTTTTCTTTGGTGCAGTCCAGCCACACCAAAAAAAACAAGTGGCGGCTGCAGGCATTTGTGACAAGGGTGGCGTGGGCTGGTGGGGACCCCAGTGACAACAATGGCTCAGCCCTGGCTTGCCTTCCCTGGCAGCCAGCCATGGGAGGAAGGTAAAGTCATGGCTGTGGGATGACAAAAGAGGCAGTCATGGGGGAGGAAACAGAGAGATTAAGGTCCGGGGCCACTGAAAGGGGAAACGGGATGATGCAGGATTAGCACAGGCCTTTGACAGATTAGGCCACACTGCCTGGGCAGAAAATAGGTAGATAGGTTAAGGAAGGGATCGAGAGAGAGGGAACTAGAGAAAGAGAGAAAGAAAGAGAAGGGAAAGAGAAAATCAAAGAAAAAGAGAAAAAAAAGAAAGGGGAAAAGAGAAAGAGGGAAAGAGAAAAGAAAGAGAAAGAAGGAAACAGAGAAAGAGAAGGAAAGAGAGAAGGAACAAAGTAAAGAAAAAAGGGAGAGAGAAAGGAGGAAAAGGGATAAACAAAGGAAGAGGAGGGATGGAAGGAAGAGACAGAAAGAAAGAGAGAAAGCGGGAAAGAGGAAGAGAGGGAATGAGAGAAAGAAAAAAGGAGGGAGGAGAAAGTGAATGGGATATGGAGGGAGGGAGAGAGAAAGAAAAAGGGAAAGAGAGAGAAAGAGAAAAGAGAAAGGGAATGAGAAAGAAAGAGGGAGGAGAAAGTGAATGGGATATGGAGGGAGGGAGAGAGGGAAAGAAAGAGAGAAGGAAGAGAAGAAAGAAAAGAAAAGAGAAAGGAAAAAGAGAAAGGGAGAAAAAGGATAGACAAAGAAAGGGGGGATGGAAGGAAGGGACAGAAAGAAAGAGAAAGGAAGAAACAAAGGGAGGGAAGGAGGAGAAAGTGAATGAGATATCTAGTCTAACCACCTGCTCCAGCAGAGTTAGAAGGGAGTGTGTGCATGTGTGAGGCTTCCGGTTTGAAGTCTCTTCGGTGACAGACAGAAATCCGCAATCTTGCGCAGTTTCGGTCTGGGCTCGCCGCTGGAGCACCCAAGCCAGCTGGTTTCGGGGCTAAGCCACCCCGTAGAGGTGGTGAAGAGCGGGGAGACTGCCAGCAGGGTTGAGGAGAGCTGCATCTCTCCTCCTCAGCTGGCCATTACTCCCTTTCCCGAAGGTGGTTGCAGCGGTGGTCAGAAATGGCCACCACAAAGAAGAACTTGACAAGAAAAGAACGTGCAGGAAGAAGATAAGAAATGAAAGTTTTGGCTGACCGGGTTAAATTGTAAAAGCAACAACTAAGGTACCCTGAATTTAAACTTACAAAAAAATAACATCGCTCCCAAAGAAGAGTCGGAAGCACCAAAGGAAAGGGAAAAGGGAAAGGTTTGGGGTTTTTTTTTCTTCTCTTCCCTTCCCTATACTGACAACTAAGAGACTTAAATAAGAAATAGGAAAAATCCGCTTTGACATCAACAGGCAATTAAGCTGAAAATAAAACAAAATGTCAGAGGGATAATAAAGATTTCTGGACGCTAAAAATTTTTTTCCATAAGCAGGAAGGAAGAGAAAAAGAATAAGGGCAGGATCTGGAAGAGGGAGGAGACTGCCTGGAATTAAAAAGAATCTAAAGTAAAGCTTCAATAAGACTTCTAAAAGATACATTCTAACTGAAACTTTGTAACTAAACAGTAACCCCAGGAAGAGATAGTGAAAAAAAGAGCAAAAAGAAACAGCCTGCATGTATTTGGATTATTTGGTGATTTTTGGATTCTTGGTTATTACATTTGAATGACTAAAATTAATTGGGTGGTTGTTTAAAAATGTATACAATGGCATCACTTCTAGATGAATTGAAAATGGAACTTAAAAAGTACAAAGAAGATGCACAAGAAGGGAAGGGTTCTTTTGGCTTCGTTTTTCAATTCTTAGAAATGGAGATTTGGAACTATGAGAAACAACAAGAAATGTCTGCAAAACAAGAAGACTGGGACAAAGAAGAAGCCATCTTTAATGAACAAGTAATTTTATGTGGGGAAGAAAAAGGAAAGGGGGGAAAGAGAATGGAGAATTTAAGACTTAAAAAGACAACCAAAGAAAAGAAAAATAATTCAAAAAGTAAGTATAATACTGGAAAGCAACAGAAAAGGAGAATACAGAAGAGAGAAATAGAGGTAGAGAGACAAGGGGGTAAAAAGGGGAGTGAGAAGAAGAGAGGGAAGAAGGAAAGGAAAAGAAGTTACAAAGGACCGGAACAAGATATAGAGAAACAGAATCTGTTTAGAGATAATGGGTGAAAATTTAACTGAAAAAGGGATTCTGTAAAAGTACATAAGATTGTATTGTTATATTAGTAATAGAAATAACTTTAGAAAATTGGAAACAACGTATGATTAAAATGAGGGATAAAATAGTTAGTGTAATTTAGTGAAATGTTTGTTAATAAAATGAAATAAAATAAATGAGAAAATTGAATTAGGAATAAATAAATGAGAAAATTGAATTAGGAAGGAACGGGAACATCTTAATTAGTTAATGTTTTATAAAATATAAGTGAAGAGGGGGAAGAATTAATTATGGAAAGCTTATAATTGTTCCCATAGAAGTATGATATTTAATTGAAAAGTAATGGTAAAGGTTAAGATTTTAATGAATATTAATATTAATGATAGAATTGAATTGGAATGGAATGTGTTGTTTTTTTTTACATACATTTATATTTTTTTCTTTTTTTAAGAATATAGTGTGTATTTTAAGAATGTACCAAGCAGAATCCGAATGGAAATTATGTATTATATTGAATGTTATAACTTTAGGGTATATATTGAAGCCTAAATAAGAGTTAAATGGATAAACTTAAAAGATATAAAGGTGTCATACTCCAATCAGTAACTACAGGAGAAATTTTGTTTAATGAGAAAAGATAATAGATAATTGAAACAGGACAGACAAAAAATATAAATACAATGATTTGAATTGAGATGAGATAATTAAAATAAAATTGAGAAAATTAAAAGAGGGGAGAAGCTATGCTGAAAATGTAAAACAGTAATAAGATATGGAATAGAATATAAAAATGAGCATGAAGTCGAATTTGTGTCTGTACAAAGAAATGTAACCCGGGATTACACTACTTTCAAAAAAGATGTTTTATTTGTATATTTTTTCCTTTGTGAAAACTCAAATAAAATTTACAAAAAAAAAAAAGGAGTGTGTGTTTGTGTGTATGTGCGCATGGCTGTCAAAACTCCAAAAACAGGTCAAGTAGCTCTGGGGAGGTCAGTCATAAATTAGAACACTTACTAAGCAACTGGCCATTAAGCAAGGACGACATATTTGGTTTGCCAGTCACCTGGCCACACCCACCCATTCACATGACCACCAAACCATGCCCATCCAGTCACGTGACTACAAAGCCACGCCCAGCCAGCAAGCTACACCCACCCGGTCACATGACCATCGAGCCACACCCACAAATTAGGCCACCCCCACAGAACCAGTTGTTAAGAAATTTGAATCCCACCCCTGGGTAAGAGGCACTGACAATGAGTTTGTAGCACCAAGGGGGTGGTGGACTGAAAACATTTGGGAATCTCTGATCTAGTCTAACCCACTGCTCTCACAAGAGAGCATTTCTGATAAATTCCTATCCAGTGTCTTCTTAAAAACTTCCAGTGATGGAGCATCCACAATTTCTGGAGGCAATTTAAATTTAAAATCTACAAACTATAGTAATATACACTAATCTCCAAAATAAAAGCAAGGCAACACAACATTATAGAATGTTTTGTGTAGATGCAGGCTAGCATTTCTAAAGCAGTTTCAAGGCAAGTGCAAAAAAAAATATTTGCAAAGTATTGTACTTACAAACACAATAGTTTATAAAATATAGTACTTAAAAAGCAGAGCAGTTCCCCCTGGCCGAGAGAAGGGGGGAGAGAGGGAGAGAGAAAGAGAGGCAGACAGACACACACACAGAAAGGGGAGTGGGAGAGAGAGGGAGAGAGACATAGACACAGAGTGATACACAGGGGAAGAGAGAGGGAAAGATAGGGAGAGACCCACAGAGTTACAAAAAAAGGGGGAGAGAGATACAGAGAGAAGGGAAAATATGGAGAAGGGAAGGGAAGAGAGATACAGAAAGGGGGAGAGTGGGTAAGGGATACAGAGAGGGGGGAAGAGATACAAAGAGAGATACAGAGAGAGGGGGAGAGGGGCAGAGAGATAGAGAGATAGAGATACGGGGGGAAGACATAGACTGAGAGAAGGGTTTTGTGGCTGAGTAGGCATGGCTAGGGGGGTCATGTGACATGGGTGGCAGTGAGTGACATTGAGTTGGCCATGCCCACCCAGGTTTTGTGGCTCCCAGTGGTTCTTTTTTTCAAGTTGAAATGGGTCGAAATGGCTCTTTGAGTGTTTAAGGTTGCAGACCCCTGGTCTAGCCTAATAACTGATCAAGGAAAGATTCAATCTAGAAATGAGAAATGTTCTGACAGTGAAAACAATCAACCAATGGAACAGTTTGCTTTCAGAAGTTGTGGGAGCTTTATCATTAGACGCTTTCAAGGGACTGGACTGCTATCTGTCAGAAATGGTGTAGGGTTTCCTGCTTGGGCAGGGGGGTGGACTAGGTAACCCTCAAGGTCCCTTCCAACTCTTGTTATTCTGTTAACAAAGGATTAGAGGTGACATGTTAGCTGTCTTCCAATACATGAAGGGCACTCACAGAGAAGAGAAGTGATATTCTCCAAGGTACTCAAGAACAGGACAAGAAGTAATCAGTGGAAGCTTGGATACAGAGCATCCAACCTGGAGCTAAGGAGAAATTTCCTGACAGTGAGAACAACTATTTAGTGGAACAACTTGCCTCCTGGAGTAGTGAGTGCTCCATCATTAGATGTTTTCAAGAAAAGATTGGACATTGATTTGTCTGGCATAGTATAAGGTTTCTTACCTTGGGCTAGACTAGAAGACCCCCAAGGTCCCTTTCAGGCCTATGATTTAATGTTTCTAGTGCAGTTTATTAAAAGGGGATAATACAGACTAGTGAAATAATTTAAGATACAGATTTTAGTGATCTTTTATTAGATATTTCATTCTGCGATAATTCTTTTTTTTCAAAGTTAATATTTCTCTTCCATTCTTAGATTTGTGATATTGCAATTAATTGGGCTGGAGGCCTGCATCATGCCAAGAAGTTTGAGGTAATAGTCAAGTCTGCTTTATTTATTAGGAAGGCATAGTGGTTCCTTTTAACTAATATACAGTAATTTCTTTATTTTCATTCTCCAGGCTTCTGGGTTTTGTTATGTGAATGACATCGTGATTGGCATTTTGGAGCTTCTCAAGTAAGTATTCTTGTTTGCATAAATAATACACCACAGTACGAAGTGTTCTCTCACGTTGTCCCCTTGGGTTTTTTATATAGGTATATGAGGCCTCTTTCCAGGTGCCAAAAATTAAAAATGCCCAAACATTTACAAAATGTTGGAAAACTCACCCCAGAATTCATCATAAAACTCACCCCAGAGTTCATCATAAACTAAAAGAAAGGGAAAAAAGTAGGAGTAAAAAAAACATAAATAAAAAATGTAGAGAAAAGTAATAAGAATATGGTAATGAAAGAGAAAAAATATATATAAAGAAGTGACTTCCAACTTTGATCGCAACAATTTTAACAATTATGGTAATTTTTCACCTCTTCTAATTTACAACCAATGTTGTCTTCATCCCATGAGCCATCTCTTATCTGTAAACAAATCCATAAAGCATATAATTTCAGTCCTGGTGTCAGCAACTCCATTAAGAGTTGTCAGAAAGTTGTTCCTCGCTTGTCTAAATTGCTGCTGTAACACTTAACCTTATTGAAATAAGCCAATTTTATATTCCTTCCTTTTACTTCAATCTTTAGTCCATTCAAGTAATGTCATAGAACTTGATTTATTTTTATTATTTTTTGTCCTTTCTCACAATTTTCATCCAAATTTAACAGACCTCTTTTGTAAATCCAATTTGTTTATTATTTGTAGTTCTTTTTTTGATTTTAAAAGTATCAACTGATTTCATTTATGTGCCTAATGAGACCCCTTTCCACATCATTCTTGTAACCTGTCATTAGTAGATCCACTTTTAGTGTCAATTCTCCTCCATGCTGCATCGAGAGCCCAGGATGGGTTGACTGCTTCCTATGATGTAATTTAGCTGAGTCTGTACTAAGATATAAAAGCCAGCCCCCGGGAGAGACCCCAGCTTTTGACTCAGCTCCTTTCAGTCAGTAGCTGTGTCTCTGAAAGCGTTCTGTTAGACAGCACTCACAGTGATCTTCAGTATTTTTTTCCTCACTTCAAGCAGCTCCCAGGGCAGCTGCTCTTCCAGGAGAGCAGGGCTCTCTCTCCTGCAACGTTGGGAGCAGCGTTACAGAGCTCTGTGCAGGCAAGCTGGGCAGCATCTGCAGACATCCCCCACGCCTGCGGTTTGGAGTGATTGTAAAAACGATCGGCAAACTGATCAGAGCACAAGCCAGCTGATCGTGTGGCTGGTTGCTGCGTTTTTCCCTTGCTGACTTCGCTCGGGGCTCTATAATTCTTCGATCTTGGAGCCTTTTTTCCTGTACTCAGTGGCCATCTTGGATTCAAGCCTTCCACCACGAGGTGAGCGGCCATTTTGTAGGCCTGCGGGCCATTTATACCCTAAGGGGCTTAATAGAAAAATTTCTAAACAGCTTCTTTCCAACGCAAGAGCCTTTATTCTACAAATGGAGCAAGATAAGACTCAGGCAGAGTTTTCCTCCCCAGTGGAATAGTCTCTTAAGCCCAATAAGAGAAAAAGACATAGGCAACACACCCAATCAGTCCAGAGGGAGGTGGCTGCTAAAATCAAAGCTAAGGCTCTAACCTCTAAGAAGGCAACTCAGGCTGAATTGAGGGCAGAGAAGCGCAGACATGCAGCTCTAGAGAGGCAGTTCAACAGAACTATTCAACAGAAGGGAGTGCAACTACAGCATGTTTCAGGTGATACTCGTGGGCCCCAACCAAGCCCTTCCAGGGGAGGAGAAGTTATCTATGAGCCTTTCCATCCTCCATCCTGGACTCCTGAGGCTCTTGCAGTACAATCAGATCCTCAGGATTTAAGCTATGCTCCTCCCACTCCCTCCAGGCCTCGAACCTCTCCTCAATCTAGGCCTGAAGCCACCTTCACTCCCACAGCAGTGGGCCTTCGGCCTTCGGCCTCTACCTTTGAGCATAGACCAAGGGATATCCAAGATGTTGTCTCATTAGCCATTAGGCAGGGATTGGTTGAAGGCTTCAAGCAAATTCTTCAACCTCTGGAAAGGGTTCAGGCCCTTCTCCCTTCTCAATCTATAAGTTCCTTGCCTCATTATCCTGATTTACACAGGCCCCAGGACCTCAGGGTCCATTCTTCTCTACCAGAATGGGAGGAGATTGATGAGGACGGAAGGCCTTCACCATCTGAACACAGTTACTTTTCTCATTCAGAGAAGAGGGTGAGATTTTTGACCAAAATCTTTCAGAAGAAGAGGATTCTCGCCCAGAGCAGACATCCTCTGCATTGGTCTTCAAACTGACTCTCTTCAGACCATTATTCAACAAGGCCTTGGTCACTGCCAAGCTATCACCAGAGGAAGTGGCTCCCAAGCCACAAGGAAATCCCTCTAGCCAAGGGGATTCGCTCTTCTCCAAGCCTGCAGTGCATGCAGAGATTTTACCTTCTCCCATTTTGTTCCTGGACATGGTCAAGTGCGCTTCGCCTTCAGCAGGTCCTCACCCATCTTCTCTGGATAAGTGTTTCTACAATGTCAGCGCAGCTCTGGACAATGCCCTGGCAGTGCTTTCTGTTGACATTCCGGTTATGGCCTCGTTCTCATCTTCTGGCACTCCCACAGAGCCAGAAGATATCCTGAAACAGGATGATAAATGCTCCAAACAGACCCTCAAGCGCAATCACCAGGCCGCTGCTTGGGCTGTTCGGGCTTCAACAGCAGCATCCTTTTTCACGAGGGCAGCCATACGGTGGCTGTGCCAACTCCAGAATAGATTGCCTGCTTCTGACCTTTGGTCTCACCAAGACCTTAATAAGATTATTGCAGCGGCGGAATTCATTGCGGATACCACTCTCAATTCCACCAAATTTGTATCCAAGGCCATGGCATCTTCTGTAGCAGCAAGAAGACTTTTATGGCTCCGAAATTGGCAGGCAGAGTCACACCGAAAATGGAAGCTGGCTTCAGTTCCATTTGCAGGTGATAAGCTTTTTGGCGATGCGCTGGAACCTTATCTCATCGAAACCAGAGATAAACATAAAATTCTCTCTTCCTCTGGGAAGAAAGCCAACTATCGCCCTGCTCCTTATCGCCCTCCTGCCTTCCAAGCGGAGACCTCATCTCACTTCCCCTGCTCTCACAGGCCGTACTCCCAATACCAAGACCAACAGGCGGAAGCATCTGGCAGGCAACAACCTTCTACTGGTAAACGGCCCTTTCGGGGGGGAGGGGGTCATTCCTTCCGTCGCTCTAAGTAATCCCTCATTCTCCCCACCTATTGGAGGTCACCTAGCCTTCTTTGCCTCCAAATGGGAGGAGTCAACGACGGACGCCTGGGTGCTCAGCACTATTAGGTCAGGGTTACAATTGGACTTCCTAACGCCACCCCCCTCCAAATTTTTGAACGGTCCTGTCTCTCGGGACATTTCCAGGCAAGCCCTCATGAATCAGGCCATTCAGCACCTTCTTCAAATCAGGGCTATTCAACCTGTTCCCCCCTCTCAACAGGGACGTGGGCTTTACTCTCATCTTTTCATTGTTCCCAAAGCCTCACGGGTGGCGAGCCATCCTTGATCTAAAATTTCTCAGCCAATTTGTAAAATACAGGCGATTTAAAATGCAGACTCTGCATTCTATTTTAGAGAGCGTTCGGGAGGGTGACCTCTCTTCCATTGATCTCACTGAGGCTTACCTCCACATCCCAATTTGGCCTCATCATCGCCAGTTTCTCTGTTTCTGTTATCAGAATACCCATTACCAGTATCGAGCACATCCCTTCGGCCTCTCATCGGCTCCAAGAGTCGTCACAAAGGTTCTGGCAGCATTGATGGCATCTCTGCGTTCTATTCCAGTGAGGATCCAATGCTACTTGGATGACATTTTGATTCTATCCTCCTCCTTCCATGTGGCCCATTAGGATCTGTAAATTACCCTGTTATATCTCCAGAGCCAGGATTTCCCATCAACATCAAAAAGAGCCAGCTCTCTCCCACAACCAAATTGCAACACTTGGGAGCAGTCATCGATACCATGTCATGCCAGGTTTTCCTGTCCCCAGCTCGTGGAAAGAGCCTTGCAGAGATCACCAGCCAGATCCAGCAACATCAAATTGTCCCCCTGTCGCTGCTGTCCAAACTTCTGGGGAAGATGGTCTCCTGTACTGGCATCGTCCCGTGGGCTCGGCTCCACTCCCGACTCCTCCAATGGTTCCTTCTTCCCTATCAATGAGTAGGAACCAGCCACTCATCCATCGAGGTCCCACTCCTGCCACAAATCTGGAGATTTCTCAATTGGTGGCATTCCCCATCAATCTGCAGAGGACTCCTGTTCAGGGACCCAGACAGGCTAGTGATAACCACCGATGCCAGCCTCCTGGGTTGGGGTTCCCATATGCAGGGCCAGATAGCTCAGGGCGTTTGGTCCAGATCAGAGCAGCCCCTTCCCATAAATTGGCTAGAGCTCAGAGCCATTTTTCTGGCTCTCAAGCATTTCAGGCAATCAGTGACTGGCTCTCATGTTCTCGTCCTTACAGACAACATGGCCGCAAAGGCTCATGTCAACCAACAAGGGGGGATGAGGTCCAAAGCCCTCATGAGAGAGGCTCTACGGTTGGGGTTATGGGCAGAGAAACACTTGTTGTCAATCTCAGCGGACCACATCTCCAGGGTCAACAACACCCAGGCTGACTGGCTCAGCAGAAGCCTAGTCAAGCAGGCAGAATGGTCCATTCCTCCGTCTCTATTCAGGGATCTTTCCCTCAGATTCGGAACACCGGAGGTGGATCTCTTCTCCACTCCTCAAAATGCCCAAGTCACCAGATTCTTCACCAGGTTTCCTTGCCAGGGAGCGGAGGGAACCAATGCTCTTCAGTGCAGATGGCCCAAGGGTTTCCTCTACGCCTTTCCCCCGCTTCCCATCGTTCCGGCAGTAATTCGGAAGATGTTGGAGGAACATGCGGAACTCCTCCTCCTGGCACCGTATTGGCCAAGGAGGCCCTGGTTTGCGGACCTGGTCAACCTATTGGTGGCTTCTCCTTGGAGGATCCCAGCCCATCTAATCTCCCTTCACCAGGGGGCCCTGCTCCACCCAGAGCCCCAGTGGTTCAAGCTGACTGTGTGGCAGTTGAGTGGCAGCAGCTAGAGGAGGCTGATCTTCCAGAAAGGATCATCCTTACTATCCTGGCTTCTCGCAAACCTCCTACAAGGCGCATCTATGATGCCACCTGGAAGGCTTTTTCCAGATGGTGCCTCGGAGGGTCTTTCTCCTGCTTCAGCCCAGTTGGCAGAAGTTCTTAGCTTCCTTCAGCATGGGCTGGAGAAAGGTTTGGCCCCCAACACCTTACACAGGCAGGTTGCGGCCCTCTCCTCGGTCCTTTCATGGGGTTTGTTTCTTTCCTTATCCCATCACACTTCAGTCAGGAGGTTTTTGAAAGGGGCTTCCAACCTGCACCCTCCGGTGGTTCACAGGTATCCTTCCTGGGACCTTCATATGGTCCTTAATGCCCTCACAAAGCCCCCCTTTGAACCCCTTAAAACAGTGTCTCTCCATTTCCTGACTCTGAAGGTAGTGTTCCTTGTTGCCATCACTTCTGCCAGGAGGATTTCCGAGCTTGGTGCGCTTTCCATCAGACAGGACCTTTGTTCCTTCCACAATGATAGGGTTGTTCTTCGTCTGGACCCCTCATTTATTCTGAAGGTTAACACCTGGTTTCACTGGTCCCAGGACATTGTTTTGCCTGACTTCTGTCCTCTCCCGCACCATGACTTAGAGTGGCAGTGGCACACGCTAGACGTAAGAAGCACTCTTAGAATGTACATTAAGCGCACTTCCTCCTTCAGTAAGTCGGAAGCCATGTTTGTTTCCTTTTTCCCTTCTTACTTGGGGCACAAAGCCTCTTCTCCTACTATTAGCAGGTGGGGCAGGCCTACAAAGCTGTGGCCCTTCCGGTTCCCCAAGGTCTGACGGCGCACTCTACCAGAAGCGTAGCCACTTCTGCTGCCTGGGCGACCCAAGCATCCCTGGAGGAGATTTGTCGTGCGGCCACGTGGACATCCCCGTCTCCTTTCATCAGACACTACCATCTGGATGCTTTTGCCTCGGCAACTGCAGCCTTCGGCAGACAGGTGCTTCAATGATTGGCTCCACAATCAGTGTGATGACCTGGATGAGGACCCGCCCGTGGACATGCAAGCTTTGGTATGTCCCATCCTGGGCTCTCGATGCAGCATGGAGGAGAATGGGCATTGGTAGAAGTTACCGCGAACGACCTTTCTATCTATGCTGCGAGAGAGCCCAGCCCCTCCCTTGATTCGTCCAGAAAGGGTAAGACATATTTCTGTATTTATTTTGTGCTTTCAGAGACACCTTTCAGTCTGTCAAGTATCTTCGCCAAAGCTGGGGTATCTCCCGGGGGCTGGCTTTTATATTTTAGTATAGACTCAGCTAAATGGCATAAAGGAAGGAGTCAATCCATCCTGGGCTCTCTCGCAGCATAGATAGAAAGGGCATTCACGGTAACTTCTACCAACACCCATTCTGTCTTTGACTTATCAGATAAAACTTGTTCATTTTCTTCTGTTTCTTCCATAACATCTTTGGAAACAGTTTGTCTATAAAACCAGCATTGTTATTGACATTGTTGATATTAAATTCTGATTCCATTTTTTAAAAGTGTCCATCAGTATTTCCAATGTTACAATGTTTTGTGTTAGCTATAGCTGTTAATTTGGTTTATGTATTCTTCTCCTTTAATTAAAAACTTCAGTTCCCTCTAGAGTTCAATTTTTAAAATTGCTTATTTCAATTATGTCTTAGAAAAAAAAAATCAAAATGTTCATTTTCCCAGGTGAAGGATTATTTATGGTAGTCCTCAACAGACAATCACAACTGGAACCAGAATCTTCATTATTGAGCAAAGGAAGCCCATATGATTGTTTTGGTCAACAATGAGAATCTCAGCACTCCTGGTTATAGTAGTTAAGCAATCTCCCTGGCAAAGGGAGTGAAAGAGTCGCCTGTTGAGTTCAGCTCCTGTCTGGCTGAATGCAGAAGGGAACTCCTCTGTGGGCTGTAGGAACTTAAGATCTTCAAGATCTGACCTTTCCTTTTGTAGCCTGCCAGAAGAGTTCCCCTATCCTTCATGCTTGGAAGGAAACTCTTCCAGAGAGCTGCAGGAATGATGCTCAGATCTTCAGGATCCAATCTCCATTTCTGTAGCCTGTTGGAAAAGTTTCCCTTCATAAGCAACCCTTTTGTCAGATCCGTGTATCTGGCATTCTTCAATGGAAGAAGGGGGGGGGCGTGTTTGATACAAGTAATTCTTTTTGATGTAACCTGAATATCCTAACTCTTGTACTGAATCTGTATGACCTGTTACATGATTTACAACTGTTACCTGGCGCCCCAGATACCTGGAAACTTCTCACCTCTCAAAGAGATGGCAAAAGGAGAAGGGACCATATAAATTCCAATTCCGAAAGAAACTTCCTGGGAATCTCTTCTTAGCTACGTTCTCAGAGGCGAGGGGAAAACAACATGTTTGCTTCTGTGTACTGGCAAAATCCACATTGGACTAAGGGGAGGGGTTCTAACTCCGTTTATCTGAGCTGCATGCCCGGAAGGATATCAGACCCTGCTTTGAATGTTATTTGCTTTCTTCCTCTTCAATAAAGAATTCCTTTTTGGCTTCCGGTTTTGAGCTTCCCCGAAGACAGACCGCTGACTGTGATTGTGCATGACTTTGGTCCATGCTTTGGCATCGGAGAACCCCAATCCTTTGGATTTGGGGCAGAAGCCGCCTCGTAGGGGTGGCGGAGGAAGGGGAGACCGTCAGCTGGGTAGAAGGGAGTTGCAAATCCCCTCCCTAGATTGGCAATTACTCCCTCCCAAAGACGCCTGAAGAGGTGGTCTAAAATGGCCATCCTGAAGGGGAAGATATGACTGGAATAAGATTGTGCAGGAGAGAGTGAAAGAAGCGAACAGCAGGAGGAACGGGACGATATAATTAAATGGGAGATTAACAGGATTAACATTTCAAAGAATTCTTAAGAAAGGATTTAAAGCAGCGAATTGAAAGAGGAAAAAAAAGGTGTGAATTGCCTTTGATAGTGGCGGAGCTTCAAACCGAGAGAGGTAGAAGCTGGAGGAGGAATCATCTAATCAACTTGGATACGTATATCTTGTTTTTACATAGGCACTGATAAAGCTGAACTATAGATTGTTAAAGAGAAAATTTAATATCAATTGGATTTGACCTTTTTGAAAGATTGTGTTTTAAAAAGCTCTGAATAATTGGGAAGGAAGAAGCAAAGAGGAGGTGTGGATTTGTCAGAACAAAGAGTGCCTGCCACCTGAGTTAAACCTGTTTTCTTTTAAAAGACTCTGTTTCTTAAGAATACAAGGAAATTGATACAAAATAAGAATTTTGGAAAATTGAAACAAAGAAAGAAACGGAGATTCTGCCCTTGAATTAATTGTTGATTCTGATATGGATTTGGCATTGGATTAGCTGTGGATTAAAACTTGAGAGGAAGAAAATAAAAGCAGACTGTTGGAAATTAATTTTAAAGACACTATTTGGACTAACTAGAAAGCTGTAAAATGGTGATGTCTCTTCAGGGATTATAAATGGAACTTAGAAACATGAAAGAAACATTACAAGAACGAGGTGAAACTCTGGGCCTTTGTTTTAAAAAATTTTGAAGATGCAATTGCAGAGCATGAACAACAAAGACAAAGAAGAGGAGGTGGAGCAAACCTCAGAAGGAGCCATCTTTAACTACCATCAAGAACAAAGAAATCTGGAAAAAAGAGGAAAAGAGTTGGAAATAAATATCGGAGATTTGGGAAATTGAATAAAGAGGGAAATATCTGGAAAATTAAAAAAGGGAAAAAGAGCAGAAATTTGAAGGGCAGAAGGGAGTTATAAATAGAGAGGGGGTTAAAAACTGGATTGAAAGAATAAAAGAGAAAATATTAGAAGAAGGGGGAAAAAACAGGATTTGAGAACTAAGAAATATGGGAATTTAAAAACAATAGGGAAAATTGTTAATTAGACAGAGATAATGGCTGAATGATACTTGGAGAGGGGATTCTGCAAGGTGCTGGGGAGTAACAAATAAATTTGTAGTTGTGAAACAGGGACATATAGATTGACAAGATGGAAAATAGAATTGTTTTTTGTTAATGCTCTCCCTTTATGTATAGAGACAATTGTAATACATAATAGAATATGTTAATTAAATATATTAAAATATACTGAGATAAATGGAATGATATAGGAGAAGAGCTGAAATGGAATTAACATCAGTGTTTAGGATTAAAATAGTAGATTTATATGTCTCTTTGTTTTTTTTGAAATTGTAGATAAACTTTATGAAATTAAAAAGGGGAAACCATGCAGAATCGGATTTATATATTTTATGTAGTCTTAAAGGGGATTATTAATTTTAATGTTTTAGGTAATAACATGTTAAACATCCAATAGGATTTAAAAGGGGAAATAATGAATATGTAGCAGAGGTGGCGCACTTAAACTGATATTTTAGGGGGGAAACCAATTTATAGAAAGAGTGTTATTAATTAGAACTTAAGAGGATGGTACAAATGTGACAGTTAAAAGTACTAAAGTATAATAATTATGAAGTTAATATATGAGAATTAAATAATGAGATAAGCATTTGGAATAATATAACAAAATAGAAAATGTACAAAAGCATTGTTAAGATAAGAAATTGAATATAAAAACTGAATATGTAACTATGGTCATATTTGTACGTATATGTGAAACCTGCAATCATGCTGTTCTCTAAAAAGAGATGTTAAAATGTGGAAAACTGAATAAAACTTGTTTAAAAAAATAAAAATAAATAAATAAATAATCCCTTTTGAAATACCCAGTTTTCAAAAGTTCATTCTTATCATCTGAAGGAGGGAGAGTCTGGACCTTACACCTTTTCTTCTCAAGTGCTGCCTTGCAGGGCAGGGTGGGAAAAATTCAGCTCCATGTGGTTCCCACCTGCCAAGTGGCCTTTTCATTCTTGACTTTCTGGGGAAGCCAGCAAAGAAGATTGCAAATGGTGATCATATGATTTCATGACTCTTGGCAACCAGATTTAAGTATGAACAGGTTGCCAAGCATTCTGATCATGATCATGTGAACTTGGGTGATGATGCAATATTTTGCAATGGGTGGAAGTGCTTTTTTTTTAAAACAAATTTTATTAATTTTTTAAAAACAAACAAAACATAAGACATAGAAACATAAAACCTCCTTTCTAAAAGCTACTTTAACAAAGCAAATAAAACACTATTTTTTACAGCATAGTTCCAAATTATCACATTTCTATTTAAACACATATATATCTTTTCCGAGTTTCTTGTTATTTCTCCCTTCACTTTTATTCAATTATATTTCTTTCTGTCAAGGTTTTATTAATTCTCAATCAAACATAAACACACAAAATACAAAACATAAAACATAAAA
Organism: Pseudonaja textilis; assembly: GCF_900518735.1. The sequence goes on along the minus strand of NW_020769422.1, from coordinate 1,608,833 downwards.
CTTCTTTTTGGAAAGTGGCTTAGCCCCGGGTTACATCTTTTTTACAGACCAAAATCAAATTCATGCTCACCTTATATACCATTACTTATCTTATTTACCATTCTATCTAACACAAATTAATATAACTTCTCCCCTCTTTTCACTCTCTTAATTATATTTTGTTTATTTCATCTTAATTTAAATCATTATACTTGTATCTTTTGTCCGTTCTTTTCCAATTATCTATTCATCTCTTCTCTTTAACAGAAAATTTCCCCTGTAATCACTGGTTGAAGTATGACGCCTTTCTATCTTTCCCCTTAATTTAACACTTGAAATAATGCATAAGTTCCATTCTGATTCTGCTTAGTATATTTTACATGTTACATTTTAAAATAGGGAAATAATCACACTTCCGGTTGTCGGCTTTGCTGACAGCAGGGATTCGCCTTCTCTGCGATTCCTGCTGTGCTAGCCGCCTTGGTGCCTCCGATCCTGACGGATTTGGAGGCTAAGGCTGCCCTGTTGGGGCAGCTGAAGATAGGGGGGATCCGGACGGGGGTGAGGGGCATCACAAACCTCCCCCCCAGCCGGCAATAACCCCCTTTTCTCAAGACGGTTCCAGCGGTGGTCTTTTTATGGCCACCATAAAGAAGCCGGCAATTGGATAAAGAATGCGCAGGAGGGAGAAGGAGTTTTCTTTTTTTTTTTAAAGAAAGTTTTTTCTTGGTCGAACTGGGACCTTAAGGATATATTTAACACCTGGGAAAGTAATGACTTGGAAGCTATTGTTCCCGATTGATGTTTTCAGCTGCGAAGAAAAGTGACGAAAAGGGGAAGTTACTCTCCCTCCCCTATGGAATTAACAAATGGACAAGGGAAACCAGCCTTTTGGTAGAAGGTAAAACCTAAACTCCTTTGTTATAAGTGGGAAGGGAGAGGCTTGGGAAAACAAATTTTTACTCTAAGACTTTGCTGGAGGAGATGCCTTGAAGATAAAGAGAATTTTCTTTCCCTAATTTGACTTCACCCCTAGAAGAGAAACTGTAAAAAGAAGAAGCTTCTACTCTGCCTGGACTGTTTGATGACTGTGGGACTTTGGGACTTTTGGGAACTGTTTTAAGCCTTGAAATAACTGATTGGTTTAAGAAGAGGATACAGAAAGAGAAGAAAAAACTTTAAAATGGCTCTATCTCTTGATGAACTAAAAAAACAATATCTAAAAACAAAGAAAGAAGGCAAAGATGTTATGGGAGAAGCCCTTTGTTTCCTAGATATGGCGTTTGCTATGTGTCAGCAAATTAAACAACAGCTGGAAGAAACCGAGGAAGAAGAAGCCATTTTTAATGAACTAAACGGTGTGACTAAGAAAGAAAGGAGAAAGAGAGGAGCGAAAAGGAAGGACTTAAGAAATAAAAAAATATTTATGAAAGAGAAAAAGAAGATGCAAAAACAACAGAATGCTAGAAAGCAAAAGGAAAGAGGAATGCAGAAAGGGGAAATTAAGAAGGCAGAGGTTTTGAGAGGAGGGGGTAAAAAGTTTAGGCGGGCTAAGAAGGAAAGGGAAAAGGGGGAAAAAAGTTACAAAGATATAAGACAAGATGGAGATAAGGAAATTTTTTTCAGGGATAATGGGTAATATATGGGTTTTTTTTAAAAAGGGGGGGGATTCTGCAAAGTACACATGAGTATTGTAATAGTGGTATTTGTATTATAAATAGATAACCAGAACTTTTTAAGATCTAATAAAAAGCTAAAATATCAAGGTATAACTTTAAAAGGTTTAATAATGAATGATAATAAGTTTTAATAAAATACTAAAGGGAATGTTTAAAATATTAGTTTGAATATAGAGTTTAATGGATTAATGTGTTGATTGTTATGGATTTATTATTGTAGTATTGGTTTTTGAAATAGTAGAATGTACTAAGCAGAATCTGATTGGGATTTAGGTGTTATTTTAAATTTTAACTTAGGGGAATGATAGAAAGGCATCATACTCCGATTAGTGATTCCAGGGGAAACTATTCTTTCTTAAATTGGAAATGAGACAGATGTAAATGGAGAAATGGACAAAAGATATAAAAATATTTTTTTAAAAAAAAAGCAAGATTAAATATATAAAACAGAATTAAGATGAGGCAAAAGTGGAGAGGAGTTATATAATAGATATAGAATGGTAAATAAGATGGGTAATGGTATATAAGAAAAGCGTGAATACAACTGAGTCCATACAAAAAGAGGTAATCTGGGGCCAAGTTACTTTCTAGAAGAAAGCTTTATGTTTTTTATGTCTGTGTTTTATGTGTGTGTTTAATTAAGAATTAAATAATAAAATCTCAGAAGAAGACTAGATGAGAATAATTATAAACAAGCCAGAGGGAAATATAAAGTTGATGACTGGATAGCAGATAAATCAGAAAGGAAATATGATTGAATAATGATTAAAGAGAAACAATGTGGAATTTGGTAAAGGGAATTTACGTGTTTATATGGAAATGGGATAAATTATAAGTATGTGATATAAAGCAATATGTTACCTGCCTTGTAAGGATCTACAATGGAAAGAGGTTTTATGTTTTTAATGTTTAATGATGTTTTGTCTTGTTTGTTTGTTTGTAAAATCAATAAAACTTGTTTAAAAAAAAATAGGGAAATAATAAATTATAATATAGTTAAATATATAATTTCCATTCTAATTCTGCTTAATACATTATTTAAAGAAACAAAAAACAAAAAAATGAAGCAATAAATTTATAATAACATTAAAACAATAGCAAGTAATTAAACATTTTACACATTCCCATTAATGTTTTATTAAATATTGAAATCTATCATTATTAAGCATTTAATATTTTAATTTTTGTTAGATCTTATAATATTCCAATTTTCTATTTCAAATACAAGTACTACAATACTATCTTATGTACTTTTGCAGAATCTTTTTTAAATTGTACCCTTTGTCTCTAAAAAAAATCTGCTTTTTTCCATCTTGTTTCAAGCCTTTGTGGCTTTTTTCCCCTTTTTCCCTTCCTTTCTTATCCAATCTAGCTTTTTTGCCCCCCCCCATCTCCTAACCTCCACCTTTTTAGCTTCCCCTCTCTGTTGTATTCCTCTTTTCTGTTGCTTTCTGACATTGTATCGATTTTTCACCTTATTTTTCTCTTTCTTGGTTGTTTTTTTAACTCTTAAATTCTCCATTTTCCTTCCCCTCTTCCTCTTTTCTTTCTTAATTAGTCCATTAAAGATGGCTGCTTCTTCTTCTTCCTCTTCCTCTTCCCAGTCCTCTTGTTGTTGTATTTGCTGGTAAGTAGAAATCACCATTTCTAAGAAATGAAAAACAGCTCCCAAAGAGCCCTTGCCTTCTTGGTTTTCTTCCTTTAATTTTTCAAATTCCATTTTTAATTCATCCACAGATAATGCCATTATAAAAGCTTTTCCTCCTCCTCCTCCTCCTCCTCCTCCTCCTCCTCCTTCTCCTTCTTTTTAAAAACAACCCAAATGTTTTAAATCTTATAGTAGTTTCCAAGAGTCCCAAAGTCATGAAGCAATCAAAACAGACACAAAATGTTTCATCTTCTTCCCTTTACACTTTCTCCTCTTGGAGCAATATCAGTTACAAAGTCCCAAAATGTATTTTAAAGCCTTATTACAATTAATTTCTGGTCTTATAATCTTCAAGCGTCTCCTCCAGCAATGTCTTAGTATATATATATATTTTTGTCCTCTCCCTTCCCACTTACAACAAATAGCTTTTAATTTTTACCTTTTATATAAAAGCAGGTTTTTCAATGTCTGTTTGCTATCTCCGTAAGGAAGGAGAGTGAACTTTCCCTTTCAGCACTTTCGTTCGCCGCTTTGACAGCCTCCTTTGGAAACAATATATCGTACAAAAAGTCAGGTTTCCAGGGTGTTTAGATATAACTTTATGTCCTGGTTCAGCCAAAAAACTTTCGCTTTTAAACTCTTCCTCCTGTACAGTCTTAGCCGGTTGAAGATTTCTTTGTGGCAACCATTGCTGACTGCCGCTCCACTGCCTTCGGAAAAAGGAGTCTAGCCGGCTGGGGAAAGGGGTTGCGATGTCCCCAGACCCCTGCCCAGATCTCCTCTATCTTCCGTTACCCCTCTGGGGTAACGACAACCCCCAAATCCAATTGGATCAGGGGTACTCCAGCGGCGAGCGCAGCAGGGACGCGGATTCCTGCCACCGCCGAAGCCTTGCAACTGGAAGTTCTCACAATGGGTGGAAGTGCTTTATGGGCCATAAAACACACCATCATAATTCTGAACTGTCATTAAACAGTTTTAAGTCTATAAAAACTACCTGTGTAATGCATTCCAAAATCTTATTTCAAATTTATCTGGACCCTTAATTCATTTATAACTTTCTAAAATCAAAGTTAACTTTTGTTGTTTATTTCTAATGTTTTAAATTCTGGTAGAAGTACTGGTGATATTTTTGCTTGCTCATTGTGTTCAGAGGGAATGTATTAACATTCTGGTAGAAGTACTGGTGATATTTTTGCTTGCTCATTGAGTTCGGAGGAAATGTATTAACTTTGGGCATAACTTCAGAAATTCTCTACACACCATCACTCCATCATCACTCCAGTTCTTCATCAATTCTGAGAGGAGAATGACAAAAACAAGAGGGTATTACAACTACAGAGAGGTGATGCATGATTGAGAAAAATCTTGAAATAGAAAATGAGTATTTTTGCCTGCTTTACAATTTATCAGAATGTGATCCTGGACAGATTTTTCTTTCTTCAGTAGGATTTTAAGGTGTTGGCAATTTAGATCAATGCTGCAGAATTGCAGCAGCTTCTAACAGAGTTGGAAGGGACCCTGTAGGTCATCTAATCCAACCCCCCCGCCCAAGCACTGGTGATAAGTACAGATTTTTCATACATGGGACTTTAAGATTTACCAATGTTAGGAGATACGTTTTTTCCCACAGAAAAGTTTTTTTTTCTCTGACAGGTACCATCCACGTGTACTTTACATCGATATAGACATCCATCATGGAGATGGTGTGCAGGAAGCTTTTTACTTGACAGACCGTGTCATGACAGTATCTTTTCACAAATACGGGAATTACTTTTTCCCTGGTACAGGTACAAAATCTTTTATTGTTCTTTGTCATTTTTTAAGAATCAGAATTCTATTAGCCAGCTAATGTGAAAGAATTTCAAATTCTGTGTCACATTTATGAAAAATGGATGTTTTCTAATATGTACCTCTATTTGAATTCTACACTGTCATTTAGGTGACATGTATGAAGTTGGGGCTGAGAGTGGCCGCTATTACTGTCTAAATGTACCTTTGCGGGATGGTATTGATGACCAAAGTGAGTCTTCCCCTGGACCTTGTTGTATTATTCATCTTCACTACATACTTCACCAGAGAAATTATAGCAGTGGTCTCTGTCTTTTTGTTTGGAAGGTTATAAGCACCTCTTCCAGCCAGTCATTAATCAAGTGGTGGAATTCTATCAGCCAACTTGCATAGTGCTGCAGGTGAGAATATTTGATGGCTGTTGCTTGTGGTCATATGAAGGGACTCATGGATTACAAGAGGGGATTACAATAATAATGAGTAGGTTTGCTAGAAAATTCAATTGTCATTATTCCTCATTTTTATCTCTCCTGCTTACCCCTTTAAGTGTGGTGCTGATTCCTTAGGCTGTGATCGCCTGGGTTGCTTTAATCTCAGTATAAGAGGACATGGGTAAGTCCATTTTATAACCCATTAAAAATTAAATGGGAAATTAGGTTAATAAGGATATGACTCTGCTTTTTCTCCCTTTTAATGTTGTCAAAATTCTGGTTTTTTAGGGATTAAGATCCCTCAAAATTCTCCTGTACCCCCTTTTTATTATAAAACACTTTTCCAAAACTGCTGCCAAACATCTTGCAGAAAAAAGATCTGTATTTGTACTGCTATTTCAATCATATTTAAATACATCTTCAATTGAGCTGCCTTATAGCAATCAGGATTTGAAGGGGAAAAGGTGATTTAGATCTTCTTTGGGCATCTCTTAAATCTCCATTTGCATTTCTGAGCATAGGAAAAAGCACAGCTTCTTCAAACAATGGCAGCAAATACAATGGCGCACTTCTGGGCCATCTGCATAATCTTTTCCCCTTCAATTCCCAATCACTGCACAGCTGTATTTGCATCTCAGCAGAAAAAATATAGACATTGTACTGTGCTTTTAGTTTTTCTGTTGCAGACTAAATAGGAATTTGTATGGTGTGTTAAAAAATGTTACACTAAATGTGGTGTGCTTGGTTTTTAACTGACCATGTTGTTTTCTTTACTAACAAATTAAGCAGAAAGAGTAATTTATTCACAAACTATGCATATTTTCAACTCTGTGTTGTCATATGCTGCCCAGGCTCTTCACAGTGATGTTGCTACTGGCAGCACAATTGAAGTATATCTCTTCAATATACATATATTGACTGCCATTTTGCTTTCTTTTGCACACATGCACACCCCTTAGCAAACTGCTGTCTTTATAATTGCTTAAGAGCCATTATTCATTTTCAGTGCTGAGCTTATTTTAAAAGGCAAAGTAACTATAGTCACAACACGTTATTGCAATTCCAGTCTATGTCAGCCTTTGAGAGTATGAAGAGATCATAGTTCTTGCACTGCATCTATTCTTCCAGTTTTAATATTAGCTGTCAAAAACACTGTTGCAATCTTCTCATTGCACTAAAACTGGGCCTGTGGTGTCTTTCAAAGATCTCTGTAATTGATTTGAACTCCAGCAAGGGCTGACACTCTTCCTCTTTGGAGACAGAAAAGCAAGCATCAGAAAAAGGATGGCTCTCTCAACCACCTTCTATCTTTGAATCTAAATATTCTGCTCTCTGCCCTTTTCTTCTGCATAGACCCCAATGGATTTTCTCTAAATTAATAAGGTATTCTTCAAATGTTGGGGGAGGTTGGGTTTGGCAATCCCCTAATAGCTTAGCATTTAACAGCATTCATTTGCAGTAAATGTCTAGATTTACACAAACACAATTTTTATTTGTGTGTATATGCCAATATAAACATTCTAATTTTGGATTCCAGGGAGTGTGTGGAATATGTAAAAAGTTTCAACATTCCCCTTCTGGTATTAGGAGGTGGTGGTTATACAGTTCGCAATGTGGCCCGATGCTGGTGAGTATTGTAAGAGCATTGAGATAGGCTGGAGATAGTCATCTTTCATGGCTACAAGTTATTGTAAGTTGCCCAGTTACCCTATGGTAAGATGGGCAGCCAATAAATGTAATAAATTAGTAAGTAAGTAAATGGAATAGATATGTGGCCTTGATGGATACGGTCTGCCTTTCTTTTCAGGACTTATGAAACATCATTGCTTGTAGATGAAGCAATTAGTGAGGAGCTTCCATATAGTGGTAAGTCAGGTTATTCTGTGTTAAAATATAAACAATCATTTGTTTAGCCTTTTCTTAGCTAGATATATAAAGAATACTATACTATAAATTTTATTATATTTTAGTATATAACACACAGTAACTTTTCTATATTTGTGCAGTAGTTTATACTTTATGCATACTATGCAGTTATAATAATGTCTCATTTATCATCAGTTCAAAGGTGAACAATTTCATAACACAATTGAGAAATGTAAAAAATTCTTCCTCCATACTATGTTTAGTGTAATTTCCCAGAATCATTTTATTGGTTTATTATGTTTATGAAATATTGGTTCATTAAAGCAGAATGTTTGAATATTGTACTGAAATAGCATAGCCAGTGTTGCCTTTAAAATAAATTTAGGTACATCAGTAAATCTTTAACAAAACAGAAATTTTAACATTAATGCACTGCCTTTTGCTGACTGCTAAGCAAATACTGGACCTATATTAAAGGGGCTACTTTCATTATTTAGACTTCTAAAAATAACTTACAGTCACATTATCTGAAAAATGGTCTCTTTACTCATGTATCAGCAATGATTTGTTAATGTTGAAGATCCTGGGTACCCAGTGGGGGAAAACTGCATGTTAATATGCTAGGTGAAGCCAGATATGCAGCTGACACTAAGAATAAAAAGCACCAGGGAAATTTTCTTTTCTTTTCTAACTGTAGCCAGTTGTGAGGAGATTTTAGCAGATAAAATCATAGGGTTGGAAGGGACCTTGGAGGTCTTCTAATTCAACCTTCTATCTAAAACAGAAGTCTTGTGTTTACACTTTATGGTATGTCTCAGACAAAAGAGTAAAAAAGTTAAGATTGTATTACAGATAATCCTTGAGTTATGATAGTTCAATTAGCAACCGCTCAAAATTAGGAAACACCCGCCCCCGCCCCCCCCAAAAAGTATTTACAAGTAAGTAATGCATGTAATGCATGTTGCAGTACCACAGTGGTTGAATTTATATTTTACTGACAAAGAAATAAGGGGAGAGTAGTATAGCTGTATTTCAAGCTACTTAGCTCTTGTCAGCTAGCCCTATCCTTTCTGGGTGTCATGCCCCTGGTGGAGACTGACTCTGAGGGAGAGGAGGAACAGCCAACAGGGAGTGGAAGTGTGGCTCCAGAGGTTGTGGAAGAGGCTGGGAAAGGGCAGAGGCCGGTTGAGCAGTCAGAGGAGGACCCAGGGCCATCCCCTATCCATCCTAGGGCACACAGGGAGGAGAGGATCAGGGAAAAATGTGATCTACTTGGGAGAAGAGGGCCATGATCCTCTTCATGGGTTGCAGGTGTGAGATCTGCATAAGAGTTTGGACCTGCGTGCTAGCAAACGCTGGAGACAAGTGTGTTTTTTCCTGGATGAGGTTTACCTTGGTTGGCGTTCTTCCAACGGACTGTACCTGGTTATCTTCTTGAAGTTTGTAATTAATTATTCTGGTCTGTTGTGGAACTTTCTTCAGTGTGGTTTGTTTTTGGTTTTTGCTCCGTTATCTGCTATTTGAGTTTGAACTATATTTCTTTCATTTGGAATGTTATTTTGAAAATAGTTTAAACTCCAACTGTGAACAATTGAACAGTGAAGCCAAGTTGAAGGCATTAAAGGACCTTTATTTACGTTTTGGTTTTTGTTACATTTGTGCTACACGTCGGGTTATCACATTGGGATTTGAACCCGGGCTACTTGCATATTAGCTAGATGTATTAACTTCTAAATCATGGGCTCTCTTCACTTTGTTGGCTATTCCAGGGGAGAGATTAAGTATTTTTCCGCTGAGACCAGTCTATCAGGGCAACCTGGTCTACCCAAATATGAGACAGAGCATACTGCTTCTGCTTTCTACTTAATATATCTACCTAATATGCAAGTTGTCCAGGTTTGAATCCTAGAAAGGATATGACTAGCTGATGAGAGCTAAATAGCTTGAAATAGATCTATACTAGTTTCTTTGTCACTAAAATATAAATTCAGTACAAAAATAGTTTGTTGCAAAAGCGACTGACTGCGAAGACTCCTGGATTGCAGCTGAAAAGCAAAAGTGGAAGCTGTATGCTCCGTCCCATATTTGGGTAGACCAGGTTGTCCTGATAAACCAGCCTCACTGGAAAAACACTCCATCACAGTGGTCATTCACTCTTACCACCAACTGCAGAGACGCTACAACATGTGTCATGCCCTTGTTAAAGTCAGACTCTGAGGGAGAGGAGGAACAGCCAACAGGGAGTGGAGGTGTGGCTCCGGAGGTTGTGGAGGAGGTTGGGGAAGGGCAGAGGCCGGCTGGGCAGTCAGAGGAAGAACCAGGCCCATCCTCTCTTCATCTTAGGACACGCAGGGAGGGACAGAGAAGGCAACAACTTGGCTTATGAGAGAGGAAGCAGCCATGATCCTCCTCATTGGTTGCAGCTGGGGAGAATAGTATATAAGAGAGAGGGTTAAATCACAGCGTTGCCAGAAGCAAAGCGTGTTTTATCTTAGTCTGAAATTATCTTAGTTGGCATCCTTCCAACCCACTGTGTCTTGTTATCTCCTTGCAGTTGGTAATTACTTATTACTGTTGTGGAATTTCCTTCATTATAGTTTGTTTTAGTTTTTTATTTCACCTCTATCTGCTCATTAAGTTCGGACTGTATTGCTTTCTTTTAAAGATGTATTTTTGAATACGTTTTATCTCCAGCTGAGAATTATTGAACAGTAGGGCCAAGTTGGAGGCATTAAAGGACAACCTGGGTCATCACAACATGCCTCCTGCCTATTTCCCCCCCACTATCCTGCCCCACCAGGTCTCCATCTCTATTTAATTTTCGAAGGGCTCCAGAGTCGGACCCACATGACAAAGCCAAAGTCTTTTATTTATTCAGAAGCCAGTGAAGCTGTAAGAATGTGAGATGCAAGGAAAACAACTTTGCCCCATCTGATTTCAACTCCTCTGCCATGAGGCCTGTAAGCTTGTTGGGACCCAGTCTGGCTGGTGCTGAGCAGCCTCCTGCTTTCTGTTGACTGGCTAGTTCGAATGAGCAGCTTCAAAGATTGTGGCAACAGCCAATCAAGGAGGAGTTTGCAGTTCAGCCAAATGAGACAAAGGAAGCAAACTCCTCCTTGATTGGCTATGCTGCTGACTCAATCCCTGAAGCTGCCCTGAAGCAGGCGGCTGTGGCGGCCCCACCCAGGCCTTTTCTTCTCCCAGCGGGCTTCCGGTGACTTGACCACAGCCAGTTTTTTACTCAGAAAGTGGCAAAAATATTTTCCTTAGATTTCATGTTCTTACAGCTTGGCCACCATTCAAAGTAAATAATCCATGGGCATGGGAAATGGAGTGGGGGAGGAGTAAGTGAAATCTGGGATGTTAGCAAAGCAGCCCCAGTCTATGAACACTCAGTGGGACAGGATGGGGGGGAAGCAATTGGGAGCATGAGGTATCACAGTGGGTTGGGAGAGGCCTTCAGTGGCCTGCTGATGCACCAGGCCCAGCATGCCCTTCCCCATCCTGAGATACTTCATGTACATATCCATGAACCTATGCATTCAATTAACAAATGCATTGCAGAAAGCAGGGAGGGATTACATTCATTTAACGTGGTTCAATCAAATGAATCCTTGGATTACAAATGTAATTGGGAGGCTTTATTACATTAGTAACTTGAGGATTAACTATATTTCCTCAACAACTGTTTGTTGTTCTGCTTTAATGTGTGCTACATGTGGATTTCTCCTTTTAATATATAGAAGCATTTCTCTTTTTTTATCCATAAAGAATATTTTGAATACTTTGCTCCAGATTTTACTCTCCACCCTGATGTCAGCACTAGAATTGAAAATCAGAATTCAAGGCAGGTGAGTATCTCCTGTTAAATGGACAAATTGACCCTTTCCTTTATTTGTCTCCTTTCCAAAATATCTCCTTTAATTATTAGTTTCAAAAGATGCATTATTAGTGCTTCTGTTTACTAAAGCCTGTTCCTTATAGTACATTCATTTTGTTACTATGCTTAAGTTCGATGACTGCAAAAATGATGACAGGAATTTGATAATGTTTGTTGAAGTAATTGGCTTGATAGGGTTTTCTGCGTTTTGTGTTTTGTGTGAAGTACTTAGATCAAATACGGCAGACAATATTTGAGAATTTGAAGATGCTGAATCATGCACCTAGTGTCCAGATCCATGATGTCCCTTCTGATCTTCTGAGCTACGATCGCACAGATGAGCCTGATCCAGAAGAGAGAAGTTCAGAAGATAATTACAGCAGGCATGTTTTTACATTTGTCCCTCAAATAAAAACTGTATATTTTAACCTGATACTCAAGAGAAACTCCAGTAGTTACCTCCTATAAATCAGTATGTATTGATTGGGACTCTTGGAATGATATGTTTAATAGCCATAGTGCTCCTTTTCAGAGCCATGTGCTTGTTGCATTTTTTTAAATAAGCAGATTCCATATTTATCCTTAATTTTTGCTACATTATCTCCTTACCCTATGTAACTTTATTATATCTTGCAGGCCAGAAGCTTCCAATGAGTTCTACGATGGTGATCATGATAATGATAAAGAAAGTGATGTTGAAATATGAGGCCTGAATCCTATACATTTGCACTATATGAAATTGTCTGGATGATAAGTCTCTAAGGAAGTAATAGGTTCCGTAGAAAGAATTGCTTGAACACAGAAGGCAATGGGGGTTTCTACTTGACCGGATCTTCAGCCATTATTGGTGGGAATAAACATTCCTCACTTCAGGTTCATTTAAGGTTCAGGTTGTTGCTAGGTGACCCTCCTCAATCCTCATTCTGCAACAACCATCACTTTTCACAAGGCTGCTGCTCTTCAAAAAAGGACAGGGTTTCCATTGTATTTTGAACCATTTTTCTTATTTTTATTTTCCTGAAGGGCCTAACTAGAAATCTGCTGTAAAAAGCGCATCTACATGGACAAATTTTCAGCTTTCTATAGCAATGGGAATTATAAACAGAGATCAGATAATGTTGGTGGATATTTTATTTGACCATAGTAGAAGTGGAGAAGTCATGTATGTAGCACTCTTTTAAGTTACCTTTTGTTAGTCTTTCTACTTGGAGATGCTATGCGTTGCATGGCAATAGGCCCATTGAGGAATTAATTTGGCAGTTTTTTGTGACTTTTATAGCAGATGTCTATAGCTTATTGGATATATTTCTGTTTTTGCTTCAGTGAAGGATTGATTATTAAAGGGAAGAGTCCCAGACCAAAAATAACTTCAGTGAATCCATCTTTTGCTATCTGGTAAAAGCCCTGTTTTGATTTTTGGTATTCATGCTTGAATTCTAAAAGAAAGAAATTATAAGGATATTTTTCACAGAAAAACGTATCCCTCTCCCTTTTTATCCTATTCAACGTTGTCCTGATATCTGTATTTTTTTGAATGAACTGAAAAGAGATTTCCCAACCTTGATTCCTCATCGAATGTGGGCTTAAATCTTTTTAATTAAACTGCATGTGCTGAAGATAGTTGCCAACACTTTGAGTAGTTCTTTGCAGTTAAAACGACAGAGGCAATTGCCCTTCTCTTATATTTTACTGGTGGGTTTAAAATATTAAACACAATATTTCTTATCTTCCTTCTCTTTTGTTCATTCCCAGTTCATCCTAACATGGCTTAAAAGTTTGTATTTCGTAGGCTATAGAGATACATCATGAATCTAAAATTGTACTGACTGTAAAAGTTTGTTCACTGCCATGACTGCAAAGCCTGGCACTCAACTTGGGAAGCTCCCTCAGAAAGCACTGCAACAGAAGGCTCCTTTTCCCAGTCTTTTCCCATAGTCTCATATGTGAGAGGATTGAGAGGTTCCACAGCAGACTGAAGCAAGGCTGCAGCCTTAAAAATGCACTTTCAAAAGCCTTAAATAGAAGCATAACTTCTGATGTGTACACAACACTTGTGTTCTTTTTAAGGTGCCCCAGGTCAAAGTTTCCAGATATTAAAAAGAACTGTTGGAAGTTACGATTCACACCTCTCTTAGGAAAAGAAAAATAAATCTTAAAACATTAGAAGGGGAAGGAAAATTCCCCTAAAAGAAAGGAGGTGAAAACACAAGCAGGGTCAGCTCCATTAGCCCCCACCTTTGCATGGGACACATTAGCTAAGGTCCTTTCCCATAGAAATCAAATAGTTGGCAAGCTATAAAAAAAACTTGTGAAAAGAAACAGCGTAACAGGAAATTCAGGATATTGCAACCAGGTGCAAACTGATAGCTACAAAGGATCAGGGAAAAACAGAGATTAGACTATAAAACAATTACTCTTACCAAGATCCCAGGAAGAGATCCCAATCTCGAGACAGGAACTCATCACACAAACACAAATCAAAAACTTCAAAGATTAGACTTCCAGTTTGCTGGGCTTCGGCGGCAGCAGGAATCCGCGATCGTGTGCGGTTTCTGCTTGCGCTCGCCGCTGGAGTGCCACCGAGCCAGCCGGCTTCGGGGCTAAAGTCACCCCGTAGAGGTGGCTGAAGACAGGGGAGACCCGGCAGGGTTTTGAGGGGAGTCCGCACCTCCCCTCTTCAGCTGGCTTAACTCCCTTTTCCGAAGGCAGGAGAGCGGTGGTCAGAAATGGCCACCACAAAGAAGCACTCATCCGGAAAAGTATGTGCAGGAGGAAACTAAGAAGTGAAAGTTATGGCTGACCGGGATAAGAAGCAATATTCAAGATATCCTGGAATTTAAATTTAAATCTCAAAAAAGATTCATTGTTCCCAAGGAAGATCCAGAAGCAGCGAATGAAAGGGAAAAGGGAAATTTTGTTTTTTCTCACTCTCCTTCCTTACAGTGACAGCAGATGAATGAGAAATCAGAAAAACCCGCATTGGCATCAACAGGTAATTAAACTGAAAATTAAAGCCAAGGGGATAATAAAGATTTCTGAACATTGAAAAAAAAAAATTGGGGGCTGCAAGTGGAAAGGGAGAGGAAAAGAATAAAGAGTATGATTTGACTGGAGGAGATTGCTTGGAATTTAAAAGAATCGAAAGTTAAATTGTAATAAGACTTCTAAAAGATACATTTTAATTGGAACTTTGTAACTGAATTGTAACCCCAGGAAGAGAAAGTGAAAAACGAGAAAAGTGTTAAATGGAACAGCTTGTGTGTATTTGGACGGCTTGGTGACTTTGGGACTTTTGGAAATTATATTTTAATGATTAAAAATACTTGGGTGGTTGTTTAAAATTTTTTTTTATAATGGCATCACTTGTGGATGAACTGAAAATTGAATTCAAAAAATATAAAGAAGAGGAACAAGAAGGGAAGGGCTCTTTTGGATCTGTTTTCAACTTTTTAGAAATGGCGATTTCTACCAATGAGAAACTACAAGAACAAGAAGATTGGGACAAAGAAGAAGCCATCTTTAATGAACAAGTAACTTTATCTGGGGAAGAAAGGGGAAAGATGGGAAAGAGAATGGAGAATTTAAGACCTAAAAAAGCAACCAAAAAAGGGAAAAATAAGGTGAAAAGTGGATATAATGTCAGAAGGCAACAGAAAAGAGGAATACAGAAGAGGGAAATGGAGATGGAGAGACAAGGGGGTAAAAAGGGTGTGAAGAAGCAAGGGAGGAAGGAAGGGAAGAGAAGCTACAAAGGTTTGAAACAAGATGTAAAGAAACAGGATTTCTTTAGAGATAATGGGTAAAGATAATAACTGAAAAAGAGATTCTGCAAAGGTACATATAGACTGTATTGTTTTTATTTGTATTAGAAATAATGTTAGAAAATTGGAATAACATGATTATAAAATGGGATAAAATATTCAATGTAATTTAGTGAAACTTTCTCTTTTGAACAAAATAAATGAAATGAAATGTGAGAGAATTAAATTAAAAAGGAATGGGAACATTTTAATTACATAATGTTTTAAAATATACGTGAAATGGGGGGGAAGTAATTACGCAAAATTTATAAGGGTTCCCATAGAAGCATGAGACTTATTTGAAAAGGAATGTGTAAAATGTTTAAGATTTAAATGAATATTAATTTTAACGATAGAGTTTAACTGGTATGGATTGTTGTTTTAATTATATATTTATATTTTTTTCTTCTTTTAAAAATATAGTGTGTAGCTTTAGAATGTACTAAGCAGAATCGGAATGAAAGTTATGTGTTATATTAAGTGTTAAACTTAGGGGAAAGATATAAAGACGTCATACTCCAATCAGTGATTACAGGAGAAATTTTGTGTTAATGAGAAAAGATAATAGACAATTGAAACAGGACAGACAAAGGATATAAGTATAATGATTTTAATTGAGATGAAATAAAATAGAATTAAGAGAGTGAAAAGAGGGGAGAAGCTATATAGAAAATCTAGAATGGTAATAAGATATGAAATAGTGTATAAAAGTGAGCATGAATTTGAATTTATGTCTGTATGAAGAGATGTAACCCAGGATCAAGCTGCTTTCAAAAAAGATGTTTTATGTTTTGTGTTTGGTCTGTATGTTTGTTTTTTAAAAATTAATAAAACTTTTGGGAAAAAAAAACTTCAAAGATTCACACTTATAAATCAAAGAACCTGAAGTGTATAAGAAAGGGGTTTTCCTACTCACTTGTTAATCTCAGGAATGCTGTAGGGTTTATTCTTATTTGCCTTTCTATTAATAAACTGATTCTGGCTTCCAATGCAGCTGACCAAATGATTTTGCAGTAAAATTTCCCAGCTGGGAAATTTGAATCCACAAAAGAAAGATCTTTGCCTTTTTCCTTAAAGGGCAAGGCTTCCTTTTCCTTTCCTCAGAACATTACCTGATGTTCTTTTACGCATTTCTGTTACAGCTTTCTGATGGGTGTTTATTTTTCAGGATATGTTATCACAAAAAAACAAAAGGTAAAGCCAATAACAGAGCTCCAGATCAACTGCAGAGGCTTTTCCTGAAGACCTCTGACAGTGAAATGAGACCGGGGGCGATGTGCATGTCAAT
Source organism: Pseudonaja textilis (assembly GCF_900518735.1). Next base: position 1,592,471 of record NW_020769422.1, on the reverse strand, counting down.
ACAGAGCCTGTTTCTTAGCTGCAGAAATTTGCTTAATGATTATGGGGGAAAAGTTGTAAATAAACTGTGACTATTAACAACTGCATTGCTTAGCAAGTTCCCATACCAATTTTAGTCATAAATCAAGGTATTACAACCAACCATAGATCTTGCCTACTAAAAGTCTGAGATTAAGTACAAGTTGCAGTGCTGCCTTTTCTCACCACCAGTTAGCATATCTGACATTGCAGTACCAGATTATCTGCTTATATATGTTCTGTAAATCTTTCTACCACCTATAGATATGGAAGGAAAGTTCATCCTGCTCATTATAAGTGAAAGACAGAATGCTATTGGATGTTCTTCTCTGCCAAAGTTCTCCTGCCAAAATCCTTCCCACAGGCCTTCTGGGTGATATAATTGGTGTGGTTACATTGTCCCTCAGATTATGGTTATTTTTATGTAATGTTGCATGATGTTTCTTGTAATTTGTGAAGCTGCTCAGAAAAGTTTTGGACTAGGGTGACCTAGAAATTCAAGAAAGAAATAAACAAAGCCATAAAACTTCAATTTCTTATTATTAACATTTTGGGTATTCCAAGACAGTTAAAGTACTGTCCGGTCCCCTTGATCTCTATTGGGAACTTGCCATTCTGGAGGAAAGGGAGAGGATTCAGGGTACACTTGCATGGGATTTTCCTTTGTTCTTGTTCTCTGCTTTGATCTACCTTTGGGATGTTAGGAGTGGAGAAAGAATGTGTCTTGGGCCATGTGTTTTGTCTCACCACTGCAGGAGCAAGAACATTGTGCCTGGGAACTGTCTGTTATCACCTCAGCCCAAATCTTCTCACATCTTCGCACCTTGCAATTGGCTCAAAGATGAACTGGACATTGGAAGGGGCCTAAAAAGGAGCAGTTTGACCTAATGCTCCAGCATGCAAAATTCAGACTCTGCCTATACTCTTATCTGCTATCAATGTCTTCCAATAAAAGTTCCTTTCGAAATGCTGTTCGTTTCAAGAGTTCTGCTTTCTTGAGAAGGCTGGCAAGGCAGAACCTTACAAGTACATTTAATTAGAATTGATAAAATATACCAATTCTTGTTAAACCTGCTTTAAATTCTCAGATGGAAGTATGTCAGATACAGCATTGTACTTCAAATACATTACAAGCAGGTGCAATGTAGAAAGAGCCAGGTAATGATAAAGACTTGGAATTTTAGCCCTGTTTCAGGCCCAGAAACCAGCTGATGACTTTAAGCTAGACCCTGAGGAATGAGTCAAGAGCAACCACTTCCAAAAAGGTTGCCAATGCAATCACTAGCAGTCAAGGCTGACTTGAAGATAAGTACACATATATAAAATATGCTTAAAATGCAGCACTAAATTCTTTCTTGTTAAAATCAGATCAGTTAGCTTATTCTAATATCACAGAGAATACAATAACTTTTAATGTGTTTGAAATTTCATTATTTTCTGTTCCACAATCAACATATGCAGTATTTTTTTTAAAAGGGAAAACAAACAAAATGTCAAGAAAATATTTATTATTAGAGTTAAGAACATTTGAGGAACTTTTTAGTACAAACCTTGTTTTAAGGCAAATGGTCAGGCCTATATATTAATGTGATTTCAGGAAAGAAACACACTGAACTAAGATTGTTTCAATTTTGTTATAATATAAAAACAATTAAAAGTGCTTCATGCTTTGACATACCCTACCCTGAGTGTGATACAGTTCACAGATAGAGTTTAAGCAAATTCTTTACAGCAATTCTAGAACTACATATTATTTACAATATGAAGAGATGTGAATGGGGCCTTGTACACAAGGGAGTTATGTATAATAGTATGTTTATGTAAAAACATGTGTTTCCTCCTTTGTATCTCATTTAATAGTTTCATATAATAGAGAAAAGACACTTTTAATTCTTAGTGTAACCAAGACATTTGAGAATGATTGATAGAAAAAAAGACACCAAAACGGAATTGTTTTAAAATGGAGACAAAATAATGTTCAATTTCATTTATATATCATTCAAGCAGACTTTCTCTGATTTATCTTCTGATTGATGCTTTGGTAAAGAAGAATATTTCTACAAACTTGGTCTTAAATATCTGGAAATAGTAAATAATGCTGATCTAAATCTTCAAGAAAAAGCATGTCAAATATGAAGAATATTAGCATTCATATTTTCAGTTTCTGTGCAATTTGAACTGGTAGTCTCTGTATGATGGCTTCTAAGGATACTTGAGTATTCAGCATTTGGTTTTTCTAATCTGCTCCTTTTGCTTGTATCTGGGCAGTTCTGTACATATATCACACGATTATAAGCTTTAAGTCTTTTCCACAGCTGTACATAAACTTTGCATTGAACATACATGAAAAGAATTCCACCGGTGAAACCAATAGCTACTACTACCAGCTTAGTCCAAAATGGCCATTCTAAAATACCTAGGGTGTAGAAGATTCAAAATACTCAGAATTAGTATTTAAAGTTAAATAAAGCTGTAAGTCACTAGAATATTAAGCTACATGGCCTAAGAGCAGCAAAAGATTTATATTAAGATCTAAAAGCGTTAAAAAAGCATTTAACAGAAAAGTATTGGAAAATGCATGTATATAAAGAAAAAGTACTTCATTTGCAATTAATTGATTCAGCTGCCATTATTTGAAGAGAATGTTACGCTCATGTTTTTAGCAACTATGTTTTCATGTTTATGATTTATTTTGACCAATCAAACCTCCTAGCCCATTAGTTGATTTTTATTTCAAATCGTAAATCACTGAACCGGTAGTTACACCAGTCGGATCCCACACCTGCATACATGGTGTATTGTGAGTTAATTTTGTGACTTTGCTTGCTAGCAAATTTTATGAGTTTGCTTGCAAGCAAATTTTATATGACAGACTCAGGTAGCCGATGGTAGATAGATAGATCTCTGAATGATTCTGTGAGCAACTCAATGCCTGCCTGCTTTGTCTGATTTTGGGTAAAAGTTGCTCTTTTTTATTTAAAAAAAATCAATATTTACATATGTGGTGTGTTGTGTGAGTTAATTTTGTGAGTTTGCTTGCAATCAAATTTTATGTGACAGACTGAGCTAGCCAAAGGCAGATAGATCTCTGAATGAATCTGTGATTCTGTGAGCAACTCAATCTGCCTGCTTTGCCTGATTTGGGGTAAAAGTTGCTCTTTTTTAATAAAAAAATCAATATTTATATTTACATACAAGCCATGCCCATCCAGTCACATGACCACCAAGCCACACCCACAAATTAGGCCAAGCCCACAGAACCGGTTAGTGGTCCCTGGGATTTGAAATTATGAGTTTGGTGGTCCCTGAGGTCCAAAAGGTTGGCAACCCCTGGTATAGGGCATAGGTGTAAAATTCGATCGCATGACATATTGCGACATTTTTTGCCTTTTCGGAGCCAGGGTGGGCATGGCCTGCACATGATACATCCAGCCCATGGGCTGCCAGACACTATAGAATACTAAGGCAGTGGTGGGATTCAAAAAATTTTGCTACCGGTTCTGTGGGCGTGGCTTGGTGGGATAGCAGGGGAAGGATATTGCAAAACCCCGTTCCCTCCCCACCCCACTAATCTGCTTTCCAGCTCCGTTCTCCTGTGCAGGGCAACAAAAGAAGACCCAGCTGATCAGCTGGGACTTGGGAGGCAGAGAATAGATGGGGGTGGGGCCAGTCAGAGGTGGTATTTGCCAGTTCTCTGAACGACTCAAAATTTCCACTACTGGTTCTCCAGAACTGGTCAGAATCTGCTGAATACCACCTCTGTACTATAGGGTAATATAATTGATACTATAGGGTCTTCTACTGAAGCAGAGGTTTGGACTAGAAGACCCCCAAGATCCCTTTCAGCTCTATTCCAATTGATTGATAAAGTGAGAATTTGATATCTATAAGAAGGCAACCCCATTTTGTCTCTCCAGTGACTGGATGGCTGAATGTTTAACCATCCTTCCTAACAAATATAAACAAAACCTATCTTACATGAAGTTGGCAAGCCTCTTTTAAGGCTGTTTGCTGATGGCTTTTGCCACATTTTATATTACCAGATTTCATTGTCTAACTATGCATAGTACATGAAGAAGTACTTGAGCTCCTCCCTGCCAAACTTAGCAGAGGAACCTCTCCTGGGAAGCAGAAAGAAAAAGAGATGTTTTACCAAATTTGGGGGGGGGGAGGAGAATCCATCCTTTGTCTTTCAAATTTTGCAGCTTCCCTGCTTCCTGTTTGCCAGCACATCTTCAAGTGATTTTTGGCGGGGTGCTGAGTTGGCTCCACATCCAGTTGCCTGAGGCAACTTGTTCTGAGTCCACTCAGCCACACCCACCCAGCCATGTCCTCTTGGTGCATCGAACCCAGCCACATCCACATGAATATACCATATCAAACCATACTACAGCCTTCTTTAATCTAGCAAACTTCAGATTTAGAAGACTCTCCAAATGCATCACTTTGTTTTATGTGACAAAATGGCTTGTAACTATTTTTTATCAATAAAACTGAAAGTATTGGTGAACATTTCTCTTATGAACTGCTGTTCCTTAATCTGTCTTAATCTGCTCAAAAGATGAGTAATTTCAGTCCAAATTGCCATGGCAAAGGGGGAGAAGAGCAAGTCAACCTGTAGTTTGATAATTAACACTGAAAGTAACACTACATAATTTCAAAACGAAAAAAACTAAGTGGTAAAATAAAAATAGTAAGAGCAAGAAAAAGCAGGGATACATCATTTTCATTAAAGGAATACAATGTAAAAATAAAGCAATTTTGATATAAGAAAGCATAATATATAAACATGTTTCCCTGGTTTTGGGCAATTTGTCATGGCTCGAACACCCCCTTTTGTTAGAAAGAAAATAAAGGAACATACCCGTGGATTCCCCATGTTTAATTTCTTCAGCAGTCCGGTCTATGAGGACGTAGAGTGACCACACCACACAAGTAATAGCAATGATATGGAAAGTTACAGAGCACATGATCTTTCTTTGCTCACTGCCTGTCATCTGCAGTTTCTCCCACTAAGAAGAAATCCAGAAAATAGAAATGTTCAGTTCGGTTCTCAAAAACAAGTGATACTTGCTGTTTAGTCAGAAAGCTTTGTTTTGATTTGACCCTGATGGCAGACAATCAAGCACACACAGCTTACATATGTGTCAGTATTAGTGGTAGGATTCAAATTTTTTTACTACTGGTTCTGTGGGCGTGGCTTGGTGGGCATGGCAGGGGAAGGATACTGTAAAATTTCCAGTCAGAGGTGGTATTTGCCAGTTCTCCGAACTACTCAAAATTTCCACTACCAGTTCTCCAGAATTGGTCAGAACCTGCTGAATACCGCCTCTGGTCAGTATATGAGAAATTATGAGCTGGGATAAGCATAACAACAAGTCAGACAAAGGGAACTGTTTGGTGATTAAGAAACAGCACCTGTTGTGAGCCAGATGGCTTGGAGACTGGGCATGGCTTAGAGTTACTGGTCTGTATACAAGAGTTAGTTTGTTCTTAGATTTTTGCTTCTTCTATATTTATATTGCTCCTAAGTATTACATTGCTTCTGTGTTTGTATTGCTTCTGTTATTATGACTTCTGGATTCTGCATGGGTATTGTATACATGCATCATAATTTATATTATTGTGTATAAACAAGTTTCTTCTATAAATGAATCCTGCTGAATTATTTACATGCGCTGGTTGGATTGCTGCAAACTCTTACAGGTTATGGGCCAAGAGCACACAAAGCACACAGTAAGACGGAACTGTAATTAAGTTGAAGGACACCCTGTGTTAAAAGGAAAAGAGAACAAGGCTGACTGAGAAAGCTTTCAGGATGGCTGTTGAATTCAAGGAGAGCTCTCTGCCTCGATTGGGACAGAAGAATTATATTGTTTGGGCTGCAAAATTGGAATGCTTCCTGAAGGCTAAGGAGCTCTGAGATAATGTTATTAATCCACTCCAGGCACCATTAGCAGCAGCAGATCAAAGGCAGCATAAGGCACTGGCCTACATCATCTTAAGTTTAGAAAATGAATAATTCTTGACTGTAGTTGATTTAAAGACTGCAAATGAGGTTTGGCTGAAATTGAGGAGTGTGCATGTGAGTGCATCAGAATGCAATATTGTGCAATTATCAAGACAATTATACAGAGCCCTGCTGCAGCCACAAGCGAGTGTGGAGCAGCATTTGCTGCACATATAGAATCTATTTATTGAGTTGGAACAGTGTGGAATGCAGATTCCTGAATCTCAGAAGGTGCTGTTGGAGTTAAATAGTCTTGATGAAACATAGGACATTGTTCCAGCTGTTTTGGAGTGCAAACCAGAACAGGACTTACAAATGGAAGCCCTTAAGACCTGTTCGCTTTCTGAAGAAAACAAGCACCATTTTACAAAAAGCCATGAGGAGAAATTCCTGAGGTGGGGGCCCAAGGAGCAGAGAGAAAAAAGCAACAGAAAAGATGTCTGCAGAGATCGTATTACAGCGCAGCGAAGTTTTTCTAAAAAGCAAGAAAAAGGACAGCAACACCGAAGGTGTTTCATATGTGGTGATAAGAATCATTTGAAGAAAGACTGTTTACAAGGAAGAAAGATAACAGATGGACAAGCTGCTGTTGCAAAAGTTAGCTATTGCAATAGCAGAGACAAATGGTTAATAGACAATCGGGATAGTCAAACAATTCTTAATAATTCTAAATTATTTTTCAGAATGGATCCAGCTGGAGGTGATGCAGTAGCCTTGGCGAATGGCCAGAAGGCTAAAGTCAGCAAAAGGCACTGTGTTGATTCCATGTGTTGATTCCATGTATGAAGGAAAAGTTTAGTTACATGTTATGTGTGCCTGAAATGGAACATAATTTACTAAGTGTCTCTAGTCTAGATCAAAAAGGGTTTGAGGCCACATTTGTAAATGGGAAGTGTCTCATAAAAAGGAATAGAAGTATATGTGCACAGGGCATTAAGCAGGATAATCTTTATGTGTTGCAGGGACAAAAGCTTCAATGTGCCCAAACATTGGAAATGTTGCACAACATGATTCATGTGTTCATCTCTTGCACAGAAAGCTTGGCCATGCTAGCTTCAGAGTTTTGCAAAAGATACAACAGTTTGCAGAAGGCTTAAATTTAAAGGGGTGTAAGGCATACTTGGACTGTGTAGTATGTAAATAATTAAAGTCCAAGATATTCCCAGTAAGCAAGAGTAGCACAAGGCAGACAAGAGCTCTAGAGCTGGTACATGCAGATTTGGTGGGGCCAATGCAAGCCAGTTTGGGAGGAGCAAAGCGTGCTGATCATTGTAGATCACTACAGCAGATTTGGTTTCTGCTATTTACTAAAGAGTAAAATAGAGGTGCTATAGAAATTAAAGCAATGGGTGGGCGGAGCTGACGTTGCGATGGTACTGCGTGCAATCTCAGAGGCTCTGAGATTGCAGCTGATATCTTTGCCTCTGGACGGTCCCAACGGACCTAAACCGTCCCGTAGAGACAGTGAAAGTGAAGGGCGCATCCTGTTGATCCCAGGGACATCGCAAAGTCCCTGGTTCATCCAGAAGAAGCCCTTCTTGCCGGCAGCAGAGAGGCAGCCATCAAAGCTGCTGAAGTTGGGACAGCTCTGTAAAAGTTTTGACAGAACGGAATAAGCGGCAGTTTTTAAATGGAAACGTCAAAGTAAGGCTTGGCTTTTTATCTTTATTTTTTATTTTTTTTACCAGGACTTCTATCATGATTTAACATTTCCTAACTGGACTGGTCTTTTTCTTATTTACATTTATTTTTTTTCTCTTTTTTCTTTTCTTTTCTTTTTTCTTTTCTCTTTTTTCTCTTTTTCTCTTTTTTATCTTTGCAATGTTTTAGGTTAGAGGCTCCCTTTAGTTGCTTTCCTTTTTTTAAAAAAACTTCTATTACGTTTTGTCTGGGAAAGGAGGGGGAAAATGGAGAAACTTTGTAACACTGCCATCTAGAGGCTTGAAAATATCTTAGACAAAGTTGGGAAAGCTGAGAAAGAAAGACCAGAGATTCCCTTTCAAGGACATTGCAATGTGATAAGATAGAGGGAAGAGCACAGGAGAGTGTTATTTCAGGTGTTCTTCTGGGTTTCTATCAACAATTTGAAGCTTGCTTTTGAAGTTTGTGGAGAAGAAATTTATAATAAGAGCCTTGGAGGATTAAATAAAGTGCAGTGTGCTCTTTTTATTTTTATTTTTTTAAGTTGTGCTACCCCTCCTTACCAGCCCATTGTATTTTTTTTTCTTAAAAGCCTTTACTTTTGTAACATTTCTATTTTTGCAACTTATTTTAAAGGGAAAGCCTCAAAAATTTTCTTTCTTTTTTTTTCCTTCTCTGGGATTTTTTTGCTTTATCTATCTATATCTTTGGTCTATTTTTATGTTTTTATTTTTCTATTTTTGTGACCCTTCACTTGGATTAAGGTGGTGAAGAACCTGAAGCTCCTTCTTTTTTTTTCTTTTCCACTTAATTATTGATTGGATTAAGGTTTAGAAGAACCTGAAGAAATTTTCTCTCTCTTCTTTTCCCTTTTTATTTTTAATGGGCTTTTTTCCTTCTACCATTTTTATTTTTTATCTTGGATTATAATTGGCTACTTCATGATTGGATTAAGGTTTAGAAGAACCTGAAGAATTTTCTTTTTTTCTCTACCACTTTTATTTTTTACCTTGGATTATAACTGGCTACTTCATAATTGGATTAAGGTTCAGAAGAATTTGAAGATCTTCAATTGCTTAAAATGAGCAGGAAACTTATAGCTTCTGGCCCTTCAACTTCTACTTCCGCCTCCCCACCTGGAGGACAACGTTCAATCCAGACAATGTTGAAGCAAGATAAAGAACAAGAAAAAGTGACCTTACAGATGATTATGCAAGGAATCCAAGAAATTAAAACAAAATCAGATACTATTGAAAAAAGAATAGAGAATATTGAACAAAGAACAGAAAAAACTGATGAAAAAGTGGAGAATATTCAACAAACGATGGCGAAGTATGATGAGAGATTCCAAAAAATTGAAGAAGATAAACAAAGAGATAAAAAGATTGGAGACATTGATACCAGATTAACAGTGGTTGAACAAGATAAAAGTGGGATGCTGAAATGGGAGATGGACAGATCAGAATTTTATCTCAGATTTCAAAACATAGAGGAAGAAAAAGGACAAAACCTAGCTGAGATAATGATAGAAATATTGGCTGAAGCTTTGGAAATAACAGAAGAGAAGATGATGGATGGAGTAGATGAAGTATATCGAGTTTTTACAAGATACGCAATGAGAAATAACCTACCAAGAGAAGTTCATATTAGATTTACAAAAAAAGTCATTAAAACACAAATATTGCAAGTGGCAAGAGAGAAAATGCTAAAATATAAGGGCAAGGAGATTGTAGTTTTAAAACAAATATCCAGAAAAGTGAGAGAGATAAGAAGAGAATATCGATTTTTAACTAAAATGCTACTGAAAAAAAGAGGTGAATTACAGATGGCTAATTCCAGAAGGACTAATGTTTACATGGCAAGAATAGAGACATAGAATTGATTCAATGGAGAAAGCAGAATTATTCTACGCAGAATTCTTTGGAAAGAGAGATGATGAGGCAGAAAAAGAGGTCTTATTAATTGAATTTCAAGAGAACCAAATGGAGACTGGAAAAGAAGAAGGCGCAGTAGGTGGACAGGTGGAAATTAAAAACAACGTGAACCAAGAGCCACAAGAGCTACTAAACCTAACTACAAAGTATAATCATGGAAGAGAAAAAACTGATTACAAATGAATATAAATGGACTTAATTCAGCCATTAAAAGGAAATTTTTTCACAAATTAGAGAAATTAAAATTTGATATAATTTGCCTACAAGAAGTACACATTAAAAAACAATATGAACAATTGTTGGTCCAGCCAAAATTAGGGAAAATATTTACTTCTTTGACTCAATGTAAGAAAAGAGGAGTGGTTTTATATATTAAAGAGACTATTTCAGCAAAATTGATTCATTCTGATGAAGATGGAAGAATATTAATGGTGGAAATAATGGACAATAATATGAAAACACTCCTGATTGCAATTTATGCCCTGAATGATAAACAAGAAGAATTCTATAAAAAATTACATATGAAAATGACAGATGAAATAAATTTAAAAGATGTATGGAGAGAAAGAAATGTTAAAACCAAACAATATACTTTCTACTCAAATAGACATTTATCATGGTCCAGAATAGATATGATTTGGATTTCAACAGAACTAATTTCTAATATTCAGGAAGCAAACATTGAAACAAGTACTTGGGCAGACCACAGCCCAGTGACAATTAAATGGAAAGGACAAAAAAGATGATCGAGATGGACGTTAAATAATACTATTTTAAAGAAAAAAGACTTTACACAACAGATGGAGAAAGAACCGGCCTTCTTCTTTAGAGAAAATAAAAAAGAAGATACTTCAACTCAGAATGTTTGGGATACAATGAAGGCATATGCTAGAGGCTTGATAATAGACTACAAGGAAAAGGAACATCAGGAAAACGCAAGCCATTAAAGTCTTAGAAGATGAGCTAAAAGACTTGAAAAAGAACTACAGAAAATGTCACAGAAAAAAGACATTAAACTAAAATTGGACATAATTAAACACAAAATTGGTCAAATAGAGAAAGTAGAATTAGCACAAAAAATTAGAAGTGCTAAACAGAACTACTTTGAAGATGCAAATAAACCAGGTAGATGGTTAGCATACAAATTGAGAAAGGAGAAAGAATCAAGGAAAATATTGCAGTAAAATAGATGATCAAGGTCAAGTTTGCTATGGCAACAAAGAGAAAAAGGAAATTATTCAAGACTTCTATGGACAACTATATAAACAAGAGAATATTGATGAGGAAAGAGTCAAACAGTACTTACAGAATGCTAATCTACCTAAAATACCTAAAGAGACTGAAAAAAATGTTAGAAAGCAATATAACAATGATGGAATTAACTGAAGCACTTAAGAAGCAAAATAATGGAAAGGCACCAGGTCCAGATGGGTTTCCGGCAGAATTTTATAAGACATTACAAGAATCGTTGAGCCTTCCACTAGAAGTCATGAATGAAGTTATGTTAAAGAAGAAGATACCTAAAACATGGTCAGAAGCCTATATTACACTTATCCCAAAGGAAGAGGCTGATCTACTGCAAATTAAGAACTATAGACCTATTTCTTTACTAAATGCAGACTATAAAATTTTTGCTTCAATTTTGGCAGAAAGACTTAAAAAATACTTGAATAACTTTATTCATCCTGACCAAAATGGATTTCTGCCAAAGAGACAAATTAAAGATAATATGAGAGTAATTTTGAATACTTTGGAATATTATGAGGCACACCCCGAAAAGCAAATGGCATTGATATTTTTAGATGCACAAAAGGCATTTGATAATGTGAATCGGAGATTCATGCTATTATTATTGGAACAGATGGGTTTTGCCAGAAAATTCATTCAAGCAATAGAAGCCATATACCATAAGCAAACGGCAAAGATAATGATAGAGGGAGGATTGACAGATCCCATCAATATAAGAAAAGGAACAAGACAAGGATGCCCACTATCACCTTTGCTATTTGTACTAACTTTGGAAGTGTTGAATAGAAATATTAGAGATGACAAGAGTATAAAAGGAATGAAAATTAAAAAAGAAGAATTTAAATTGCAAGCCTTTGCGGATGACTTGGCTTTCATATTAGATGATCCTTTAGAGACAGCACCAAAATTATTGGAAAAGATAGAGGCATATGGTAAGGTGGCTGGTTTGAAAATAAATAAAGATAAAACAAAGATCCTGACAAAGAATATGCTATTAAGACAAAAAGAAGAACTGGCAGTTCTATTGAAAATTCAAGTTACGAACAAGGTCAAGTATTTGGGGATACATTTGACAGCAAGATGTAGCACATTAAAAGAGAACAATTACATTAAACTTAAACAACAGATAGCGTTAGATTTGACGAAATGGGAAAATCTACAATTGTCATTAATAGGGAGAATCTCAACAATCAAGATGAATATCCTACCTAGAATTTTATATCTGTTTTAAACAATACCAATTAGGCTTGGAAAGGATTATTTTGAAGATTTAAATAAAATTGTCTTGAAATATATATGGCAAGGTAAGAAAGCGAGAATAAAGTTAAAACTTTTGCAAGACGCTAGAATTAGAGGAGGATTTGGTTTGCCTAATTGGGAGTTGTACTACCAAGCTACAAACTTGATGTGGGCTAAGGAATGGATAACATTAAGAAATACTAGATTGTTGACATTAGAAGGACATGACTTGCTATTGGGGTGGCATGCTTTTCTATGGTATAAGGGAACTAAAACACAGGGTTATTTTAGAAGACATCATATACGGGAGTCTCTGTGGCTAAATTGGGAAAAGATTAAAAGACAATATTATTTGAAAATTCCAGTCTGGTTATCGACTATTGAAGCATTTTCCTATCCTATAATATATAAAAAGGAACAAACGGTTAGATATGGGGAAATATTGAATGAAAAGGGTGAACTTAAATCTATGCAAAAACTAGAGGAACAAGGTATAAAGATGAATTGGTTTTCATATGTGCAAATGCATTCAAGGTATGATGAAGATCTTAAAACAGAAGGATTCTATCACAAATTGCCTGACTTAGATAAGATTTTGACAGGTACTGATAAAAAGGTGATTAAAAAATTGTATGGTTATTTATTGGAAATTAAACTAGAGGAAGAACAAGTTAAAGAAACTATGATTGCTTGGGGGAAGAATTTTAGATATGGGATTGATTTAGAAAAATTGCAAAAATTGTGGTCTCAAAATTATAAAATGACAATGTCAACAGCATATAAAGAAAATTTGTATAAGATGTTTTACAGGTGGCATTTTCCCCCGACAAGAATCGCAAGAATGTTCAAGCATAAATCCGAAAAATGTTGGAAATGTCATCAGACACCTGGCTCATATGTGGTGGACTTGTGAGGACGCTAGAAAATACTGGGCTAAAATATGCATGTGGTTGGAAAAAAATGACAAAAAAACATATAGACTTGAAACCAGTGGTTTTTTTTATTGGGAATTTTACCTGACACATACAGTAAAGATTTAAAATATTTGATTGTAAATGTATTAATAGCGGCTAGGATTGTATTTGCTAAAAATTGGAAAAATGAGAAAATACCATTACAGGAGGAAATTATTAAGAAAATATTGGAATGTGCTGAAATGAGTAGATTGACATTTGAAATTAGAGAACAAGAAGATAAACAATTTTATAAAATTTGGGACCTTTTCTATCAATGGTTAGATAATAAAATATAATAATAGAATACTTAGAATTTTAGAAAATGAATATATAAAGATGCATTTCTTCTTTTGTTATTATATCTACAAAATGTTTCTAGGATAGATTTGGGGATGATTATATGAATTGTTATAAAATAAACTAAGTAAATTATAGTTATTTCGCAAAGTATCAATGAATAAAATTATAGTCAAATGACTGATTAATAGTGCTACTAGGGTATTCAATTTTTGATTGATAATATGAGTTATTATGCAATGTAACTGCAATTGAGACTATGAAATCGATGCACAAAAAATTTGTAAACCAACCAACACTGTTTGTATGTTTATGAAAGAAATTTGGATGTTTTTATGTTTTGTTTGTTTTTGTTTGTCTTTAAAAACCAATAAAAACTTTAAAAAAAGAAATTAAAGCAATGGGTAAGCTTCATGGAAAGGAGATATAAACAACAGGTATGTCAGCTGCAAATTGACAGAGGTTCAGAATTCATGTTAGCTAAGTTTTCAACAGTGGTTGGGACAGTTAGGAATAAAACACAGACACTAATCCATACACAGCAGCTGAGAATGACATAGCTGAAAGGCAGAATGGTGTCTTACAGACAATTAAGGACTTAATGCTGGAGGATTCTGGTCTGAGCAGGTTGTATTGGGGTGAAGTCATGTTGACTGCTAATTATTTAATCAATAGACTGTGGAGTTCATCAATAAATGATACTCCATATGCATTGTTATATGAGAGAAAGCCATCTCTGGCACATTTAAGGGTGGAAGCAATGCATGGGTGCATATTCCAAAAGCAATCAGGAGAAAAGGCTAGAAAACTCAGGTTTACAGGCTATGAGCCTGGCTCAAAGAGCTATCACTTTAGCGATGGGAGCAAAAGAATAGTGATTTCAAGGTCTGCTAGTTTTACGGAGCAAAATTGAAACAGAATTGATGCCAATTTTTTGAATGATCCACTTAGTGACAGTAATCTACTTAGTGATGGTAGGTAACTCACTTAGTGATGATGTCAGCATTCAGGGAGGAGAAACTGAAATAGAACTAAAAAAGGAGTCAGGAGATGACGACTCAGATATGAAGCCAGAGAGGGTTGAAACACAGGAGCAGTAAATACCACGCAGGTCAGAGCGATGGAATAAGGGGATTCCACCTGACAGGTATTATGCTAGTGAAGTAAAGGTGTGTAGTGTGCTATAAGCCAAGGAACTATAAGTATTGGCATTACCTAAAATTGAAGTGAGGTGGAAAGAAGCCATGGGCAAAGAAATGAAATTCATGGGTGAACATAAAGGGGCATGCATGAGCGCACCAATGTGCCTACCCTCCGTCCTATTGTTTCTTTTATTTTTTCTTATATGTATCCATGTATTCATAAGTATGTTTTTACTTATACCTATTATCTTGTAAGCAATGACAAAAAATAAAAAATAAAGTGTTCACATCTATGATTTTGCCACAAGGTTGAAAGCCAGGATGTGTGTACAAAAAGAAAGTACTACCCAATAATGTGGTACAATATAAAACAAGATTAGTTGCACAAGATTTTTCAGAGGAAAAATGTGCAGTATGATGAGGTATTCACGCCAATCGTAAAGAATAAAAGCATAAGGTTGGCACTAGCATTGGCAGCGGCACATGGCCATAAAATTTGGCATTTTGCCAAATTTGCCACAGCATTCCACAATGCAGAATTAGAGGAAGAAATTTACATGGTCAAGCACCAGGATATAAAAAGTATTCTCAGGTATTTGAAGGGAATTGTGAACTTGGGTCTTCAAATACAGGTCTCTGAAGAATTGGAATTGAAATGTTATGTTGACCGTGATTATGCCAATGATGTAAAAATAAGAAAGTCTAATTCTGAAATTGTGGTATTGTTTGGAGGGGCTTTAATTGGTTGGAAGTCCAGAAAACACTGTAGCCATTTCTACTGCTGAGGCAGAATTTATACCTCTAACCAAACTTTTTTCAGAGATAACTTGGTACGTACAGCTGTTACAGGATTTGATGATAATGCTGCTTGCATTAAAATGGCAGCAGGTGACAAAGTAAAGAATAGAAGCATCTGGCCATTAAGTATTATACTATCAGAGAAGCCATCAAATGTAAATTAATTAGCTTGCTTCACTGTTCTTCAGAAGACAATCTGGCAGATGTAATGACCAAAACATTGGGTGGAGTGGACCATAGGAAGAATATTAAGTTATTTGATTTTATGTCTATTCCAGTCATAAAGGGAGGAGTGTCAGTATATCAGAAATTATGAGCTGGTATATGTCTATCAACAAGTCAGCCAATGGGAACTGTTTGGTGACTAAGAAACAGCACCTGTTGTGAGCCAGACGTCCTGGAGACTGGGTGTGGCTTAGGGTTACTGGTCTGTATACAAGAGTTAGTTTGTCCTTGGATCTTTGCTTCTTCTGTGTTTATATTGTTCCTAAGTTTTATAAGTTCTGTGTTTGTATTGCTTCTGTGATTATGACTTCTGGATTCTGCATGGGTATTGTATACATGCATCATACTTTATATTATTGTATATAAACAAGTTTCTTCTCTAAATGAATCCTGCTGAATTATTTACTTGTGTGCTGGTTGGACTGCTGCAAACTCTGACGATATGGATATGACACACTGTTCTGTATTATATTAAACCCTTCATTAATCAATAGCATATGAGGGCACTCAGCTTGCATGCCTTCTCTGTCATGATGCTCATTTCTTCACAGATTTAAAGGACACTGATCCTGCTGCTGTCTTTTAATGTGCTTTGAAGAGCTGGATCTTTCCCTAGATTGTGAAGTAAGCTGGGAGGGTAGTTCCCTATGCAAGGCTGTTATAGTGGAGTGAAGATCGTCTACTGTATGATCTTCTTTCTTTTCTTTTGGTGCTTGTTTATTTTTAATTTACTCTATTACCCAAAGGCACCGATGATTTGTTGCAACTTTAGAAATGCAAATTAGAAATAAATAACTTAATATAGCAATGCAGAATTCACAAATTATGTGCATACATTTATTAATACAGAATTGCTTAAAGTTATCATAAAAAGCAGAATTGGTAGAGTAAAAGATATCTAATAATCATAGTTAATATTCATCTGATAATGTTGTTTCTTATCAAATTGTTCCTTCATAAAATTAGAGGAATTTTATGGAGGAACAAAGGAAAAAAGATAAGGAACAAAGATAAGAAGAAACAACAAATGGTACTGCAGGAAAAACTCGAATTGGAATTTAGAATGCAAAACGACCCCAAAAATGAGAAAATTAAAGGAGAGAGAGAGAGATGTGGTCAAACACAAAATAAATTTAAACTTACAAGAAGAAATGGTACAAAATCTCAGATTGGTGAAACAAAACTACTTTGAACAAGCAAATAAACCAGGGAGATGACTGGCATACAAGTTGAAGAAGGAGAAAGAGAAAAAATTAATACAAAGTGGCAAAACGAGAATGGGTCTCTTCACTATCTGATAGAAGAGGAAAAAAAACTGTTGCCCAAAATTTTTTTACAACTTTGTATAGTCAGAAGGACATACCAGAAGAAAAGATTAAGCAATAAAGTGAGAGGGGCCTACCTACGGTATCGGATATAAAAAGGGAAATGTTGAATGGCAAAATCATGATAATAGAGATGAAGGAGGCAATCAAGAAACAATAAAACAATAAAACACCAGAACCTGATGGAATTCCTGCAGAACTGTATAAAGAAATTCAGGAGCCACTGGAGAACTTAATGTTGGATTTATATAACGAAACGCTAGAACAGGCAAGACTACCAAATTCTTGGACAGAAGCATACATCACATTTATTTTAAGAGAATGCAGACGATCAGCAGATCAAAAACTATGAAATGCCGACTATAATTTGCAACTGTCACAATAATTGCGGAAAGAGTTTTAAAAAGTTTAAATGAGTTTATTCATCCTGATCAAAATGGATTTGTACCGAAAAGGCATTTAAGGAACAATACAAAAATGATAATGGACGTGTTAATGGACTATGAGACTCACCCAGATAAGCAAGTGGCGCTGATATCTGTAGATGCGCAAAAAGGGTTCGACAACTTAAATTGGCAATTTTTCATCAACCAACTGAATATGATCAACTTTGCAGAAAAAATTATAGGGATGATTAGTGCAATATATACTACACAAACAGCAAGAATAACACTAAATGGGGACATGACAGATAAATTTAATATATCCAAAGGAGTAAGACAGGGAGGCCCACTATCTCCACTCCTGTTCATCCTGTCAGCAAAGGTATTACTAACATATATTAGACAAAAGCAGGAAATAAAAGGATTGAGAATCAAAAAGGAAGAATATAAAACAAAAGCATTTGCAGACGATATGGTGTTTATTATAGAAGACCCACCAGAAACAGGAAGCATGCTAATACAAGAAATAGAGGAATTTGGCAAAGTCACTGGCCTTAAAATAAATAAAGATAAAATGAAGATAACAACTAAAAATCTCACCGTGTGTCAAAAAGAGGAATTGGAAGAGAAATTGGAATTCAGATGGTTAAAAAAGTGAAATACCTTGGAATTTGGCTGACAGCAAAATGTTCTTCCATAAAAGAGGACAATTATAACCCTATTACAACAAATACAAAAGGATTTAGATAACTGGGAGAAATTACAACTTTCACTGATGGGAAGAATTGCTACAATTAAAATGAACGTACGACCTAAAATCCTGTTTCTCTTCCAAACAATACCAATAAAATTAGGAACAAAGTTTTTTAAAGAACTAAATAAAGAAATAACAATTTGGTTAGGGAAGCCCAAATAAAATTAATACTTTTGCAGGATAATAGAAATAGGAGAGGTTTCGGGCTCCTGAATTGGGAACTTTACTACTATGTAGCAGCCATGACATGTCTTAAAGATTGGATAAATTTAAACAACAAAAGAGTACTAACAATAGAGGGCCATGACTTGCAGTTTGGTTGGCATGCTTTTATCTGGGAGGGGAAAACAAGTTGCATTCATATTTCCAGAGATATCAAGTAAGGGACACCCTGTTATTTGTCTGGAAGAGAATTAAGAAAAACCATTATATGAAAATTCCAACCTGGTTATTGACTATGGAGGCAATGATGTACCCCAATGTATTAGATCTAAACAAGATAGTCAGATACAAAGAGTTATTGGATGAGCAAGGGAAAGTGAAATCTAACCAAGAGTTAAAGGCACAAGGAATAGAGAAAGATTGGTGGCCATATTTACAAATCCAAACAAGGTACAAAAAAGATTTAGAGCAATATGGTTTTTATAAAGACCAACAGGAATTAAGACAAAATATTACAGGGGATCAGGGGTGGGGGTGATCACCAAAATGTATAACTATCTTTTAAGATTTAAAATGGAGGAAGAATCAGTTAAGGAAACCATGAAAACCTGGGCCAAAAATTTTGGGTATAATATCGAATTGGGAAAAATTATGTAGAGAAAAATTACAAACTAACAATGTCAGCAGCCTACAAAGAAAGTTTGTATAAAATGTTTTATCACTGGCATTTACCCCCGGCAAGATTGGCTAAAATGTTTCCTAACAGGTTGGCAAAATGTTGGAGATGTGACAATGAACAAGGAACTTTCTTCCATATGTGGTGGACCTGCCTCAAAGCTAAGAAATATTGGCTCAAAATTAAGAATTGGCTAGAAGAATTACAAAACAAAAAATCAAGATGAAACTGTAAAAATTTCAATACATTATACTTCATATAATAACTGCAGCCAAAATTGCCTTTGCCCAGAACTGGAAACAATACTCCTTCTGACGTAATGATAATAAAAAAAGTTTTAGAATGTGCAGAGATGGATAGGTTATCGATGGAACTAAAAGATAGAGAAGAAACTGAATACTATGAGATTTAGAATTTACGGTACAATTGGTTAGAAGGTAAACACAAAGCTGATAGATGAAGGATATGTAGGAGCTATAGTAAGGATGAGATAAAAATTGTTTATAATCTTGTAAATATTTGGTTTAAGTTGAATGCAGAAATAACTACATAACATATGATAGCAACTTACATAATTAGAAAGTATGTCAATGTGAGTGAACACTGATACTGGAACACTGTAATGAGTGGGAAATGTGTTTTTATGATGAAAATATGATTAATAAAATTTATTAATAATAAAATTAGAGGGAAATTTGAATATGATACCACAAGATTCATTCCTGGGCTCTTCAATACTTATTAACTTGGAAAGATGCTTATAAAATTATAAAATTTGAAGATGACATAAAATTTAATAGGTAAAATAGCTTATATTCTTGAAGATAGAGTCAACATTCAAAATAATATTGAGTACCAGAGAAATTAGAAACAAAATAATTTTATAAAAACAATGCAAAAATTACGTACACAGGAAAGAAAAAGAAATTCATGAAGGTTATTTTGTTTGATAATGTGCTGAATTGAGTGTAAGTTACCTCATGTCTTTAAATGGAAGGTCATGGTATAAACTTAATAACAAGATAAACACAAAGTTACGCTATTATAAACAGAAGCATGGTTTTCAGATGATAGGAAAAGAAGTCCATATTATTCTATGCTGTCAGTTGCCAATGCAAGTATTGTACCAAATTCTGGCACTCTACTTTTAAAAGGGGTTCATACAAACTGGAACAAATTCAAAGACAATGAAAGTGATCAGACAACTAGAATCTAAATTTTATGATGAAACGTTGAACTGAAAACATTTAGCCTTGGAAAAAGAAATTCAATCATATGTAGAGAAATGATGACATACACAAGCGTTTAGGAATTATCCTTTTTCATTCTTGCCTCAGGACATGAAATAAAAGATTTTCACTACAAGCAGAAGATTCCAACACTGAGAAAAACATCTTAGCTGTTACAACAGTATGTTAACAACTACTGTAGAAAACAGGTGCTCTCTCTGTTGCTTAGCAAGGGCTCGAAGATTATGTCTCAGATATTATCTATACTAGGCAGGGGCTGGTCCTGATGCCCAAATAGCTCCTTCCAATTTACAAACTGCTGCAACTATGATGTGGCCAGTCATAAAATAACTAGGACCCAGGTTGTTGGGGGCAATATGTTGACTCTGTAAAACTGTAAATTTCTTTGGAGCAGTGTATAAGTCTAAGTGCTATTGCTGTTTATCGGAGGCAATAGATACAACTGCTCCCAAAACTACTTTTACCACAGTTACTGTCACCCCAGCTTGCTTCTTTCTTCGGGGCAGGGGGTCACCTTTCCAAATGAAGAGATAATTATTATCTCATATTTATGTTTTAAAAAAGAATATCCTTAGGACTCAAAAACATTATTTTAACACAAAGATCCTCTTAAAGTTCTACTTTGCTTCACAATACACTGGTTTATTTTTTTAAAATGTGAACATTCACAATAGTACCTACATCTATTATAATCTAAATTTTAAATGTATAAAGAGGAAATGCTAAAGAGGAAATCCATGATTATGTTTGACTCTATAGTATCATTTCAGGACCTACTTTTCTTAAAGGCTTCAATTTGGTCTCCATGATGAATTCATATTTGCAGAGTTCACAGCAACGGGTGTCTGAGCTCTTGATCCACTGTTGCAGACAAGCTTGATGGACAAAATTAAGGCTTCCTGTGCAATGACAGGGAGTAATTAATGGGCTCTCATCATCTCCTTCACAATGGCATATCCTATGACAAGAACATAGCAATTTATTAGGGGAAAGAAAAGACAACGATGGTCTAAACTAGAAAAATATCTTGTTGAAAAAAAGGCACAATATCAAAGAATAATAAATTATCTGAGAGTCTGAAAAAACTACTCAAGTACGCTTCTTGCTTCTAGTTATAAGACCAAAACAATCAAACAAAAATTTGTAAGAAAAAGGACAAAAAAAGGACATTGCTATTAACTTTTTAACAAGGCTAATGGGGCTTTACTTATTTCTGTGCTTCATCAATGACAATGATGTGCCTAAGTAATGGAAAATTGGTTATTTTAAATTATTATTATTCTACAATATAATCTACAATAATATCAAAATTGAATTTTTAACATTTTTAAATGTTGATGAAAGTTTCAAATATTTTCCTTGGAATTTCTGGGATAGCCATTTATAAACGTCATGCCACAAAAGCAACTAGCAAGCAACAATCTCAGCTTGCTTTGCCTAAGTGTAGCCATGATTCCATACTGAACCACAAATCCCTAGGACCAGAAGTTTCAGAGGAAGTTAAATGGATATTAAAAATTGTGGGATAGCACTTCTTTAAATGGATATTAAAAATTGTGGGATAGCACTTCTCGCTATTGTATCAAATGTCCTGAATTACACTAGTAACATTGTGGAAAATTCAGTGAGGCACATGGATGGCCTCTGAAAGATTGTGGGTACAAGAGAAGTCCTTTTCAGTGGAAACTTTTATATCAGTGCCACTCTCTTTCTCAAGAGCCCCAGAATTCTGGGAGATGATGGTATATGCAGGCAAGCAGGGTACCTGTCTTGGTTGAGGATTAACCTGAAACAGGAGAGGCTATCTTTGGAAAAAAAGGATGTGCACAAAGGTGAAAAGGCAATTATGCACTGAATAGTACTTGGAATCAGGGAAGTTGAAATCTGTTTTAGGGGCAAGCAACTCAGCTGTTCCAAGATGTGAAGCACTACATATTTCTCAAGGTATTTTTTAAAAGCCTGCAAGAAAACATTTCCTCGCTCTTGATATCCTTTTTTCCTATACATACAATAAATGGAACATATGTAGGGAAATACATGATCAGCAAGGAATCAGGAAAAAAAAAACAAAATGCTTTGCACATTCAAAAAAGTTGGCAAGTTCAGAATAAAATAAAGCTCAGTGTGAATTAAAGTGAATGGTTGAGAAAATGAAAAGAGCAGAGCAAGTTACCATAGACCTGGGAGGGGGCAGAAAAAGTAGTTTGGCATAAACCAACCTGCAGACATCTCCAGACACAGACACAGGGGAAAGTGGAGGGAAATTTTCTGACAATTGGGAAGGGCAGTCTAGATCATTATCCTTTTCAGCTGAGCAGAGTGGTGCCCGCAATGCTGTAATTTTCACCCTCACAGAATTGTCCTCAAAGACATCATTATCTCCCATATCATCTGAACAGAAACCTGTGCTCTCTACCATACCACTGGATGATTTTTCTGACCGGAGACAGCTTGACTTGTTATCCAGTTCATGACTGCTTGATTTGGAACTATGAGAAAAAGGGAAAAGGCACTGCAACAAATCTTTACTCTGGGAGATTTCATTGCCATACTTGTCTTCCAGGAGAGGAATACGTATAGCACTATGAGTATCAGTAGCCAGAGAAGTGCTTGAGAAATTGGTCGAGAGTGACCAGAAATATGAAAGTCTGCAATTGTTAACAGTGAAGGGCCTGAAGCTGAATGGTTTCTTCTCCTTATGACATATGTTAAGTCTTAAACATTGCTTTTGCATTTGGGTAAGTCTGCCTTCTGAACATGTTCGTTCCACGCAGCTAAATCTGTCAATTGTATTCTGAGCCTTCTGATCCATATCACTGAGAGACCTGGAGAATTTCAGAGCATGGCTGGATTTTTCATTCTTAGACTGGAGAGCATAGACATGTTCATGCCTATGGGAGTTTGCCTTGGAAGCCTGCACCGTATGCTGACAGGTTACTGTCACAGTGGCCCCTGGAGTCAGAGCATTCTGGCAGACAAGATTTTTCAAGATAACAGCAGATTGTACTGGACTGGGATGACAACATTCAGAACACACTGCACTGGAACTGCATGCAGAACAATGGAATAAAAGCACAAAAAATTAAATAGTACATACAATTTGTTAAAGAAATGATATTTTCAGCCAATACGAGGAAGGCAAATAACAAACACAAAAAGGCAGAATTAAACAGGCCATTCAATATGGTAGCATAATCCATGTGCCACAATACTTTATATGCTAAGATCATTTAAACATGTATATGCATGTGCATACAGCATAGCATGGTTGGACAGGATTTGTTGAGCTGTGCTTTCTTCTAGGTCTTATGGACTGTTGAGAAAAAAGACTGTTTATTCACCACCATATATGTTCGATGCATCTCTGTCCCATTCCACATCTACATTAGAAATTGACATAATGTGCATTAAATGTATATGTGTATGTGTAGTTATTTGGTTTATTTTTAATTCTTGTAATATCAAGTATTCCCTGACCAAAAAAATCTTATATTGTTGATTTTGTTTGCTTGTAAAATAAGTACACTTGATGTGTAAAATAAATACACTTGAAACATGTTTCAAGCTCCAAATGAGTTGTTCCAACTTTGTGAGAAATGTTCTGGTAATATTTCTCTCTATTTTGAGCTCAAAACACTTCTGCTATAGTTGGAACAGCTATTTAGAATCCAAAATATTTTGTGGTACAGTGATTCAAGTGCTGGACTCAGATTGTAGAGATCCACATTCTAGTCCACTGTGAAAGTTTCCAAGGTGACCCTAGATCAGGCACTCTTTCTCAGGTCCACTCATCTTACAGAGCTATTGTTATGGGAAAAACTAGGTATTGTACAAAAATATATTATGTTACCAACAATTTCTAATATATTTCAATATGGCAATTTGAAAACATAGGAAAAGTGGTTACTTATTGGAAGACCAACTGTTATTCACCCTGCAAGATTTCCTGGATCATCAGCTGTAAGATAGCATAACTTCTGACATCATGACTGTCATCAGTTTTAGTGCAATGACACAGTTAATACTTCACCTGCAAATGTCCTGATTGGTTGGTGTGGCAGATTCCTGAGAAAAGCCACAAAGAGCAGGAAAAGAGGTTGAATTAGCAGGCTAAAAAAATAATAACAAAAAAATGTTTTTATCAGTTAAGTTGATTTCATACCAGGGAATCTGTTGTTAGTCCTCCCAATTTCAATAAAAACAAGATATTCTTCAAAAACTTAAAGTTAAACTGGGGGGGTGTTTATTTTGAATAGAATTCTGCTTGGAAGGCAAAGCATTCCAATAATTTGTAGAGGAGACAATTACAGTTTGTGGGTTTTCCCTAGGCAGTTTTTAAACCCTGAAATGGCCTCTCTCCTGATGTTGCTGATCTGCTGAAGCTTCCATATAATAATTATGCACAAAATACATCTTCAATATAGAAACTACTTTTAACAACTTAAAGCAATTCACCCTGCAGATTAGTTCCTTTGGATTCAATTGATATCTCATCTTATTTAGGAATTATATGAAATAACTAGCTCTATACCCATGCTTCGCTATGAAACTAAGTGATCAGGCTTAGTTTTGGGGGAGGAAAATAACGGGGGGGGGGGGGGGAATTCTGCCTCTGCCTACCAGCATCCATCGGTATTCATCTGGCTAGCGTATTTGCTGTGTGAGCAAGGAGACAGGAAGGAGTCTGGGCGTGACTTAGCTCAACTGTTCTGTACTAAAGTGCTTGCTGTTGTGAAACTAAAACTGAAACTCCTCTCCTCTGCTTGTGTTTTGCATTTGGAACATATTTCTTTTCAGGTGGGGAGACAGAGTAGAACTCCTTAGCATCATAGCATGTTAATAATAATATATGAAATACTAATACTCTGATGGTCATTTCAAAAAATCCTTTCTTAGTGAGCACCTAGAAGCCAAGAGGTCCCAAATTTCAAGTTTGTAGGCTTTATGGTTCTGGAGATTTTGTGATGATATGTGAGTTGTATTTCACTTTTATATACATAAAAACTTAAATTATCCAGAAATCAAAATGTTATTTATAGACAGATTTACTTCTCCATTTCAATGTACTTTAGTTCCATTTTTTTAATTTTTAGTGCTTGAAGTTTTAAAAACTGTTAGCATTTTAGAACACTCATTCACGTTAAAGGCCCTTGGTCATCTGCAACTTTTCTTTCTATTGCCTCTATAGGCTGCTAATTATGACATGTGCTTGAAGGTGCAAGTAAGCAACTCCGGTAACCTTACCACAGTAGTGGCAAGAGCATCACTAGAATGGTACATAACACAAGAGAAATTGCAACCAGACTAAAATGAATCAGCCTCCCCATATTCTTGTTTCTGAATGAAAATTGTCAGAAGCTAATTGTCACATATTTACATATAATCCCACAATCTCCCAATCAATCATGGATGGAAATGCATCAAAAACTGCTGTCTTACTGACTCAAAAATTTCATGTTATGAATTTTTACACATGCTATATTATTTTTCCATTAAATTATCATTTACTTAATTACCATTGAGGCAAAAGTGATTGCTTTACATTTGGGAACAAGAACTGCCACTCATAAATAACTGCTGTTTAAAATGGGAGACAAGACTAGCAGAGGTATTAAAACTCCAACAATGGATTTCTGGACATGTGTTGATTCTAAATTGACCTCAATCCAATAAAGTAATGTAGTTGGTAAGAACACTGTAGAACCAGCAGAGGAGCAGAACCAGTCAAAAATAAAGAGGTCTATGTGGACAGAGGATTAATATTTATATATGTGTGATATAAATATGTAAAAAATTATTTTTTCAAGAATATTCTATAAAATAGCAAATTAGACTTATAAAAGTTTGCTGAACAATAGAAAAAATTAGAAGAGCCCATGTGCAACCTCATCCAGACTAGACTGAAATCTCTATTTCTCTAGTCTTTGATGTTTCAGCACACATCACTTGGATACTCAAGTAAAAAACTGATCATAGACTAAATAAGAGATAAGGCAACCGCTAAAGGTCTTAATATTTCTTTTTTTTGTTAGCAATCAATAAAATCACATAAAAAGGTGATTCATCATCATATACTATTTTTGTAGTCTACAGAGCTCTTTTTGTAACTGCTAAAAATTTAATATATCTATTTTCCTATCCCTCCAGTCCCAAAAGAGCTCTTGCATACAAATAGGCTGAAAAATTTGTTCTTCACCTTCCAGTGATTTCACCACCATTCCCCCCAAGATTCTTAGAGGACAAAAAAATATAGAACGCCTAACAATAAATATATTGGTTATTACTGATCAATTATTTGCTGAGAAGTTTCAGGGTTTTTTTTCCAGTAATAGCTTAAATATTTTCAGAACTTCCACTTGCAATAGCTTCTTGAAGAATATAAAAGTATTCAGGTATTTAAAAAGTCAAAACACTTTAGAGTTTTGACTTTTTCAATACAAGCAGTTCCATATGAAAACTTTAATCTAAAAGTTATGCTTCTCTAATTCTCTTCAGATAAAGCTGTGCCTCCTAATTGGAGAAAGAAATGACCATACCTGTTCTTTCCTCTTGGCTTTCTTCTTAGAAACTCTGGAAAAAGTAACATCTCGAGCTGGAATTACAGAGATTTGGTGCAATGGTATATTCATTACACCATAAATATAAGATTGGACCTCCTATATATGTAAAATTCCTGATATGAGGTCCATTATTTATCTTTGCCAGGCCATATACCTAAAAATAATTTGAGAATTAGAGCAACAAAAAGCAAAAAATAATCAGAAAATGTATAGTTTCATGTATATTGGTAGGTTACATTAACACACATTAATAATAAACAAATGGAATATTATTTAGCAAACTGCTGCATTGTGGAATGTTCATATTCCAGTTTTTGCCACTCTATACCACTTCCTTTTCTCTGTAGATTTTTATTCTTCTGCAGTACACCAAAGAGCATCTTATATCCACCAAGCAGATTAGTTTTTTACAGGCAGAGGCCTTAATTCCTTTGCAAAATAAGCACATTGGTATCTTCTGTTGTGCACACTGGTTTATACATTGGGATTAGTGGTAGCAATACTTTCCCTGACTTACAAATAAGATCTAGCTTTGTTTAGCAAACTGACATCATATGAAATGACCCTGCTCAAGTATGAACAATCCATGTTCCATGCTCCTGAAAAGGAAAGTACTTGGCAAACTGAGGACATCAAAACACAATAAATACTATTTTTATATATAGAGAAAATGTATACAGCTATCCATATTAAATATATAACTCTGGGTAATTAATATCATGTTCACAATATAAAACCACTTTAACAGAACAAAAATCAACAGAAAAAGAACAATTTAAATAAAGCCATTTTGGTAGTGACAGCTTTCATACACAACTTTCTCAAAAGTACCCATCATATATTACTATATGATTCATGAGGATCTTAATTTTAACCCAAGTAGAACACTAGGATTCCACTAATTAGTTGGGGCATCTTATTTGTAACAAAAATAGCAGAACTTCCACATGTTTAGCATCTTAAAACCTGTAGAAGTACTAGAATATTCAAAAGACTGGGGTCATGGTGTAGCATTTTAATACTTAGCAAAGTAATTTTATAGCTACTACATGGACAAATTTATTTATTCTTGGGATCTCCAACACTGCATACTTTGGTGGCAACTATATTCATTGTTTTCCCTTACAATTTTATATTGCCCCCAAATTCAATTGGCCTTTTATCAGTAATGGGACTTTAAAGTATCAGGTAAGTTGTATGAAAAGATAATTAAGAAACTACCAACTTTATTGGGATTTTTAATGGACTTATATATATGGAATCATGGAAATGGTTAATTAGTTCAATCCTGTGCTCTGTATAGAATCTGCTAATCAAATCTCAATGGGCATCTTATATTTACAATAAAACATTACTATCCAATTAAACCTCTAAAAGTTTTCAGAAACAATTAGAAATATTTTAAGGCCCTGTTAAACTGTAACAAAAGAACCAGCTGGAGCTCTGATGGCAAGACTATGGAAAAAAAAACCATGTAGTGGTTGATAAGAATCAGATTGGGCAGGCAAATAACAGATAATCAGAGTTGGAAGGTACCTTGCAGGTCATCTAGTCCAATCCCCTATACTGTTTCTGACAGATCTCCAGTCCAATCTCTTCTTGAAAGTCTCAAGTGATAGAGCTCGCACAACTTCTGAGGGCAAGCTGTTCCATTGGTTGATTATTCTCACTAGGTCATTTGCAAGACATGAAAGGTTTCCTTTCATGTCTCGCAAATGATAAATTTTTTGAATCGGATCTTGAAAATACCTAATACCAGGTGCAGTTGTTTTAACACAGAATGATAGTAGCATCTCTTGAGACACCAGTCACCATTTATGCTGCCTGAATATTGTGAGAAAGCCAGATTTAAATCCAAATTGGAAATCTTTTTCCAAACAGCAGCACCTGTCAGACACAAACCGAAGGATGACACAGTAAATCCAACCTTTTATTTGCTTTCACTTAATGGACTCTAGAATCTTGCCACACTGAAGTTATAATCTTCTAACCTACTCGAAATTCTAGAGTGTGATTACCCTAAACCTGTTCATTCCTCCTCCCTCCCCAGATCAGGACTGCAGAGTGTCTTAATTTGAGCTTCTCTCTGCTGTACTTTACTGCTTCCTCTTAGGGAAAACTCTGTACTGCCCAAAATCCTCTCCACTGTTTCTCTTAGGTGTGCATTCTGTTGCAGAACTTTTCCCCCACAAAAAGGAACACTAGATTTCAGCAAATGGATTGAAGTCAGAAGAAAAATCATGCACTACAAAACTGGATTGCTTTGGGTTCTAAATACCTTGGGTGGGGGGTTAGACTAGAAGACCTACAAGGTCCCTTCCAACTCTGTTAATCTTTTAATCTGTACCTCAAATAAATAAAAAGACCTTATCTGTCACATCAAAGCAACTCTGCTTTGTATTACTAAATAACTGTACTTTTGATTTCTATACTGCATAGAAGTTATTTTATTGACAATCCAAGTGAAGAACAGGTCCTGTTGTAAACCTAAATAATGAAGATATTCTGAAAATAAGTTGCTTGGTAGTAAGAACTTGAATTTTAAAATAAGTTATTCTGAATATATCCCCATAGTTTGCTGCATAACACCAAAGTACTTAGTATGTTTTTGAGTCAATTGCCCTTACAATATCATAAGTTCTAATCTTAAGATATTACAATAAAAGATTCCTTTTGGTTGTACAAAAAATATATGGATGTACCTTCCCTGTAGGCACATTTCAAAACTTTCAGTCATCTCTAGAAAATGATAGCACCAAAAGGATTTCCAATTTTTGTAAATCAATACAATGAGATAGTATTTTCATGCTAAGTGTTGTAATTTTAGATTTTGAGTTAAAGGATTACCCTTTTATTTGACAATGTTCAACCATCCATAATACTTAATAATAATCTATATCACTATGCTTTGCTTTTGGGTTTTTTTTTAACATAACCTACAAAGACTGGGATATATCCTGCTCAGAGTCATTTGCAACTGAAGCTCCCTTTAAATCCAATGAATATGCATACGCACATAAATACTGGGAAGTGACTGGGATACCCTATTCCCCCATTTCAAATAATTTTATCTTTTTAAGACAGCTTCTGTATCATTGTATTACAGATGGAAAGAACCTTTTAAACTATTGAGCCCAGCACGCTGTTATGCACAAAATCCAAATTAAAGTATCCGTGATAGATGACTTCTCAGCATCTATCTGAAAAGATCCAACAAAGGGAGTCCCACCACCTCACTGGTAATTGTTTGCGTTGTCAAACTGATTGTATTGTTAGGGGTGTTTCAGCATTCAGTTTAACTTTCCTTCTGTAACTTAAAACTTTTCCCACACCTGGTATCTGAGAGAATATAAAATAGATTTTGCCTTTTTTTAATGAAGAATCTTATCACATTCCCCGTTTTCTCTTATCTTCTTCAACCCTATTTTCACAGACCTTAGTTTCTTTTTCCTTCATCATTATACACTGAGCTGTACTCAACTGAGATTGTGAATGTCTTGGCTTACTGGTTCCTGCCACGTATACTCTTCCATTGCCAGAAATTGGTTAGTTTTAGATTTGTCCACCATTAAGGCCAGCCTGCTCTTACACTAAGATCTTTTCAGATATTTTCAATCCCAGATTCTCCAACAAAGATACCTTTCACATAACAATAACAAGTTGCTCAGCCAATTTACTTTATCTCTTTTTATATATAGTATATATTATTATTAATTCCACCTTTTTATATAAAACTCGATAGCAATAGGGAATTTTCAATGCAGGTAAAGAACACAGTGAAATCAGGTCTCAAATTTTCTGATCTACCAGGACATATATTTAGAATTAGAGTTTTTTTCCACTCTGTGAGCCAGATGTTGACAAATGCAAAAGCACATCCCATTTATACTCCTCAGAAACTGTTTATTGTGTAGGTCACTACAAACTTTTGATATATAAGGGAGATGAAAGAAGATGGGCCTCTTCAATCTCTCACTGGTCTTTTTTTTTTCAACATGTATTAGAGGACTGAATCCATTTCACCTCAGAAAGGAGATGGGATAATTGCTCTTTACAAGCAGTAGGCATCCATAATAGACAGCCCTCAAGTTTAAAGGTTCTTAAATACAGAAATGCAATCTACATGAAAATCAACATACTTGTCAACTAGACTAAGACACAAGAATGTTGGGCTGATGGGAAGGGACTGCAACATTTCAGTTTGCAGTGAGTACAGAGATTCTTCAAATATTTTTTCTTATGAAGAAAAAACAAATCTGCCGGAACAAAAAAGGGGCTAAAATTGTGGTGTCAATGGAATACAGCCACATATGTGGATAATAGTTGGTAGAAAATGGATAGCATTCCCTTGTAAGAAAGAGATGACCTAATAGTTATAGTAGTAGCCAACAAAGGAGCTGTGCCATTTCCCAACTTTTTGCAATACCCTCTTCCCCTTATTTGCCCTCTTCTAATCATCTAATACCTTCTATGAAATAAACCTATTGGCCTAGGTCCAAAACCTTACTTAACATATATAACATTTCCTAACATTTGTAATACTCATAACATTTCTATAACATAAAGTATTGTGTTCAATTCAAATCAATGAATATAAACAAATGCAATTTTCTCAAGGTTAATTCATGTTGATATTTTGCAACAAATGCAAAAAAAATATGTTCAGATAGCATTTTAGAATTCTGCCATTGGAAATTATTTATATCTCTCATTCTGCCATTTTCATGCTAATTTAAAGAAAATCTGCTTAACAAGATCATTTTGCTTACAATGCTGGGGTTGGAGTGAAAAGAAGAATGTTAGCCCCTGAGACTAAAACCATTGTTCACCCTAGTAGTACTATATCTGAGAGTGCATCACAAAATAGATAATTCCAAAACAGTTACTTCAGACCCAATAACATCCAGTGGGACAATGAACCATTGATATTAGAAATACAGAAACAACACTCAAGCTAAAATCATGGTTCCCAAACATGCAAAGGAGAACTCTGGAGATGCAAGGATAGGTTCAAAGAGTAGAATAATGGCCCTGCTAAGATTTCTTTCTCTCTTGTGCATACATATTGGATATATATTAGGGCTTATTATTATGATTTAGTATACATAACGATTTTGTTGGCTAGACCGAAAATCCACTTAGCCCTGTTGGTATTTCTTTTGGTGTTTACCATATGTCAAAAAGTTCAAAATTTAGTTATTTTTCTACTGTGATTCCAAATCTTGGAAGAAACATTTTCCAGTTCTTCACTGTGAAAGGAACAGAAGCTACCGCTCCCTGTGCTAACTTTCTAATACTGATTACATGACATTATAGCAATGTCCCGATATCTCAGAGGCTGCCACAAAGAAGAGGGAGTCAAACTATGCTTCAAAGCACCTGGGGGCAGAACAAGAAGCAATGAGTGGAAACTAATCAAATGGAGAAGCAACTTCGATAGAACTAAGGAGAAATTTCCTGACAGAATTATTAATCAATGGAACAACTTGCCTCCAGAAGTTGTGAATGCTCCAACACTGGAAGTTTTTAAGAAGAGATTGGATAAACGTTTGTCTGAAGTGGTGTAGCGTTTTCTGCCTAAGCAGGCGTTGGACTAGAAAACCTCCAAAGTCCCTTCCAACTCTGTTATTCTAAATTAGCTTTCCTGGAGTAGCAAACCTCCCGTTCCAGCAAGATCACACCGGAGCGGTTTAGAAGACAGACTCCAGCAACAGCGGGACTCCTTCCAAAGATCCGCCTACATCCCGGCGACAATGCTATTTTCCGGGTACACCCGAACTGTTCCCACTGTTCTTTTTAGCACCGGGAGGGGAGGCATCGCTACTTTCTTTGTCCATTGTCTCCCTGACGTCCTCCCGCAGCTCCTCCCAATAATTCCTTTCCCCCAGGCTTACCCTGTAATTACATAAGGTCCTGGGCAATTGTAAATATCATGACATATGGCCGGGAAGTGAGCGAGAGGTGCAAAACTGACGAACGTGCCCTTCCCACCGCCGCCCTCCCAAACCAGAACGCGCGGCCACCTGTGGAATCTTGGAAGATCGCAACGGAAGAGAAGGAAGGCGCCACTTCTTTGGACGTCACTGAGCCTCCATCGGACACAGGAAATTGATCACTGTTCTACTTCCGTCGCTGTCCTGAAGCCGGAGTGGTAGGAAAAGGCTCTTTTTGTTTTGTTTATCCGAAGCGGAAATGAAAGCGGAAGGCCTTTGGGACGTTGCTTGGGATTCATTTGGTCAGTGGAGCTCATGCTCAAAATTGCGGGCAATGACGCTTTTCTTCAAAGACATGACAAGCTGCCCCAGTGAAGTATTTCAGGACCTTCTTCAGACTAAATTGCCTGGGTTGCCGAGAGTGTTTTACGTCGCAAAGCGGTGCTTTTTGTTACAGAGAGGAACGGAGAGAGCCTTTGCACGAAATGGAGATTGGAGTTCATAATGCCATCAAGCAGACTGCTGGAAACAACACGATCGAATGTTTTACTGGCCCCATCTCGTAGAAGAGAAGGAAAAATAATGGTCCGCACTTATGGATTCAAGGAGCATATACAGTCATGGAACATATGCTCTCCGAGGTGATAAAAATCGTACCTTCAAATGCAAAATTCAGAATAGAAAGAAGAAGAATTAATACTTTCCAGATTGGTTATCAGAATTTTCTTTTCTTTTCTTTTTTAAATTTTATTGATTTTTAAAAACAAACATAAACAAACAAAACATAAAAACATAAAACATCTTTTTTGAAAGCAGCTTGATCCCGGGGTACATCTCTTCCTACAGACACAAATTCAAATTCATGTTCATTTTATATACCATTCCATATCTTATTACCATTCTACGTTTTCTATATAGCTTCTCCCCTCTTTTAACTTTCTTAATTTTATTTTATTTATTTCATCTCAGTTCAGGTCATTATACTTATATTCTTTGTCTGTACTGTTTCTAGCTGTCTATTATCTTTTCTCATTAAACAAAATTTCTCCTGTAATCACTGATTGGAGTACGACGCCTTTATCTCCCTCCCCTAAATTTATAACACTTAGTATAATACATAGCTTCCATTCAGATTCTGCTTAGTACATTCTAGAGTTACACACTATATTTTAAAAAGAGAAAAAATTATAAATATATAATATAATTAAAACAACAATCCATACCAATTCAAATCTGTCGTTAATATTCATTTAAATCTTAAACATTTCCTTCCTCCCTTGCTTCTTCTCTCTGCCCTTTTAACCCCCTTGTCTCTACACCCCAATTTCCCTCTTCTGCATTCCCCTTTTCTGTTGCTTTCTAACATTATATCCACTTATCACCTTATTTTTCCCTTTTTGGGTTGTTTTTTTAGGTCTTAAAGTCTCCATTTTCTTTCCCCTTTCTTCCGCAAGTAAAGTTACTTGCTCGTTAAAGATGGCTTCTTCTTTGTCCCAATCTTCTTGTTGCACAGTCTTTTCTTGTAGTTTCTCGTAGGTACAGATCGCCATTTCTAAGAATTGAAAAACAGAGCCAAGAGAGCCCTTCCCTTCTTGTTCCTCTTCTTTGTATTTTTTAAATTCCATTTTCAGTTCCTCCACAAGTGATGCCATTGTAAAAAAAAAATTTCAAACAACCACCCAAGTGTTTTTAGTCATTCAAATATAATTTCCAAAAGTCCCAAAGTCACCAAGCAATCCAAATACACACAAGCTGTTTCTTTTGACACTTTGTTCTTTTTTCACTTTCTCTTCCTGGGGTTACTGTTTAGTTACTAAGTTCCAGTTAAGATGTATCTTTTAGAAGTCTTGTTAGAGTTTAATCAGATTCTTTTAAATTCCAGGCAGTCTCCCGGTGTTTCCTGAAACAAGAAGCGGCGCCTCGCATTGTTTTCTGGGCTCTAGGCTCGCGATCTCAGAAAACAACACGAGCCAAGGTGGCTTCGTTTCCTCAGCCCCGGCTGCTTTCAGTCCGCTCGAGAGGAGGGGGAGGAGGTGGTGGCGGCGAGCCTAGAGCCCAGAAAACAACGCGAGGCGCCGCCACCACCTTCTCCTCCTCCTCCTCCCGATTGGACTGAAAGCAGCTGGGGCTGAGGAAACCTAAGCCACCTCGGCTCGCGTTGTTTTCTGAGATCGCGAGCCTAGAGTCCAGAAAACAATGCGAGGCGCTGCCGCCACCTCCTCCTCCTCCTCCCGAGCGGACTGAAAGCAGCTGGAGCTGAGGAAACGAAGCCACCTCGGCTCGCATTGTTTTCTGAGCCTAGAGCCAGGGCGCTTTCATTGCACGGCGGAGCTTCTTGTTTCAGGAAACACCGGGTGTCGTTGCTGCCCCCTGAGGGGAGGGCGATTCTGGGCTGCGCGATTGGGAGACTTCATAGCTTTGGGTGGGTGGGTGGGAGCGAGGATGGACGGAGTCCACGAAGCGGGGCTTGCCTGCCCTCGCTGGCTGCCTCTGCTTCCTTAGGGGCAGGGAAGGGGGCTCATCTGGACCAAGGGTGAGTCTCCCCCTCAGTTTCCTCTGAAGGATCTTCTGTCGCTTTTGCCTTCTCCCTATGTCTTCCCTCTGTTAAAATCCCCCCCACACACACACACACACACTTATTTTCAGGCGGATAGATTTCGTGTCTGAGCATTCTCACATGACGGTGGGTCTTTCCCCCCCAAAAAAACAGTTAAATAAAGAAAAAACAATATATCCTCATGCAAGAACTTTTCTGCTTCCGATTACCCCCATGCTTACAAGCTGCAAAGGAAACACGGAAGCAGGGAAGCGGCTGCCCAGCTCTGGAGCTCCACACCATTTTTTTTTCAGAGGGAATCTCACTCGAGTATAAGCCGAGGGGGTTTTTTTCAGCACAAAAAATGTGCTGAAAAACTCGGCTTATACTCGAGTATATACAGTACTTACTCTGAAGTATCTCCAACTTGATGCATTCCCATGTTTTGGCTGTCCTCGCTGGGAATACCAGGAGTGGCAATTCCAACACAAATGGAGAATGCCCGGTTGGAAAAGGCTACTCTACAGTATCCATGTGTATTATACTTTCCAGCTACGTGTCATTTTCTCATTACTAATCAACTCTGACTATTTCTCATTTTCTCATGTTTTCAGCAGTTTTTCACTGCTAGTCAGCACCAATTTTAAGATCCTTTCTGAGTAGTCTTAATAAATTTTATGAATCAAGTATATAAACCAATATAAAGTCAATTCTGTGTCAGAGTCCAAGTAATATGGCCATAGCAAGCAGAACTCCAAGGCAATCAAGTTTCTCAATGAACAGGTTTATTGGACATAGCATATTGGCACACACTGGTGAAAACTGACTCTAAAGATACCCATGGTTTTCATCTAATTAAAAGTAAAAGTTATTCCCCCTTTCTCAAACAATCAGACACTCAAGGTACTGTCTGGTTGCTTGGAAACTTAAATCTTCCTCTTTCAGCCCCTGTGGGAATGTCCTGGGTTCTCAGGGGAAACTGTTTGGCTACAAAAGCCCAGCTATCCCTATTCTCCCTCCCTATCCCTCAGCATCATTGTGGCAACACTGAAGCCTCAAAGATTGCCTCAGTCAGGTCAGCTTCAGAGTTGACAGATGCCCCCCCTTAAGGGAAGAGGACTTCTTGCAAGAAACAAAAATCACGAACAGGTTACTACAGACCCAATTTAACCAACGCACCCTGCACACACCCCGGAGGTCCCTTAGGCTTCTAGGGGTACTTATCATGAAATTGCTTAACCATCCTATCTGCCTCCGCATCCCAGCTCTTGACACAGGTGGCTTCTGATAGTGGGTGCCCCTTCCATTGCACTAAATACTGCAAACTCCCAGTGTACAGTCTTGAATCTAAAATTTGTTTTACCTCAATGTGTCTCTCCTATAGATGTGTTTTATAGAAAATTTGGCCAGCTTATTTGCAGACAAGAGACCCGGGCAAGCTATGAAATCGGCTTGGTTTGTGAACATACCTATTATGGTCCAAATGACTGTATTTCCACCACTATGTGGAAGTTCTACAATGAAATCCATGGCAATCTCCTCCCAGGGCCAGGATGGAACTGCCACTTGTTGGAGCAATCCTGGGGGCTTTCCTGGCCTTTTTTTCCCCCTGGCTGCACAGGTGGCGCAGCTCTTGACATAGTACTCCATGTCCTTCTTCATTTTTGTCCACCAAAACTGCCTCCTGGACAGGTGTACGGTTTTTTAAATATCCAAAGTGCCCTGCTTGCTTGGAGTCGTGACTTTTCTGGAGCACTTGGAGCCACAGGCTACTGGGTACATACAGTTTAATTAATTGAGTCTTTTCACACTAGTCCATCCTTGAGGGCCAGCATCCCTTTATTGTCCTTGTATGAGAGTCAGCTGGCAGTTCATCTTTTAGCTTTTGGGTCATTCCCCCCATTTACGTTTCCCTGCCGCTTCACCTGTCACCTGTTGTGGCTTGCGCTTCCAGTTGGGAGGAAGGAAGCATAGCATGGACCACCTCATCCCATTTGCGGTCATATTGTGGTTTATGCAACAACGCATCAGCCAGAGGTTTTCCCCCCAGGTATGTATTTTAGCTCAAAGTTGAACCGTTTAAAGTACTGTACCCACCAGACTTGCTTCAGGGAGAGTTTTTGAGGGGTTTTGAGTGCTTCCAGGTTCTTGTAATCTGTCCATACTTTCGAAAGGCACATGGCTGCCCTCTAGAAAGTGACACCATGTGAAGGAAGATAATATTGAATTAAGAGAGGAGCATAGAAAAATATTAAATAAAGAGATAATAGCTATAGAATTGGGTAAGGTTGTGCAAAAACAGAAAAACCACAAAACTCCGGGGCCTGATGGACTCCCTGCAGAAATACATAAATATTTATATGAATGTTTTGAACCGGTGATGTTGGAACTGTATAATGATGTATTGGAACAAGCTACATTACCTGAATCATGGACTGAAGCATATATTTTGTTAATCCCAAAAGAAGATACAGATCACAAACAAATTAAAAATTACAGGCCAATCTCACTATTAAATGCAGACTATAAAATCTTTACTACAATAATGGCTGAAAGGTTGAAAATAATATTGAATGAAATAATACATCCAGATCAGAATGTTTTCTACCTTCCAGACATAAAAAATAATACAAGAATGGTGTTAAATGTCCTAGATTCCTAAAATATTATGAAGCTCATCCAGAAAAGCAGGCAGCACTGATTTTCTGGGATATTCAAAAAGCATTTGATAATTTTAATTGGCAGTTTTTGATCCAAAAGTGAAAGATATGGGATTTGGAATGAAATTTTGAAAAATGATAGGAACAACATATTCCAATCAAAAAGATAGGGTGATTATAAATGGAGATAGTACCGAGAGATTCGGAATAATGAAAGGAGTGAGGCAGGGATGTCCAATGTCATCTCTACTTTTTATTTTAATGCTGGAAGTGCTTCTAGGACAAAATATGGAAATAAGAGGATTGAGGATTTAAAAAGAGGAATATAAGGTACAGGCATTTGCAGACAATTTGGTGTTTTTTTATTTAGGAATCAATAGAGACAGGGAATAATTTGATACAAGAGATAGATATGGGATGGTTCCAGACTTAAAAATTAATAAAAGACAAAAATATTAGCCAAAAATTTGACAGAAACAAAAAAATGAGTTAGAAAGAGAGATGGGATTGCAAATTGAAAAAAGGATCAAATATTTGGGAATTTGGCTAACTGGGAGATGTTCCTTTATAAAATAAGACAATTATAAGAAGTTAATACAACAGATAAAGATCTAACAAATTGGGGAAAACTACAATTATCTTTATTAGGAAGGATAGCCACGATAAAAATGAATGTCTTACCAAAATTATTGTATTGTTTTTAGACAAGAAATTATTTGAGGAATTGAACAGAATAGTTACAAATTTTATATGGCTGGGTAAGAAAGCACAAATAAGCTTAAAGATGCTACAAGATAGTAGAAGTAGAAGTGGCCTTAGACTCTCAAAATGGGAATTGTCCTATCAGGCAGCAGTTCTAACATGGATAAAGGAATGAATAAATTTTAAAAATAAAATAATTCTAACAATCGAAGGTTGTTACAAGCAGGGTGGCATGCCTTTCTATGAGACAAAAGAAATAAGATACATTCATATTTCTACAGACACCAGATAAGGGAATCACTAATACAAACATGTGGAAAAAGAAAAAGAAAACATTACATGAAATTACCAGGCTGGCTCTCACAGACAGAAGCAACAATATATCCAAATACAATGGATACAAAGAAAATGATTAGATACAAAGAATTATTAGATAATCAGGTGAATCTCAAAACAACCAAACAATTAAAAGAACAGGGTATAAGGTAGATTTCTGTCCATATTTACAGATTCAGACAAGATTTAAAAAGGATTTAGAGGAACATGGAATAGAAAAAGATTTACAACAATTGGACCAAATTTTGACAG
This sequence comes from Pseudonaja textilis, assembly GCF_900518735.1. The sequence goes on along the minus strand of NW_020769422.1, from coordinate 1,553,435 downwards.
GCAAGGAAGAAAAATTGATGAGATTGTACAGTTATTTACTGTATTAGAAGTAGAATTAGAAGAAGAAATAATCAAGGGACCAATGACAGCCTGGGCAAGGAACATAGGTCATAATATAAAATTAGAAGATTGGGAAAGAACATGGACCAAAAACTGCAAATTAACAGCATACAAAGAAAATCAGTATAAAATGTTCTATAAATGGCATTTAGCACCAGCAAGATTGGCCAAAATATATGCAAATACCAAACCAAAATGTTGGAAATATAAACAAAAAGATAGAACATTTGTTCACATGTAGTGGCAATGCCCAAAAGCTAAAAAATATTGGATGAGGAAACAAAGATGGCTACAAGAAATTATGGAACACCAAATAGAATTTAAACCTGAAATATTTTTATTAGAAATAATTAAAGGGAAATTTAGCAAACAAATCCAATACAACATTTTATACATAATAATGGAGGCGAGCATAGTGTTTGCACATGGCTGGAAAACAGAAAAGATTCCATCTGAAGAGAACTTGATCAGGGGTGGGGTTCAAATTTCTTAACAACTGGTTCTGTGGGCATGGCCTAATTTGTGGGTGTGGCTAGGTGGCAATGTGATTGGCAAAGCAAATATAAGTGGTCCTCACTTAATGGCCAGTTGCTTAGCAAGTGTTCTAATTTACGACTGACTTCCCCAGAGCTACTTGACATGTTTTTGGAGTTTTGACAGCCATGCACACACACACACTCACACTCACTCTCTCATGACCAGTTACAACACCCCACACAGTCATGTAACTGAGGTTTTCTATGTTTTTTGCCAGTTTCCCACAATTCCTTCTGGTTTCTGATTTAAAATGCCCATTGGTGAAAAGGGACTTGTTTAACAACCAGTGTTCGCTTAATGACAACAAGGTTCATTTAACACACAGAGCATGCACACATGACATTGGAGGGACTCGCCCATGCTCTGACTCCTTGCTGAAGATCCTTTGCATGTGCATGGTGCTGGAGGCACTCACCCATGCACAGTAGGTCCCAGCCTCACATGTCCATACTCTGTGGGAATGCCCGAAAAGGAGGAGAAGACTTGCCAAATTTTTCTTCCTCCCTCTCTTCTGACACACACTGGCCAGGCAGGTGAGCAGTGTCACATGAGGTAAGTGTCCTCCCAGCCAGCACAGCCATGGGGCTCCAACCTCATACAAATGCAATTTTGCAGATACCCCAGGATTCCTGGCTTTGGCTGCAAGAACTGAAAATAGCCTTCCCCACCACACATATCCTCCTCCCCATGCAAGGCAGGAGGCCCAACAGAAAGCGCCTGGTCCAAAGACACAGCCCTCCACAACAGAGCCCTGGGGAACAAAACAAGATCCATCTGATCCATCCCGAAGGGGAGCTTCAGAGTAGCAGTCCAAAAGGAGGACATGCCAAAAGAACTGGACACAATTGTCAACACAATTGTCAAAGTTGACACAGTGTCAACTCATAAAGCATTTCTGGCTTGCTCTTGAGTTGCATAAGGAGGTGGGGAGATCTGATGGAGCAGTTTGGTTGCTATGATCAGAAGCACATTCCACGCATACCTTTCTTCAGATTGTGTCTCAAGTTACCAGAGCCAGCCAGACAGGCATGCTTTTCTATAGCCCACTAAAGTGTTCATTGGAGAATGTGATTTATGACACATCCTGGGAGGAGGGGGGAAACAGGGCCATAGGTGGGCAATAAATTACATTGGGCAGAGCCAACTGCACTTGGGGAAAGTGCCAACATGGTGCTCCTAATAAATAATTGGATTTCTTGAAACTTGGCTCAAGGCTCATGAATTAATTAGAGCATCCATTGGAACCCTGACAGCCAGTCAACTCTCCTTTTGAAACTAATCAAAATTATCAAGATTCCTGGGTCCCAGCCTCTCAAATGACCCCCAAAATCTGGGGTACTTGGAGAGAAACTCAGGCAACCATGGCAGAGGGCAGATTATCCGAAGAAAGCCTACTCCAAGTGACCCAAAAGGAGGCAGAGCTTGCTCCCAACCAGGAATATCGGACTGCTCCCCTCCCTGGACATCAAAGCTGAGATGTCTGCCCTAGTGACCAAAGCAAGAAGGGATGAGTATTGGTGGAAAAGAATCCTTAAAGCAGCTGAGGTTGAATTCCCCCACCCTAATACTCAGCCGAAGGTGGGGGGAAGGGCTCTGAGCGAGCTGGGAAGAGTGGATTGGATGTGGGACTGGGCACAGGTCAGGTTCCCAAAGCCCCAGATGCAGACCATGGGGAGTTCCATAGAGCAGCTGAGGGAGGAATTTGACAGGGCCACCATTCGTGATGCCACCCAAAGGAGAGGCATGGTGCAGCTGATCCTTTTGAAGTGAGGAGATGCAGATGGGAATCCAGCCCCTCTTCCTCATCCATCAGAAGGAGAATGACCCCAAGACTGCAACCAGTGCCTTTCCCATGCAGCAGGCAGGCCTCCCAAGGCAGACAACCCCCTCCCTCTCTCTGAACTAGGGCCGAGAAAGGTGGCCAGCCACATCAAGCAAGGGCTTACAGGGGCCAACAGGAAGAGGGAGGAGCAGTGCTGAACAAACCACCCTGTTTTAGGGGAAATTTTGATGGGGACTCCGACCAGCTAGCTCTATTCCTTGATTTGTCTGAGAGCCACCTAGAATGCTATGGATACCTCTACCCATCCCCCAGAGCCATGGTGAATACCATTGCCCAGGGCTAGAGGGAGAGACAAGAGAATGGCTTGCAGCCCTCCACAAGAGGAGAGCCCCCAACTGCAGGACATAGATGACTTCCTATGAATGCTAGAGGCCAGATTTGAGGAGGTGGAGGATGATCCATATGCAGAAGATAAACTCAGAAACCTAAGGCAGAGGGGCCAACCCATCAAGGAAAACATCTGTGAATTCAGAAGAGTCATTGGGAAGCTCCTTTACCAGAGCAGCTGTTAGTATATTTTTTTTCAGAACAAGCCTGGACAAGCAAATTGCCCAGGTCACCACCTACCAGGACATCCCGAACTGACTCTCTGAGTGGTTCTGAGTAGCCATAAAAGTTTATGGTGGATTGCGTTCCAATGACATGAGAAAGCAACCAGACGCTAAAGAGAGAGGTCAACCAAACCAGAGGCCACCCAGCCGATGGGGAAGCACAGCACCACAACCGGCCCCAAAACCAGCTCTTCCATGAAGTCCACTGAAATGCTACAGATACAGGGGAATAGGCAACATGGCATCAGCATGCGCAACCCCAGCTCCAAAACCAAGGCCAGAGCCACCACAACTGGAATGAATCCCCAGGCATGCCAACAATACATCCTGGAAATCCCTCCAGGCTGCAGAGGTCCCTCCCCACCCAGCCAAAGGGCGGGGGAAACCAAAGGCAATTACGACCAGTCACCGGAATCCTACAACAGTGAGGACTGGTGAGTAAACTAGTTCACCCTTTCGTTTTCCTAATACACCTAAAAGCCCCCAAAACAGGAACCCAGGGGACTTTTCAAGCCCTAATAGACTCAGGCTGCACTAGATGCTTGATCAACCTAGCCATAGTCCTGAAACTGGGGATCAGAGCAAAAAGACTGGCCCAACTGATCTGGTTCGAACAGGTTGACGGGTCCCTATTGGGGGAGCCTATGCCACCTAGCTGACCAAAATGACATACACAGTCATACTGGGAGGCCAGACTGAGGATAGCAAGGGGACCCCAACCCCCTACACACCAGGAGATAGAAGCAGTACCCATGCAGGGAACCCTCACAAAGGGCCCATCAGAACTACTGGCAGCCAGCTCGCTTCCTGAGTTCCGGTTTGCAGTGCTTCGGTGACAGGCAGGAATCCGTGATCGTGCGTGGTTTCTGCCTGGGCTCGCCAGTGGAGTGTCCCGAGCCAGTCTGGCTTCGGGGCTAAGCCACCCTGTAGAGGTGGCAAAGAGGGGGGAGATTCCAGCAGAGTCGAGGGAAGCCGCATCTTTCCTCCCCAGCTGGTTAAACTCCTTTTCCCGAAGGCGAACAAGCGGCGGTCAGAAATGGCCGCCTCAAAGAAGCACTCATCCAGAAAAGAAAGTGCAGGAGGAAGTTAAGAAGTGAAAGTTTTGGCTGACCAGGATAAGAAGCAACAATCAAGGTATCCTGTAATTTAAATTTTTAAAAAGATACATCGCTCCCAAAGAAGATTTGGAAGCAGCGAATGAAAGTCAAAAGGGAAAGTTTTCTTTTTTCACTCTCCTTCCTAACATTGACAGTGAACAGAGATGAATGAGAAATCGGAAAAACCCGCTTTAGCATCAAGAGGTAATTAAACTGGATAATTAAATGTCAAGGGGATAATAAGGATTTCTGAACATTAAAAAAAAATTATTTTTCTTGCTGTAAGTGGGAAGGGAGAGGAAAAGAATAAGAATAAGATTTGGAAGGAGGAGACTGCCTGGAATTTAAAAGAATCTGATTAAACTCTAACAAGACTTCTAAAAGATACATCTTAACTGGAACTTTGTAACTAAATAGCAACCCCAAGAAGAGAAAGTGAAAAAAGAAGAAAGTGTTGAAAGAAACAGCTTGTGTGTATTTGGATTGCTTGGTGACTTTGGGACTTCTGGAAATTATATTTGAATGACTAAAAATAATTGGATGGTTGTTTGAAAAAAAATTCTACAATGGCATTGCTTGTGGATGAACTGACAATGGAATTTAAAAAATATAAAGAAGAGGAACAAAAAGGGAAGGGCTCTCTTGGCTCTCTTTTTCAATTCTTAGAAATGGCTATTTGTATCTATGAGAAACTGACTGTGCAACAAGAAGATTGGGACAAAGAAGAAGCCATCTTTGATGAATAAGTAACTTTTCTTAGAGAAAAAGGGGGAAAGGGGGGAAAGAGAATGGAGACTTTAAGACCCCAAAAAACAACCAAAAAAAGGGAAAGTAAGGTGAAAAATGGATATAATGTTAAAAAGCAACAGAAAAAGAGAACACAGAAGAGAGAAATGGAGGTGGAGAGACGAGGGGGTAAAAAGGACAGAGAGAAGAAGCAAGGGAGGAAGGAAGGGAGGAGAAGCTACAAAGGTGTGGAGCAAGATGTAAAGAAACAGGACTTATTTAGAGATAATGGGTAAAAGTTTAACTGAAAATGTGATTCTGCAAAGGTACATAAGATTGTATTGTTATATTTGTATTAGAAATTATGTTACAAAATTGGAAATAACATAGGATTAAAAAGTGGGATAAAATACTCAGTATAACTCAGTGAAACTTTTGTCAACAAAATAAATGAAATTAAATAAATGAGAGAATTGAACTAGGAAGGAATGGGAACATTTTAATGATATAATGTTTTCAAATATGAGTGAAGTGGGGGGAAGCAACTATGGAAAGTTTATAAGTGTTCCCATAGAAGTATGATACTTATTTGAAACGTAACGTGTAAAATGTTTAAGATTTAAATGAATATTAATATTAACAATAGATTTGAATTGACATGGATTTGTTGTTTTAACTATGTTATATATTTATAATTTTTTCTCTTTTTAAAATATAGTGTGTAACTTTAGAATGTACTAAGCAGAATCCGAATGGAAGTTATAATATATTAAGTGTTATAATTTAGGGGAAAGATATAAAGGTGTCATACTCCAATCAGTGATTACAGGAGAAATTTTGTCTAATGAGAAAAGACAATAGACAGCTGGAAACAGGACAGACAAAGAATATAAATATAATGATCTGAATTGAGATGAAATAAATAAAATAAAAATAAGAAAGTTAAAAGAGGGGAGAAGCTATATAGAAAATGTAGAATGGTAATAAGATATGGAATGGTATATAAAATGAGCATGAATTTGAATTTGTGTCTGTACGAAGAGATGTAACCCGGGATCAAGCTGCTTTCAAAAATTATGTTTTATGTTTTTATGTTTTATGTTTTGTTTTGTTTGTGTTTGTTTTTAAAAATCAATAAAAAAATTTCAAAAAAAAAACCCCTACTGGCAACCACCTTCGACAAAACCCCAGAGGCCAAACAGATCCTGAGGGAATATCAGGATCTCATGGCAGTATTCAGCAAGGCTGAATGCAACATCATGCCTCCCCAGCATGAGACAGATTGTGCCATTGAAATCATCCCTGGGGCAAAATTACCCAGGCCCAAATTATATGACATGATGCCCCAGGAAAGGCAAGAAATGCAAAAATACATAGACAAAAACCTAGCAAGGGGGTTATCAAACCAGCCAAGCTACAGGTCATAGCCCCAATCCTGTTCAAAGAGAAAAAAGATAGAACTATGAGATTATGTGTGGATTTTAGAGGCATAAACTGTGTGTGTGTGTACACAATCTATACCCCCTCCCTCTCATGAAGGACATGCTATCTCACCTGGCCAAGGGAAAAGTCTTTATCAAATTAGACCTCAGAGAAGCATACTACCAAGCAGTCGTGGTATTCAGCCAGTTCGCACCGGATCAGGCGAACCAGTAGCAAGAATTTGGCATGGGTCACCGAACTGGCAGTAACTTCTGGCTGGCCATGCTCCTGACCCAGTCACCTGGTCTCCGCTTGCTCCCTTGCCCCACCCACCTGATGCTCACTCACCCCGCCCACCTGACCCTCGCCCCGCCTAGTCACTCCTCCCCTATGCAGTACACTGGATCCTCGTGGCTTATTTTTAACCTGTTTTCCCACATGGCACCTGTGCCCCAAGTGAGGAGCCCTGATCTGACCACGACCTTGCCTGGCCTCCCTCGCCCTTGCCTTGCCTCGCCTCCCTCACCCTTGCCTCACCTTGCTGTCAGCCTTCAAGATCTCTTCTACATCTCTTCTTCTGCTATGCATCTTTCTCACTACTCTGCATCTTTCAGCTGTCATTACTAATGGGGGGGGAGGGGGGAATTGGAAGGGAAGAAAGCTGAAGGTGTTACATTCCTGTGCTGTAAATGAGAAGGAGGAGGGGAAGTATAAAATTCTTGTTCTTAAGTTTCTGTTTCCTTGCTCAACTGTCTTTCTACTGCGCAACTGCTAAATTTTGTCAAAATATGTCAAGGTCAACGGACAGAAGCCTCATCACCACCTGCAGATGCCCATGTGATCACATTCAGAACTTTTTATTGGAGGAAGTTCTTGGACTTTGGGGGGGTGGGATCAAATTCACCCCTTTGTATATGTGATCTGCGCGCCTAATTTCTTAGATTCAGAATTCTACCTGTAGCTACCACTTTAAAATTCAGTTCCTTTACTCTAACCTATGGAGTTGAAGTATTTCTTTCTTGGATTTTGAATGGAGCTCAGACTGACACTCGCCTCCCTCACCATTCCCAGGACCTTGCCGGGCTTCCCTGAACCTTGCTGGGCCTCTCTCGCCCTTGCTGGGCCTCCCTCGCCATTCCTGGGACCTTGCCTGGTGTCCCTCGCCCTTGCTTCACCTCCCTCACTTTTCCTGGGACCTTCCTGGGCCTCCCTCACCTTTGCCAAGCCTCCTTCGCCCTTGCCGGGGTCTTGCCTGGTCTCTCTTGCCATTCCCAGGACCTTGCCTGGCGTCCCTCACACTTGCCTCACCTCTCTCACTTTTCTTAGGACCTTCCTGGGCCTCCCTCATCCTTGCCAATCCTCCTTTGCTCTTGCTGGGACCTTGCCTGGCCTCCTTCACCCTTGCCTGGCCTCCCTCACCATTCCTGGGACCTGGCCGGGCCTCCCTCACCCTTGCCAGGCCTCCTCGCCCTTATCTCGCCTCCCTCGCCATTCCTGGGACCTTGTCTCACCTCTCTTGCTGTTCCCGGGACCTTGCCAGGCCTACCCCAACATTCCCGGGCTCGGCTGGCTTACTAAGCTGCCACGTGGTGCTCTCCCAGGTCTCCCTTACCATGTGGCGGCCATAGCGCAATGAGCAGTGGCAGAGGTGCAAGAAACCTGCTTGCCCGGCCGTCCCAGGATTTCCTTCCTCCCCTCCTGGGCAAGCAGGCTTCTTGCACCTCTGCCAGCGCTCATTGCATCGCGACCATCACATGGTAAGGAAACCTGGGAGAGCTGGCAGGACCGGTCAGTCAGGCGAGGCCATTCAAACGATCCCCCAAGGCCCAGAGGCTACGAGGATCCAGATGGAGAGGAAGGCACTCCCCATCACTTGGAAGGCCAGGAACAGGACAGGGCTAGGAGACTTGTGGGATCCCACCCCCCTCTGCCATCCCTGAAAGAGGCTCCTCTGAGGGATTCAGCAGCCCCCCCACCTCCCCCCAGGATTTGGAGACTGGGCTATGGTGGGGAGCTTTGTGGCTGGATGGCATTATGAAAAGAACATGGATTTTTTTGCACGTTAATTGTGGGGAATTGAGAAATTCGGGGGGGAGGCAGTTGATTGGCGGCAAAGTATGAGGTCAAAGGGGCTATGAGGGCGAAGGCTTTGCCCATTTTTTTTTCACATCTACTTTTTAAAAACTCGTATATTCACAGCAGCCAGCCAGCGAGCTGCCAGGCTCTGGACAAAATGCAGATTATTTTGTTGTTTAAAGAGTTTGTGTTCTGGTTCCTCCCCAATGAGCAGCGAAGGTGTGAGGCAGCACAGGGCAAGGACTTCAAGGGAGGCAGAGGTGGCAGCGGTCTGTTGCTGGTCGTGGCTGGTGCGGCTGCCCTGTTGGGGCAAGGCAAGGGGCGAGCACGGAGGCGCAGCTGCAGGACAAGAGTTGAGGGGATGGGGAGCTGCAAGGGGTGCATGGGGCGGGGTGCAGTGTTTGTTGCTAAGGGCAGAGTGGGGTGTGAATGTGGGTGGCAGAGCGAGTGGCAGTGGTTCCCCAAAAGGGAGGGGAGAACTTCCAGGACTGCATCCTGTAGTCCCGCTGTCCACCACCACCGCCTGGGCCAGAGCACCTTCACGAGCTTTTTGGCCACCATTTTGGTGGCCATCTCTCAAAAAGGACATTGAAAACTATGTTGCAAGCTGCCCCCCACCTATGCTGCTGCGAAGAGAAGACAAGGAAAATCTCCCAGACTTTTACAGACAGTAGCAGACCCTTCTGCACCCTGGAAAGAGATCTCTATGGACTTTATAGTGGAGCTCCCTGAAAGTGCACGAAATACTGTCGTTTGGGTTGTAACTGATCTTTTTTCAAAACAGGTTCACTTTGTTCCATGCCAAAAGTTCCCAACTGCCAAGGCCTTGGCAAAGATGTTTCTAATACACATTTATCGCCTTCATGAAGCTCCCTAATGGATTAACTCAGATAGGGGGGTTCAATTCACATCCACATTTTGGCGGACATTTTTAAACCTATTAGGCTCCACCAGGGGTTGTCGTCATCCAATCACCCGAAAACTAATGGCTCAACAGAGAGAGCTAGCAGCGTATTAGAACAATATTTAAGATGCTTTATTAATTACCAACAGGACAATTGGACTGACCTTCTTCCTTTGCAGAGGTAGCATACAATAACTCGGTACACAGCAGCATGGGTTTCACCCCATTCCAGGTAGCCACAGGCCAAGAATTCAACCCCATGCCAGAACTACCCACCAAGGAACCTGAAGTCCCCTCCCTTAAGGAGTGGATTAATAATTTGCAAGCCACGTGGCCAGTGGTAAGACTAGCTTTACAGGAAGCTAGAGCCACTTTTTAAGTTCAAGCAGACAAAAAAACGCTGCGATCCTGAAACTTTCAAAGTTGGGGATCATGTATATTTGTCCACAAAATTCTTGAAATCATTACTGGGACCAAAATTCATTGGCCCATTCCCCATCTCCAGAATCATTAACCCTGTTATGATAGAGTGTCTACTTCCTAAAACACTTAGGCAGTTTCATCTAGTATTTCACTGTAGCCTGCTCAAACTTCAAACCTCAGACCCCCATCCCCACACCTCCAACTCCCATCATGGTACATGGGGAACAACATTTTGAAATTAGAGATATCCTTGACTTGTGCACTCACTGTGGATCCACACAATATTTAGTAGCTTGAAAACACCTTCCTTCCTCAGAAAATGAGTGGGTAGCCAAATGACATGTAAAAGCACCCACATTACTATGAAATTTCCACCTGAAATACCCTCATAAACCATCCTAAATTGTAAATGTAATGCATGTTTTTTTTTGTTTTCCAGGTAGATCTATCTGCTTTTTAAAGAGGGCAGGATGTCAGATCCATGTATTTGCCATTCTTCATGGGAGAAGAAGGGGGGAGGGAAGTTGGTATATGAAATCATTTTGATGTAACCTGAATATATTAAATCTTATATTAAATTTGTATAACCTACACATGGATAAAACGGAGGGACAGAAACCAGATGGCCCAGAAACCTGTCACCTCTGAAAGAGATAGCCAGGGGATGAAGAGACCATAAAAATTCCAGCAGGGAGATGTGTCCTGGGAAACTCTAAAAAATGTTGTTCTCAAAAGAGGGGAGGGGGAATTAACATGTTGGCTCTTTGTTTTACAAAATACACATCAAGATAAGGGGAGGGGTTTTAAACTCCCTTATCTATCACTGCATGTTTGAGAGATGTTAGATGCTGCTTTTAATCCCTATGTGAATTGCCTCATCTCAATAAAGGATTCCTTTTGATACATCTAGTTTCAGAAGTTCATCCTTGTCAATTGAATGGGAAAAGTTCCGTAGCCTGACACCAGTCTTGCAGTCGCTCTGGTACCCCTCGGATCCCACAGGCTTTTCTGACTTCTTGATCAATGGCTTCTTTAAAACAGCGCAGAAGTATCCTGTCAGGCCAATGCATGAGATTTCCTGCAACCCATCTAAAGTCCCACACAAAGTCTTTTGTGAGTTGATTACCTTGCTTCATCACTTTTATTTTGTCTTCATTTTCACCTATTCTGTCAGGGTCTTCCAATCTAACACGGAGCAGCTCAACAAATGCATCTGCATCATTTAGCTCCGCAGCTCCCTCATTGTGTAGCTGAGCTATTTAGGTGGAAGTGTCTCCTTCATTCATTCTATCTGTAATCACGGAAACTAAATTGCGAACTGTTTCATATTGGCCTCCATATTGATCTATATGTGTCCAGATTCAGCTGAGGAAATAAGCAAGTTTTTCAGGCTTCCCATCAAATGTCGCTCTAAACCTTGGTGGTGCTGGCCTCGCTGGTGGAATCACCTGGTGACCGGCAGTGGGGCAGAGACCTGCTGGGGCACTGCTGTGGGTGGCAGGAGGGGGGCCTGTAAGGGCACTGCAATGAGTGGTGGGGCAGCAGGGGGTGGCTGAGCTGGAATCTGCTGTGCTGGCTGCTGGTTAGGGGCGGGCTGCTGAGTTGGCTGTTGAGTTGGAAAAGGAGGGGTGGTTGCAGCCTGTTGCTGGATCTGACTCCATTGCTGTGCTGGGAGAGTTGTAGCAAAATGGCCCCATGGTGGTGTTCTGACCCAAACCCTTTTCCAATAAAACAAACATGAACCAAAGGGAACAGAAACGTTTCAATTATTCTTATGAATCCCCGGTTAAAAGGCTGTTGCAAACTAATTAACTTTGATAAGCACAAGCCTCACCAAAACTGTGCGAGGCTGCCGAGAATAACAGATAAGGTTAACCTAGAGATATTTTACAACACAAAAGTCTTCAAATACCAACTTAAGATACTGCAATGTCCATGAGGCTTGAGTTTCAAAATGTCTTTGCTTCCTACAAAGAACGTCTGATTCACAGCTGGCTTTTATCTTCTTGAAGGTGGGGCCATTACCTTGCAGCCTTACTCCCAAGTTGCCCATTCTGCTGCAGCTGCTCTTTCCTGCAAGCATCCCTGTGCACACGCGCATTTGGCACAGGCTCCTTGGGAACCTCATCACTGCTGCCAGCCCCCACAATCTCTGAAGGCATTAATCCATTCCCTAATGGTCCTGGCCCCTCATCTGAGTCCTCGCTGTCCTCAGCCATCTGCACCTGCTGCCAGCTAACTACAACAGGTGGTCCCGAAGAAGGTGGTGCAACTGGTGCTGGCATCCACTGGCATTGGACCTATCCATGACCAGGATAGAATCCCCAGCCTGGGGGAATACATTCCAGAGGGAGTAGCATAAGGGTTGGCTGAGAGGGGGCAATTGGATGTTTCAGAATCCCAAATGCTGGCTGCATCTGCTATTTCTCCCCTGCTACTTGCCTCTGCTGTGCTGAGCTGATTCTCCAGTCATCTCTCACTGAGTGGAATGAAGCCGATGCCATGCTGGTTCCACTGCCAGGTCCCAGATCAGGAAAAGTGAACATGGGTTGTGCTAAGTTCCATCTCGGTTGGGGTGGTTGGGACTGTGGGACATAACTTCCCACTTCAAGTCGCTCAAACCTCTCCAGCACTCCTGCCAACAATTGGCTTTGAGACAGAAGCAGCAGGTTCCAGTCTCAAGAGTTGTCAGACTCGGGGAAGAAGGCGGAGCCTCCTCGCCGACGGATGGTAGATCGCAACTCTCTGCGGCTATCGTTCGTGCTCTTTCGTCGGAGAGCCACAATCATTCTGATTAGGGGCTGAAACTGCCTTGGAGGGGCAGCGGAGTAAGAGGAAGCAGCAAGCCTGATTGTGGGGAGCTGCATCTTCCCCCCCGGGCTTGGTTTTATTTCCTCCCGAAGATGACTGCAGAGATGGTCTAAAATGGCCATCCCGAAGAGGATGACTCAGCTCGACTAAGATTTGTTCAGGAGGGAAGAAAGAGGTGGATAACATCTGAACCAGGACAACTGGGCAATATAACCAAATAAAAGTACCCCAGGATTAAGGTAACATAGAATTTTTAAGAAAAGAAAAGTGAGCGGCGAAATTACAAAGGGACAGAGAAAAAAAGAAAAATATTTTTGACAGCTAAATGGGGCTTCGAACCAGGAAAGGAAGAAGCTGGAATTAAAGATTTAATGAAATTGGACTAAAATAATTTGGGAATAAACAAGTATAAAACTAAAGCTGGACTTAAGATTGTCAAAGAATAATAATAACAAAGTTTACAAATTGGAGACTGGATTGTGTTGGAATATTGAGGTTCGAAAAACCTTAAATAAAAATATAGGGGGAAAAAGTGAAGACTTTGTATAATGGAGAGTGTCACCTTTTGATAAAAAATTAGTTTAAATAAAAGGGAAAGCATCTTGTTTTTGAATGAACTGGTGTGGATATAATGTTACAGAAATATTGAAACAAAGTAAGAATTTTAGAAAGTGAAAGCAGAACCAGAATAAAGGAAAAAGCAAGGAAGGAAAGATTGTTTGTGGGACTGATTGATGTTTTTGGTATAAACCCTGGACTGGAATAGCTGAGAACTTTAAAAAACTGAAAGAAGAAAGAAGGAAAGTAAAAGTGGTTTCTTTTTGTGGACTTTAATGATCATAAAATATAAGAATGATGATATCTCTTCGGGAATTAAAAATGGAACTTAAAAATATGAGAGAATTACTACAGGAAAGAGGCGAATCACTTTGCTCTGTGCTAGAAAAAACGGAAATGGCGATTGAAGAACAAGAAGAAAGATTCTCAGAGGAGGAGGAATTGACTCAAGGCGAAGACATTTTAAATAGACAATTAACACAAAGAATGCTATAAAGAAGTGGGGAAAGAAGGAAGGTTAAAAAGTTGAGATTTAAGAAGGCAATTAAAAGAGGGAATACCTGTGAAGTCAGGAAAGGCAGGAAGATTCAGCAGAAAAGGGGAAAGGAAGATATTAAGAAAGAGATAAATTGGAATGAGAAAAGATATGGGGAAAAGAGGGGGAGGAGAAGCAGTAGGAAACAGGCATGTGAAAGAAAGAAACACAGAACTAGTAAAATGTTGAAAAGAAATTGCTTTTTCAGAGATAATGGTTGATGAATTAAAAAGGGGATTCTGCAGGGTGACAAGGGGTAATAAGAATATCTCTGCAATTTAAATTTTTAGAAAATAGGGTAATATAGATACTGATAACTCTTATTAAAGGGGGGGGGAAATATGCTGTGGAATCCAATTGAAAAGATGTAATGATTAATGGTTTATTGGGAATTAAGATGAGGGAATAAAGGTATATTCTAATCATTAAGGTGCCACACTCAAAATAGTAAAAGAGGGGAAACTTATACTTGTTCTTTTTTCTTTTTTTGTGGGTGTGTTAAGATCTGTATTAATTTAGAATTCACAAAAAAAATGTGTAATGGAAAGGGAATATGACAGACTAAAGAACCAGCTAAATTAATAAGTTTAATATAGATTATTAAAAGCAAGGAGAGACATTGATAACTTCATTATTACCACTATTAGGCAAATATATATTGTTTATTTTTATTTTTAAAATAAATATTAAAGATTATATTTGAAATAATTGAAATGAAATAAAAAGATGTTTAGATTGAGATTAATGAAAGAACTTAGAATTAAACTTTATTATTATTTATTAGGCAAACACATATTGTTTATCTTTATGTTTAAAAACAAATACTAAAGGATTATATTTGAAATAATTGAAATGAAACAAAATCGATTGAGATTAATGAAAGAGGCTAGAATTAATGTGTTTCTCTCCTTACTGGAAATTTGGAATGGAAAAGGTAATAATAGAATTAAGTATGCATATATCAATGTATAATTTCTGTCATATTTGTATGTAAAGATGATGACCCGGAAATATGTTGTCCACTAAAAAGAGATTTTTGTTTTTAATGTGAAAAACTGAATAAAATCTGTTAAAAAAAAAAGAGTTGTCAGACCCCAAAAGCCCCACATCTGTCCATTCTGATTCATGGGCTAACTTCGCCGGGCTGGAGTAGGAATGATGTTCCATTGGCCTTTCTTCCATTCCCATTTCTGGAGCTGGATCAGCCTGGCAACTTTTCCAGGAATCCATTTCCTTGGGTCGAGTGCCTAGCCTTTGTCTCTCCTCTGCAGCTTCAATGGCTTGCACAAATTCTTTAGAAAAAGGATATTGGGTCTCGAACAGTCCTCCAGTATCCATTCCCACCACTCCTTCTGTGATCTCTTCCTTCTCCTCCATCTTTGCTGAGCCTTTGCACTGCCCGAACTTTAAGTCAGTACTGGAGCTAAGCACCCCAGAAAGCCCCCTTTCAGGGTGCTGTAACTATTTAGAGATTCGGGATGTCAGCGTTCCAGAAAAACTTGATTCCAACAATAACTCCAAACCAGACACATTCTCAAAGTTCCCTTTTATTAGAGTAGTAAACTGGCACCTCTGGGAAATTCCAAATCTGAAAGTAATGGGTTTCCCTCCAATAAATAAAATATTACAAATCCACCCTTGCCCCCATCATTCCATCACATGCCCCAATCATCATCCGTCCCAACTTGAGACATCCCCTCTACTACTCCTCAGTCAGGTGCAGGAACAAGATGACCTTGACTCTGAAGAAGAATGCTATTATGTCTACCACATATGCTCCATGCAATTTCCTGTCCCATCTTCCCAGGCTCCAGAATGTGGCAGCATGACAGTTTCTGGTGCTAATATGACTTCCAAAGCTGACAGGGTTACCCCTTATTGGAGGCATCTCGGGTAAAGAGTAGGAACATCCAGGCTGATTGCCTTATAGCAAAATTCAATGCAGAAAATCCAAACAAGCCTGGGGGAAGTCATACCCCTAAATTCTATACCTGTAGTCAAATTGCTTTTGTTTTGCACAGGTTGGAGGGGGGGAGGGAGGGGCGAGGGAGGGACAGAGATCCATTTCCCACAGAAAACACCAGGAGCAACAAAACCTGGGTAGGTGTGGCTGGAAGGGTCATGTGACTGGGTGGGAGTGGTGTTGAGTTGGCCACATCCAGTCACATGCCGACCTAGCCATGCCCACCTGATCACATGACTACCCAATCACATGATACCCAATCACACGAGCCACATGCACACCCATGGTTTCGCGAAACCCAGCCAATACCTGCTTGCCAGGAGACCCTAGGGGGCCAAAGCCACCTTAGAGGGGTGGTGAAGAAAGGAGGATGCTTTGTAGATCACAAGGAAACAGCAATTTCCTCGTTTGATGGAAAGAAAACCCTCCTGATTGGCAGCAGAGATGACAACCATTTTTTGCAAGACTGAAGCTGTGACAACTGGGATAAGAAGAATATGTGCTGAAGCGAGTTGTGGACAATGGACTGAAACTGGGTGAGATAACTTTCAACTTCTATAACAGGGACTTAAATCCAAATAAAAGCAGTCTCAAAAACAGATTCTGCAAAATATAAAGAAAGTGGTGATCTATTACATGGAGAAAGATCTCAGACCTAAAAGTGAAACAAACTATTAAGGGAAGATTGTTAAGCCGTAAAATAAAATAAAGAAACTCTGGACTGGGACTGTTAGCAGTGTGAAAAGAAATTTAATTTGTGGATAATATTGTTTGATTATTGGAAGAAGTCATTTAAAGAAAGAGGAGTTTCGCTTTTCATTTTTCCTACTTTCCCTCCAGGTTTTATGGTGTTTTACAATGTTTAAAGCTGGATTTTAGAGTGGGGGCCGCCATCTACTGGTCAAAGAAGATACGATATTAGTGCTTTATGGCAATGGTCCCCAACCTTTTTTGTGCCACGGCCCAGTACCAGCATCACAAAATGATCTGCGGCCCGGTACCGGCATCAGCACACATGGCAAGGCGAGCCAAGCGACCGGCCATCCATCCATCCCCCGCTTCTCCCTGCCACCTTCAACTTCTCCTTTGTACCTTTGTCGATGGGCTTCGGGACGGCTTTGGGTCGGTCGCTCGTCTTGCCTTGCCTTGGGTGCTGAAAGAATCCTCGTGCCTTAGTTTTGTTCGAAGCTGCCCCCCAGCTTCGATGAAACTAAGGTGCGAGGATTCCTTCAGGACCCAAATGCCGCTTTCCAACCGGAAAAGCTCACCGGAAGCACTTTCTCATCAAAACAAGATGGCGGCGCCCAGCAAACCGGCGGCCCGGTAGAAAATGTTCCACAGACCGGTACCGGTCCGGGGCCCGGTGGTTGGGGACCCCTGCTTTATGGGAATAACCTTGGATTGTGAATAGCTGGAGATAAGACATGAATAACAAAGGACAATAAATAACAAAGGACATAGTGAAAGACAAATAACACCTGGAAGCATTTTTTATTTTGATTTCACATCAGCTGGAGTTTTGGTTACCTGATAGTATTAGGGAGCTGTTTGAAGATTTCTAAAGCAAAGTGGATTACAATTAACAAGAAAATTTTTTAAAACTGCCTATCTGACTTTGTGGATTAAAGATATTTGGGGAAATTTAGTGGGCCAACTTGGAATACTAAGAAGAAAGAAGAAAAGTTGAATAAGACTTAAAACAAAAAAAAAACAGAGGGTACAAATTGGATAATTTTAAGGATTTAGGGCAGTTTGAGGAACAGTTTCAGGACTGTGTAAATTTTATTAATACATGGATTTGGTGTTTCTGGAAAATTGGGGTATTAACGCTTTGGTTGAATATTGAGCAATGATTAGTGTAGCATTGCAGCACAAAATGTCTCAGTGGGAAAAAGAAGTCTATAAAGAAATGATGTTGATGTTTCAGTGCATTAACAAGGAACCATAAGGATATGATGGATTTGATCCAAGATACGGTGAGATTAGGAAAATCCCAGCAAAGGACAATTTAAAAAATGAACAAAAAATTCATAAAACAGAGGAGAAAACAGAAAGTGTTGAGGAAGAAATAGAATAGACAATTCCAAAAATGAAGCTAGATAAGAGGATAGGAGAGATAGCAATAATTACAAACATGGAACTATAAATATATTTCAAAAATCCAAAACAGAAAAGAGAATAACAAGAAAGATTCCTTAAAAATGATGGGGGAACTGAGGATGGATACTCTAGAGATCCAACAGCAAGAGACAGATGCTGTAACAGTGGAAATACTTAGTAGAAATAAAAATGACAAAAGGAATTACAAGATACCAGAGGAGAAGCAGGACAGAATCACCAAAAAGTTAATAAAAGTTGAAATTTCAAAAAGAGCAAGAGATGATGGATAGGCATAGAATACTTTTTAACATGGTGGTTATTCTAATAAGTGTTAGAAAAAAGAAGCAGAAAGTAGAAATAAGGAAAATAATATTCATAATGAAATATAATAGAATATATTATGATTGTTATCTATACACAAATGTTAGAAGTTGAAAAAGTATGACTATGTATATTTAAATGGTAATATCACTATTAGAATTGTATGAAAAATATATTGACCCAGATAATACACTGTCCGCTAAACAGTTATGGATGTTAAAGAAAAAATTATAAATAAAATTATATATACAGGTGAAACTCAAAAAATTAGAATATTGTGCAAAAGTTCATTTATTTCAGTAATGCAACTTAAAAGGTGAACCTAATATATGCAAAGCAAAATAGTTCAAGTCGTGATGTGTCATAATTGAGATGATTATGGCTTACAGCTCATGAAAACTCCAAATCCACAATCTCAGAAAATTAGAATATTGTGAAAAGGTTCAATATTTTAGGCTCAAAGTGTCCCACTCTAATCAGATAATTCAGCCATAACACCTGCAAAGGGTTCCTGCACCTTTAAATGGTCTCTCAGTCTGGTTCAGTAGGAATCACAATCATGGGAAAGACTGCTGACCTGACCGTTGTGCAGAAAACCATCAATGACACCCTCCATAAAGAGGGAAAGCCTCAAAAGGTAATTGCAAAAGAAGTTGGATGTTCCCAAAGTGCTGTATCAAAGCACATTAATAGAAAGTTATGTGGAAGGGAAAAGTGTGGAAGAAAAAGGTGCAGCAGGGATGACCGTAGCCTAGAGAGGCTTGTCAGGAAAAGGCCATTCAAAAGTGTTGGGGACTTTCACAAGGAGTGGACTGAGGCTGGAGTCAGTGCATCAAGAGCTATCACACACAGACGGATCCTGGACATGGGCTTCAAATGTCATATTCCTCTTGTCAAGCCACTCCTGAACAACAAACAACGTCAGAAGCATCTTACCTGGGCTAAAGAAAAACAGAACTGATCTGCTGCTCAGTGGTCCAAAGTCCTCTTTTCTGATGAGAGTAACTTTTGCATCTAATTTGGAAACCAAGGACCCAGAGTCTGGAGGAAGAAAGGAGAATCACACACTGCAAGTTGCTTGAAGTCCAGTGTGAAGTTTCCACAGTCTGTGTTGATTTGGGGAGCCATGTCATCTGCTGGTGTTGGCCCACTGTGCTTCATTAAGTCCAGGGTCAATGCAGCCATCTACCAGGAGATTTTGGAGCACTTCATGCTTCCTTCTGCAGAGGAGCTTTATGGGGATGCTGAACTTCATTTTCCAGCAGAACTTGGCACCTGCCCACACTGCCAAAAGCACCAAAACCTGGTTCAATGACTGTGGGATTACTGTGCTTGATTGGCCAGCAAACTCGCCTGACCTGAACCCCATAGAGAATCTATGGAGCATTGCCAAGAGAAGGATGAGAGACATGAGACCGAACAATGCAGAAGAGCTGAAGGCTGCTATTAAAGCATCCTGGTCTTCCATAACACCTCAGCAGTGCCACAGGCTGATAGCTTCCAAGCCATGCTACATTGAGGCAGTAATTGCTGCAAAAGGGGCCCAAACCAAGTACTGAGTACATATGCATGCTTATACTTTTCAGAGGTCCAATATTGTTCTATGTACAATTCTTGTTTTATTGACTGCATATAATATTCTAATTTTCTGAGATTGTGGATTTGGGTTTTCATGAGCTGTAAGCCATAATCATCTCAATTATGACAAATCACGGCTTGAACTATCTTGCTTTGCATGTAATGAGTCTATTTCATATATTAGGATCACCTTTTAAGTTGCATTACTGAAATAAATGAACTTTTGCACGATATTCTAATTGTTTGAGTTTCACCTGTATATAAAAAAGTTCATCACCATTTCAAACTTTTTAATTGAAAAATTTTTAATAAGTTTTTTTAGCCAAAAATTTTAAAGATTCTTTTTCTTTTTTTTAAAGATGAGATTGGAGAACCATTTGTCTATAGGGTTTATATTTGTCTATAGGGATATAGGGTTTCCTGCTTGAACAGGGAGTTGGACTAGAACAGGGGTGTCAAACTCAATTTCATTGACGGCCGGATCAACATTATGGTTGCCCTCAAAGGGCAGTAGCCAGGTCGCTGCGACTAGGTGGGTGTGACTGGGTTGATGCTGGATGGGCGTGGCTGGCTCAACACTGGGTATGGCTGACTTGGGATGGCTGGGTTGGGGTGGAACAAGTTGCAACAGCTAACCTGATGTGGGGGCAATTTGGTGGCCCACAAGCTCCTCGCCTCACCAAACTGCTGGCAACCAAGCACACATATGCACAAACACACCACATTCCAAGTTTGGGGACTTTTATCCACAGAGGAAGGAGAGGGCCTTCTTCCTGAACCCAGGTATGATTGGTAGCTTATAAGCTCAGATGTGGATAAAAGTCTCCAAGGTTGGAATGTTTTCTGTGTGTGTGTGTGTGTGTGTGTGCGTGTGCGTGTGCACAGCATGCCAAAGTAGATGCTGTTCTCCCAATCTCAGATATCATTGGCATTTCCCTGTCTGGTACCCCTCCCAGCAAAGCAGGAGACAGAGGATGCTGCTGCTGCATTCCTGTTGATATTTGGAATAAGATTGCATGGTTTTAAATATTTTGATGACACATTTGTCTGAAAAGTATTTTATAGGACATAAATGCATGGAAATGTTTCTAATGAGAAGGATTTCTCTACTCTCCTGTTTGAAAGGAAAGCATTCACATATCATTTGCATTTGAATTTGCAGGAAAACTTTTCAATAAACGCTACTTCCAAGTGAGCAGAGTTAACTATTCCTTCCTCCTTCTCCTTCCCATCTCTTTCCTTCCTTCCTTCCCTCCCTCCCTCCCTTCCCTCTGTGCCCAGGAAGGGACAAGGGGAGGCGGAAAGGTGGACAGCATGGCTGGTGGCCATGGTTTTCCCATGCAGGGACAGTCCCAGTGAAAGGGAAGCCTCAAGGGCTACGAGACCAGGCCAGTAAGTGGGCTATGGAGGCACTGGTGCCTGGTGCGGCACTGTTGGGGCTCTATGTGCTGCTCTACTATGTGGTGGCCATCTGGGTCAGAACGTGGTCAGCCTTAGTTCTGGCCCACAGGGCCACCCTGGTGACAGCAAGGTGCTGCTACCTCTGCCTTGGTCTCGCCCCCTGGGCACACGCACTCTCCTGGGTGGGCATTCCCAGTGACTATCTTAGTATATTACTATAGGCATCAATTGAATAAAGCATAGTTAATAAAAAAGGTAATGGTATGCTGCCTTTAGCAAAAACTGCCTAGAAATCTTTTTACTGATGAGTTCTCTGGGGTGAATATATGATTAACTACAGTAAAATGTACTGTCCTGATCCTACCAACTGCACTTAGATGTAGGAAGCCTGTTTGAGGTATGAAGATCACATCACTGCTCGTCTAAATACTAGGTCTTCTATTGGCATGCACAAAGATTTTAATGCAGGACTTCCGGGTTGCCAGGCTTCGGCAACAGCAGGGATTCACGTTTCTCCGCGATCCCTGCTGTGCTCGCCGTCTTGGTGCCTCCGATCCAGACGGATCTGGAGGATAAGGCTGCCCTGTAGAGGCAGCCGAAGATAGGGAGGATCTGGAAAGGGGTTTGGAGGTGTCGCAGACCCCCTCCTCACCCAGCTTAACCTCCTTTTCTCAAGACGGTGGAGTGGCGGTCAGTGATGGCCGCCACAAAGAAGCCGGCAGCTGGAAAAGATTGTGCTGGAGGAAGAAGGAGAAGAAGATTCAGAAGTGAAAGTGCTGGCTGTGCCGGGAAAATAGCAACTTCTAAAACCTGGAGTGGAATTGTTTATTGCCTGAAAGATACATTGTATCCCTAAGAAGAGAAAAGCGGCGGAGAAAGCTGCCAAGGGAAAACTTTTTTTTCTATTTACTCTCCCACCCCACAGAAACACTAAATGCAGAACTGGAAAATACTGGGCACTGAAGGTATTTTAACTTGAAAATTGTGAGAGAAAGGACTTTGGACTTTGGACTTAACATCCTCAGAAATTGGAAAGCCCGCATTGGAGGTATGGATTTCTGAGCGTTTAAAGGGAAATTGTTGTTGTAAGTGGGGGGAGAGGAAAAAAAACTTTTTGGAGCAGAGCTTGAAAAAGGAGGAGATTGCCTAGAACTTTAAAGAAAGATACATTTTAATGGGAACCTTTTGATTAATCAGTAACCCCAGAAAGAGAAAATGAAGAAGGTAAAAAAAAAAGTATTGAAAGAAATAGTTTATCTGGATCTTTTAGTGACTTTGGAATTTTTTTGGAATTACTCTTGATTAAAAATACTTGGGTGGTTGTTTTTGAAGAAGTCTTTCTCTTCATGATGGCATTGCTTTTGGATGAATTAAAAACTCAATACCAAAAATATAAGAAAGAAGAGCAAGATGGAAAAGATACTTTGGGCACCCTTTTTCAATTTTTAGAAATGGCGGTATGTACTTAAGAAAAATTGACTATGCAGCAGGACGACTGGAACAAAGAAGAAGAAGAAGCCATTTTGGATGAGCAATGGGTTTTCTTTGGGGAGGAGGAGGAAGAGGAAAAGAAAAAGGGGATTCTAAGGGCAGAGAAAACAATCCAAAAAGAGAAAAATGAGATGAAAGGTGGATATAAGGTTAGAAAACAACAGAAAGGGGGTAAGCAGAAGAAGAAAAGGGAGGAGGAGAGACAATGGGGTAAAAAAGGCAAGGAGAAAAATAAACAAGAGAGAAAGGAGGGGATGGAAAACCTTAATGGTGGGAAGCAAATGGGTAAATTTAATTGAAAAAGGGATCCTGGAAGGTACATAAAAGTGTGTTTTTATATGCGTATTTAGAGTAAAATGTGTATTAGCACATATGATTAGCTCTTTTATGGTATTTATGGTGGGTTATAGGCTTTCATTTTGTAATTGTAGTGTACTTGTTTTTTTTTATAAAGTTTAGTGTGTAATTTTAGAATGTACTAACCAGAATCTCAATATAAATTAAGTGTTATATTAAGCATTATTAAGTTAGGGAAAAGAGTCAAAGGCGTTACTCCATTTAGTGTACAGGAGAAGTATATCTAAAGAAAAAAGATGAATGGATAACTGGAAAAGAACAGACAAAGAATGATAAGTATTATGAATTGTATTGAGATAAGATAAACAAAATAAAACTAAGAAAGATAAAAGAGGGAAGAAGCTATACAAAAAATTGAAAATGGTAATAAGATATGGAATGTCATATAAAGTAAATATGATTTTTGAATTTGTGTCTGTGCGAAGAGTTTTAACCCGGGATTAAGCAGCTTTCAGAAATGATGTTTTTTTTTATGTTCTATGTTATGTTTGTTTGTGTATTGTCTTTTAAAAGGCAAAAATTTTGACTAGTAAGAAATATAATCTGGACAATAGAATGAAAAGGAGAAATCGGGAGAAGATATGATGAGCAGATAGTGTAAATATACATATTACATCTGGCACGTTTTACTGATTCTTCCAGAAAGATTCTTTATGTTAATATGCCTTGATTGTTTGTATGTTTTGTAAAGTCAATAAAATTTGTTTTTTAAGAAAAAAAAAAGTCAGAGGAAAATATAAATGTGATGATTGAATAGCAGATAAACTAGAAAAGAAATGTTATTGAATAAGAGTAAAGAGAAACAATGTGAAATTTGTTAAAGGGAATTTATGTGTCTATATGAAAATGGGATACATTAGAAAAATGTGATATAAAATAATGTGTTATCTGCTTTGTAAAGATTTATAATGGAAAGAGGTTTTATGTTTTTAATGTTTAATGATGTTTTGTTTTGTTTGTTTGTTGTTAAAATCAATAAAAATTTGTTTTAAAAAAAAGATTTTAATGCAGAATATTTGAAATAATTTTATTTTTCCACCAGATGTATCATTTCTGCTTCTAGATTTCTTAGCAGAAAATTAAAATCAATTAAAAGTATTTTTGCTACAATCTTATTCCTCAGTTTTAAAAATGCTAGTTTAACTTGCCAACAAATGTGCTACGTCTTTTTTTTTTTCTTATTGGGGGTAAAGACTGAGCCTCCAAACTACTCAAAGAATTAGGGTCAACGTTCCCCCTCTTGAAAGAAAGCATACTTTCAAGAAAGTAACGCTCCGAACCACGCGCATCAGTCAAACCTGTTGAGCATGCGTGGAAAAATAGAACACATTGTGACGTCCGCGCAGACGCGCATGCTCTTAAGTGCCTTATTCGAAATGGTGTAGTTCGTTTTGATGCTTGCTGTTGTGGGGAGTTGTGGTGCTACGTGGTGTCATGTCGGCAACTTCTAAGGCAGCCCTGGGGGTTTCTATCCTGCTCGCGGGCGGAGCCATTATTGGTGTCCACGTCCAACAGAGACATCTCAGAGAGGTAATGTCAAAATATTTTCATACATTACAAACTCCTGCTTCCTCGTTGAATTTGGGAGCCATTTTTTTCCCTCTCGGTCAGAGGTAACAGCTATTCCGTAGAAAAGCTATGGAGGAATCTGTGGTTTTATATTGTTGAACAAGGGAACTTGTAAAAAGTTTTTAAAAGCATATGTAATTCCGTTATTCCTCTTTAAAGACAAATGGCATTAAATGATTTTTCCTTCCAATACATTCTTCTGTGAAGAAAACGTATATCAGTACATTCTAAGGCTTATACTGCATTTGGACTGGGACAAACTCCGAGAGACAATATTACTTTTGCTCAACTTGAAGGTTGTGTTTTAAGGTTTTTGTTTTCTTCCTGGAAATCTAAACAAGCCTTTATTATTTTTCTGATTAAGCTACCTTGTAAAAAGCAAGCAATAACTTGTATCTTTATATTAAATTTTTTGTTTTTCGATAGGGATATCATTTACAATGGCTTACCCTCAGTTCTATGCAGAGTGTGAAAGAAAAAAGTAACATTAAAAGCATTGTTCCCAAACTTAATTCCACTTAAACATTTTGAGAATTAAACAATGTTAGAGAATGAGAAGTCAAAGATTGCTAAATGAATCTTCATAAAAGTTTATATGAAATTGAAAAATTCTCTGGAAAGTTGGTGTCTTTTCTCAAAAACGGGACACCTTCAGTTTATTTTTACTTCATCCTTTTTTGCTAATTTTTTTCTGGTTTCTTGTTAAAGCAATGTACCATATAAAATAGGATTACAATTAGTTTCATTTTTCATTTTTAATAGTAATAGTACATGTTTCATTTTTCTATTAAAAAGTCTTTTAATATCTTATTTCCCACAAGTGTAGCTGAAGCTTTTATGTTCTACTTTGTGCATATCCCAAGAATTATGGATAATTCTCACTTATTGATGGCAGCTGGGACCAGCAACACCATCTCTACGTTTCATGGTCCTAACTTTCATATGCCAAGTTATGACACAGTTTAGGCAAATCCCGCATGCATCCCACAGTCTACTTGTCATTTTCTCTCAGCCCAAGGAAACACTGCTGAAAAATCTTGCCAAAAAACTGCAGGAACTTATCCAACCAGGGACTTATCCAAGCAGTTTCCTCCATGATTCCTCTTAATTGTATCCCACTAGGGAGATATGGTGGGACTGACAAGAAGTGAAGGGAGGATCAGGGATATTATCCAGAACCAATAGTTGCACCAAATTCTATGGAACAGCTTCCCAACGAGACATCTGATATTTATGACTGATCCTCAAAGTTATAGCCCTTGTGGCGCCCCTCTGGTCATGTGATAAAAATTCAGAACTTTGGTAGCTTGTCTGCATTTATGACCGTCAACTCTCCTCACCTGTCCAATTTTCCCTCCAACTCTGCTGTCCTCCTCTGCTGTATTTTGTCCTTGCTGCCCTGCACCCTACCCACACCTCAGTGGGAGGAAGAAGATGGCAAAGGTAATCTGGGGGCTGTGAGGAGAGCAGGATGGAGAGCAGGGTGGTGGAGTAGCAGGGGCAGTGGAGTGCAGAATGACCCAAAAGGCAGAGATGAGAGGAAATGGGTTGGGGAAGTTGAAGTGAAGGGGAGCATGCCAGGACAGAATGAATACGAGGTCCTCACCTAATGATAGCATAGTCTTGGGCTAACAACTGCAATCTGGACTACCAAAACTGCTGTTAGCAAATGGTGTGGTCACATCATGCTACACCAAACAAATAGTCCTCAAATGACAATTGAAATGATGCCTTACAATTCTCCTTCTGTGCTCTTCCCAGTGCGGTCATTAAGTGAACTCTTGGGAGACATAGTGCAGATCCTTCCTCAATCCTCCCAAGGCCTTCCCCACCCACTGAGGCATTTTGTGCTCTGCTTCCTGCCCTTGGGTCTGTTTCCCACCCATAGACCCACATTCTCCTTACTCACGTCACCCATTGCATACTTACCTTTCAAACACATCTGGAATTTGTGTTAGGGAAACAAGCAAGCCTCATTGGGCTACATAGTGCAATCCTGGAAGTGGCTGCCATTTTCAGATAAGTTGCCCTGAATAGTGGACACTCTGAAAATGGTGGCTGCTTTGCTTCCCTAACATAAGCTCCAGAAAATTTCAAAAGGTAAGTGAAGAGGGTGTGGGGCCTGGAGGGGTGGGATGCAGGCTCAAGCTATGCAGGCTCAAGCTATGCAGTCTGGTGGGGTAGTAGGCAGGGAGGCGCTTGAAGGGTCCTTGCACTCAGTCGTAAGGGCAAAGGACTGCAGGGGTGCTGCAGAAGTCATAACTTTGGAACTAAGATATAAATAGCTTTTAGGTGGGTCCACTGTAACTTTGAACAGTCACTAAATGATTGGTCTTAAGTTGACTACTGTAGTTCTTAAGCAACCTTTCAAAGTTACAATGGCACTGAAAAAAAGCAAGTTATGACAAGTCCTTGTATTTACATCTGTTCGGAGCATCCCCATAGTCATGTAATCAAAATTTGAACACTTGGAGACTGGCACCTATTCCAGTGTCTCAGAGTCACGTGATCATCATTTATGACCTTCCCAGTTGCTTCCAACAAAGTCAGTAGAGTAATTCATTTAATGACCATGGGACTCACTTAACTGCAGTGAATCACTTAACAACTGGGGCAAAAAAAGATCATTAAATCAGATGCAAGTCACCTAACAACCACCTTACTTAGCAGTGGAAATTCTGATGCCAACTGTGGTTGTAAGTCGAGGACTATTTATGTATCAGTAGAGGTAGTCCTCAACATATGACCACTTGTTCAGTGACCATTCAAAATTATGATGGCCCTGAATAGAGAAGTTATAACCTGTGACCTCAATTTTCCTCCAATGTGATGAGGTGGCTGACACTACTGTATATGAGTCAGCTGATAGCTCTGCCAAGCCTCTGGAAGAAGGCTTGGTGTGGCCAGCAACTGCTTCACATGTAGTAGGGTCAGGCTTAGTGTATCTTAACAGTGAGAGGAAAATGGCAAAGACCAATTGGTTGTGGCAGAGCGGCTGGGTTGAGATGACTGAGGTTTCTAGGGATGGCTGCAGTTTTTTGCAGCACTATAACTCAGGCATCTTGCACTGTTCTACATCAAAAAGCCCCTGAGCCAAGTATATTTTTCCCCAGCTTATGTGTGCTTGTGGCATATTACAAGGCCCAAGTTTGCACATAACCTGTGTTAGGCCTCCCCCCCCCGCCCCATGCTTCTTACTGAAAGGACCTCTAGAGCTGCATGATATCTTGTTTATCACCACGTTGCTTAGAGATGGAAATTTGGTCTCAATTATGGTATTAAGTCAAGGGCTATTGTATTTTTGCTTATTGTATATTTTTTTATAAGGATCTTTAAAGATCTGTAATCTAATTAATGTATTATATTAATTTATGTGCATCTGTTGAAAAGTTATGTTGCCGTATATTTAATGTATTCTTAATTTTATAGCAAGTATGATTTTTTTCCAATTTTTAATAATAATGTATCTTTTTTCAGAGGTTACATGAAGGCGTTTACAGAGATCTTGAGAGACAGAAATACAAGGAACATTTTAATCTTTTAGATAAAGATACTACTTTGGCCATCCAACTTGAAACAGAGAATAGCAAAATGCTAATGACAAGAAAACCCCAAGCGTGAAAAGAAAGAGTTGTCATAATTTTTTGTTACATAATTTTATTATCGTATTTACCAAATCAATCATTATTCTGATCATGCTTTTTAGATATTAGAAGAAAAAAATTTTATATGGTGAAAATAATTCTCCATAGGCATAATGGATAAAAATGCATACATGAATGACATGATGACTTGTCATGATGATGAAGCTACAAGAACATCTCCTTCAGAAGGGCTGGAAGAGGGGGAAGTTGAAGGAGAAACTCTTCTTATAGTAGAATCTGAAGATCAGGCATCAGTGGATTTGAGCCATGATCAAAGCGGAGACTCTATGAATAGTGATGAAGGAGAAACATCCTGGGCAGAGGAGATAACTTATTACTGTGAAAGATGTCAAAAATGGTTGCCAGCAAGTAAGACTTCTTAATTATTTATATTGTGATTTTGAGTTTCTCAAACTTACAGTTTTTACTCTGTTTACTCTGCACATAAGCACACATGTCCATGTAGAGTGTCTGAACACAAGTTTTGGTATTCTGTTCTACCCACATGGTGTTGCTTAGAAATGATCAATTAGCTTTGTTTGAACTACAAAAGTTGGAGATATAATACTTCTTGAAGTAAACAACATTGAAATCATTTATGGTTACTTCAAAATAAATGACACAGATCTCAGTCTTAAGACACAAGTACATTGTTGCATAGCAAATTAATTTTAGAATAGAATATTGTCCAAGTGTGATTGGACACACAAGGAATTTGTCTTGGTGTAAATATTCTCAGTATACATAAAGAAAAGGTACATTCGTTAATCAAAAATCATAACATACAACACTTAATGATAGTCATAGGGTACAATCAATAATCAAATCATACTAGGAAACAGTCAATATAAATTGTAAGGATACAAGCAACAAAGTTGCAGTCCTACAATCACAAGTGGGAGGGGATGGGTGATAAGGAGTGATGAGAAGATTAACAGTAATAGTAGTGTACACTTTGTAAATAGTTGAACAGTATCGAGGGAGTTATTTGTTTAGCAGAGTGATGGCTTTCGGGAAAAAACTGTTCTTGTGTCTAGTTGTTCTGGTGTGCAGTGCTCTATAGCAGGGTCCCCAACCACCGGGCCGTGGACCGGTACCGGGCCGTGGAACATTTCCTACCGGGCCGCCGGTTTGCTGGGCGCCACCATCTTGTTTGACGAGAAAGTGCTTCCAGGTGAGCTTTTCCAGTTGGAAAGCGGCGTTTGGGTGCTGAAAGAATCCTCGCGCCTTAGTTTCATTGAGGGGGGGGCTTCGAACGAAACTAAGGTACGAGGATTCTTTCAGCACCCAAGGCAAGGCAAGCTGAGCGACCGTCCCGAAGCCGTCCCGAAGTGAAGCCCATCGACAAAGGTACAAAGGAGGAGTTGAAGGTGGCAGGGAGAAGCAGGGGACAGCTGGCTGGCCGTTCGTTCGGCTCGCCTTGCCTTGCCATGCGTGCTGATGCCGGTACTGGGCCGTGGCACAAAAAAGGTTGGGGGCCACTGCTCTATAGCGTCATTTTGAGGGAAGAAGTTGAAACAGTTTATGCCCGGGATGTGAGGGGTCTGTAAATATTTTCACAGCCCTCTTTTTGACTTGTGCAGTATACAGGTCCTCAATTGAAGGCAGGTGGGTAGTAATTGTTTTTTCTGCAGTCCTAATTATCCTCTGAAGTCTGTGTTTGTCCTGTTGGGTTGCAGAACCAAACCAGACAGTTATAGAGGTGCAGATGATAGACTCAATAATTCTTCTGTAGAACTGTATCAGCAGCTCCTTGGGCAGTTTGAGCTTTCTGAGTTGGTGCAGAAAGAACATTCTTTGTTGTGCTTTTTTGATGATGTTTTTGATGTTAGGTATCCATTTTAGGTCATGTGATATAGTAGAACCTAGAAATTTGAAGGTCTTTACTGTTGATACTGTGTTGTCTAGTATTGTAAGAGATGGTAGTATGGGAGGGTTTCTTCTAAAGTCTACCACCAATTCTACGGTTTTGAATGGGTTCAGTTCCAGATTGTTCCGGTTACACCATGAGGCAACCTCCTGTCTGTATGCAGATTCATCATTGTCTCGAATGAGACCAATCACTGTTTTAAAAAGCCCTAAACATATATTAGCTATTTGAACTTATTTTAATCAACATTTCTTTGTTGCATAGTAGAGAAAACACCTGCATTTGTTCTTGCTATGAGAAGCCATTGAGAAATTCAAGGACTACACTGTTTAGATGTTCAGAAAGATCCAGAAAGGCAGCAATCACAAACCAGTTCCATTCCTGTATTAAAAATATTCCATGAAGTCAGGGCCTTCAAAAAGAACAGATGCCTTTAATGTTTATTTGTTAATTTTTATGTGTGATTGATGGCAAGCAGGTGTTTTAAGTTGCTTGCATTTTCCTTCATTTATTATTATCAAAATAACCCTATGCCCAAACTTACCCAAGAGGCAAGCAGGTGTTTCTTCAGGTATTTTAAGTTGGCTTGCATTTCCCTTCATTTATTCTTATCACCACAACCTTATGCCCAAAGTTACCCAGATGAGTTTCCAAAGCTGAGGAAAACTTGAATCTGGTACAATACCTTAACTAATAATTAGTACTTCTCCAAGACTCAAGGTAAGTAAAGCTGGAAAACAGACAACTTTTCCCTTTTTCCAATTTAATCATTTTGATATGCATTATCAAGCAAGATCAAATATGCTTTCTATGCAGAAACCCAGTAAAAAGCATGTATACTGTTTTTGCTAGTGTTATTCTTACATCTAAGTGGTGACTAGAAAAAAGTTTGCTGCTGTTTTAACTGTATAAATAGCATTGACACTAGAACAAAACAAGGTATGCACAAAATGCATACATCCCATCTAGAAGAAAAAATGGCTAACATAAAGCCTTTGTATTTTTAAATGCACCCTGAAACTTAATATTGATAGAATAGAACAACATTTATAGTCCTCTATTATGGTCCAGGAAAACCATATTTTGTACTAGGTATTTATTACAGCATTTCAATTTCAATCAGAATAGAGTTGGAAGGGGCTTTGGAGATCTTCTAGTCCAACCCCCTGCTCAAGCAGGAGACCCTATACCCATGATGGCGAACCTATGGCACGCATGCACAGCCACCTCTCTGGGCATGCCAGCCGTCGTCCATTGTTCTTCTGGGTTCCAGCATGCGCAGCTGGTGTTTGTGCATGCAGAAGTCCAGAAAACCAGAAGAGCTGCTCCCTGGTGTGCATGTGCACGCTGGGAAGCTGAGCTTCCAGTTTCCAGTGCACACATGTGTGCTGGCCAGCTGGTCTTTGCACATGCTGGACTGCCGGAAACCGGAAGACCATGTGGCGCACCAGAAGCTTAGCTTCTTGGCACACACCATGCGTGCTGGGGAACTGCTCTTCTGGTTTCATAGTGCTTCCCTGCACGCATGTGTTTGTGCTCCCGTTTTGGCACTTGGTGCCGAAAAGTTTCACCAACACTACCTATACCATTTCAGACAGGTGGCTGTCCAGTCTTTTCTTAAAAATGTCCAATGATGAAGCATCTACAACTTCTAAAAGCAAGCTGTTCCACTAGTTAATTGTTCTCACTGTTAGGAAGTTTCTCCTTCATTAGTTTCCATCCATTGTTTCTAGTCTGGCCTTCTTGTGCTTTGGAAAATGTTGACCCCCTCTTCCTTGTGGCAGCCCCTCAAAATACTGGAATACTACTATCATGTTACCCCTAATCTTTCTTTTCTCTAGACTATCCCTATCCAATTCCTGCAACTGTTCTTCATATGTTTTAGTCTCCAGGACTTTAATTGGTCTTCTTTGCACTTTTTCCAACATCTTTTTTGTAATGTGACCAAAATTGGATGTAGCATTTCAGGTGTCTTACGAAGGATTTATAAAGTGATACTAATACTCCACATGATTTTGATTCTATGTCTCTGTTTATACAACCAAGGACTGTATTAGCTTTTTTGGCTGCTGCCGCACATTGCTGGCTCATGTTTAAGTGAATGTCCACTAGGACTCCCAAGATCCCTTCACAGTTACTGTTTCTGAGCCATGTTTCTCCTAATCTGTACTTATACCTTTGGTTTTTCCTGTCTAGGTATAAAACCTTCCTTTTCTCCACATTTAATTTCATGTTGTTTGATAGGGTCCATTATTCAAGTCTGTCAAGATCTTTTGGATCCTGAGCTTGTTTTCTGGGATGTTGGGTATTCCTGCCAGCTTAGTATCATTTGCCAAATTTGATGAGTTCCTCTTCTATTCCCTCATCTAAGTCTTTTATAAAGATACTGAAGAGTACTGGGCCTAATTCTGTGGTGCCTCACTGCTTACTTCCCTCCATGTAGATGTACTACCATTAAGGACAACTCTTTGAGTACAGTTTGTCAGCCAGTTACAGATCCATCTGGTGGTGATGCTGTCTCTACCACATTTTTCTAATTTATCAAGAAGTAGGTTGTGGTCTACTTTGTTGAATGACTTGCTATAACAAGTCAGCTGAAGTATATTATATATATTAGCATGCTAAGTACCATGTTTCTCCAACAATACGCCCCCCCCAATAGGAAGACCCAGCATGTATTCTAGGCATAAAATGAAATTAAGCCCCTCCCCCAAATTTAGGCCTATTTTAAAACGTGAAATGGGGGGAAGGGGGGAACTTGCTGTTAGGAGCGCCCCACGGGCAGCCATGCCTCATCACTAGCCTCTCCTAATGGGCAATCATAGTGGAGCCCTGAGACCTCCCTACTCCTGCCAAGCATCTATGCTGCAGACCTGAGACCTTTGGTACCGCCACTGCTGCTTCCCCTGCTGCCGTTGCTTCCCTTTCTACCCGTGCCACTGCCGCGTTTGGAGCTGCTGCTTCTGCGTTTGGAGCACAACCACCGCGTTTGGAGCTGCCACTTCCACATTTGGAGCTGCTGCCACGTTTGGAACACTGCTGCCATCCCCACTCCCAATGTGCTCCAAATGGTGGTGCTCCAAACACAGCGGCAGCTCCAAACGTGGAAGTGTCAGCTCCAAACGCAGCTGCAGCATGGGTAGAAGGGAAAGCAATGGCGGCGGAGGAAGCAGTAGCAGCGGGTGCTGAAGGTCTCGGGTCTGCAGCAAAGGTGCTTGGCAGGAGTAAGGAGCTCTCCACGCTCTGCCATGATCGCCAGTTAGGAGCGGCTGGTGGTGAGGCATGGCTGCCTGCGGGGCACTCTACGCGAAGATGCAAGGGGGGAATTAAGTCATCCCTGAAAAGACGGCCTAGCCATTTTTTTCAGGGCTCCAAAAAAAAATATTAGCATTAGGTGTACTCATTTAGTCACTTTGTCAAAGAATGAAATAAGATTGGTTTGGCATGATCTGTTTTTAACAAATGCAATGTCAAGGTTCCAAGTAGTTCCATTCAATAAGAACTCTGAGGCAGGCAAATTCCTCAAATAATATTTTATTGGGACATATCAAATTGGCACAGTCTTGGTGGAAAACTGGCTCTAAGTTCCCGCCTAGTCTAGTATTGCTTTGACTTTTGCCCAGTCCATTTCTACCCCCTTGTTTGACACTCAGCAGTCCAGAGCAGTCTTTTGACAGCCAGCATAGTTTTGCCATGAGCAGTTTTTTCAGGACTTTGCTCACTAGCTTCACATTTCCTCCATTGTTTCACTGAATATAAGAATGTCGTCCAAATAGACAAGGATTCCTTTATATTGGTGATCATTGATTAATTGCATCAAGACAGCAAGGCCCTGGGGCCTCTTGTAACCCAAACAACATTACTTTGAATTGGAAGCTGCCTAGCGGGGAGTTAAAGGCAGTTTTCCACTTGTCTTCTAATTCGTACCCGGTAGTAAGCTTCCCGCAGGTCTAACTTGGTGAACATCTTCCCCTTGGTCAGGTGGGACTGCATGTCCTTTATTAGTGGCAGTGGGTAGGTGTTTTCCACGCATACTGCATTTATTCCTCTAAAATCATACAGAGCATCTTTGACTCATCTTTCTTCTCAAGACAAGGGGGCCACCCTAGATTTTGCTGGTTGTGTGAAACCCCGGGCTAGGTTGGCGTCGATATAGTGCCATAGTTCTTTCATCTCCTTAGAGTTATAGAACACATTTTTAGTTTTGGTAGCTTAGCCCCTGGCACAAACTCTGTTGCCCAGCTTGTGGGTCGATGGGGGGTGATGGCAAGAGTATTGCATTCCTCTTTTTTGTGTGTAAATTTTATTGGTTTTTAAAAACAAACATAAACAAACAAAACATAAAAACATCAAACTTTCTTCCGTAGGTATACAAACAGCGTGCCAGTTGGTTTACAAATTTTTTTGTGCATCCTTTTCATAGTCTTCAGTTACAGTTACATTGCATAATAGCTCATATTATCAATCAAAAATTGAATACCCTAGTATCATTATTAATCATTTGATTATAGTTTTATTCATTCATATTTTACGAGATAACCATAATTTACTTAGTTTATTTTGTAACAATTCATATAATCCTCCCAAATCTATCCTAAAAACATTTTGTAGATATAATAAAAAAGAGGTACATCTTTATATATTTATTATTTTCTAAAAATCTCCATATTTCATTATTGTATTTTATTATCTAACCATTGACAGAAAAGGTCCCAAATTTTATAAAATTGTATCCTCTTGTTCTCTAATTTCAAATGTCAATCTACTCATTTCAGCACATTCCAATATTTTCTTAATGATTTTCTCCTGCGATGGTATTTTCTCATTTTTCCAATTTTTAGCAAATACAATCTTAGCCAATACATTTACAATCAGGTATTTCAAATCTTTGCTATATGTATCAGGTAAAATTCCCAATAAAAATATCTCTGGTTTCAAATCTATATGTTTTTTTGTCATTTTTTCCAACTACATGTGGATTTTGGTCCAGTATTTTCTAGCGTCCGCACAAGTCCACCACATATGGTAATATGAGCCAGGTGTCTGATGACATTTCCACCATTTTTCGGATTTATTTTTGAGCATTCTTGCTATTCTTGTTGGGGGAAAATGCCACCTGTAAAACATCTTATACAAATTTTCTTTATATGCTGTTGACATTGTCATTTTATAATTTTGAGACCACAATTTTTGCCATTTTTCTAAATCAATCCCATATCCAAAGTTCTTCCCTCAAACAATCATAGTTTCTTTAACTTGTTCTTCTTCGAGTTTAGTTTCTAATAAATATCCATACAGTTTTTTAATCACCTTTTCATTAGTATCTGTCAAAATCTTATCTAGATCAGTCAATTTATCATAAAAACCTTCTGTTTTAAAATCTTTATCATACCTTGAATGTATTTGTGCATATGAAAACCAATTCATCTTTATACCTTGTTCCTCTAGTTTTTGCATAGATTTAAGTTCACCCTTTTCATTCAATATTTTACCATATCTAACTGTTTGTTCCTTTTTATATGTTATAGGATAAGAAAATGCTTCAATAGTCGATAGCCAGACTGGAATTTTCAAATAACATTGCCTTTTAGTCTTCTCCCAATTTAACCACAAAGCCTCCTGTATATGATGTCTCCTAAAATACCCCTGTGTTTTAGTTCCCTTGTACCATAGAAAAGCATGCCACCCCAATAGCAAGTCATGTCCTTCTAATGTCAACAATCTAGTATTTCTTAATGTTATCCATTCCTTAACCCACATCAAATTTGTAGCTTGGTAGTGTAACTCTCAATTAGGTAGGCCAAATCCTCCTCTTATTCTAGCTTCTTGCAAGAGTTTTAGTTTTATTCTCACTTTCTTTCCTGCCATATATATTTCAACACAATTTTATTTAAATCTTCAAAATAGTCTTTTGCAAGCCTAATTGGAATTGTTTGGAACAAATATAAAATTCTAGGTAATCTATTCATCTTGATTGTTGAGATTCTCCCTATTAGTGACAGTTGTAAATTTTCCCATTTTGTCAAGTCTAGCGCTATCTGCTGTTTAAGTTTAATATAGTTAATTCTCTTTTAATGTACTACATCTTGCTGTCAGATGTATCCCCAAATACTTGATCTTATTTGTGACTTGAATTTTCAGTAGATCTGCCAATTCTTCCTTTTGTCTTGATAACATATTCTTTGTCAAAATCTTTGTCTTTGTTTATTTTCAAACCAGCCACCTTGCCCCATGCCTCTATCTTTTCCAATAATTTTGGTGCTGTTTCTTTTTTAAAAAAAAACAAATTTTATTGATTTTCAAAAACAATACACAAACAAAACATAAAACATAAAACATAAAACATCTTTTCTGAAAGCAGCTTGATCCCGGGTTACATCTCTTCGTACAGACACAAATTCAAATTCATGCTCATTTTATATACCATTCCATGTCTTATTGCTATTTTACATTTTCTATATAGCTTCTCCCCTCTTTTAACTTTCTTAATTTTATTTGATTGATCTCATCTCAGTTCAGATCATTATGCTTGTTATTCTTTGTCTGTCCTGTTTCCAGCTATCTATTATCTTTCGCCTTTAAACAAAATTTCTCCTGTACACTGATTGGAGTATGACTCCTTTATCTCTTTCCCCTAAATTTATAACACTTAGTATAGTACATAACTTCCATTTGGATTCTGCTTGGTACATTCTAAAGTTACACACTATATTTTTTTAAAAAGAAAAGATTATAAATATGTAATATAATTAAAACAAAAATCCATACCAATTCAAATCTATCATTAATATTAATATTCATTTAAATCTTGAACATTTTACACATTACTTTTCAGTTAAATATCATACTTTTATGGGAACACTTACAAACTTTCCATAGTTATTTCCCCCCCACTTCACTTATATTTTAAAACATTGTGTCATTAAAATGTTCCCATTCCTTCCTAATTCAATTATCTCATTTATTTCATTGCCTTCCTTTTGTTCACAAACATTTCACTAAATTACACTGAATATTTTATCCCACTTTTTAATCACGTTGTTTCCAATTTTCTAACATTATTTCTAATACAAATATAACAATACAATCTTATGTACCTTTGCAGAATCCCTTTTTCAATTAAGTTTTTACCCATTATCTCTAAATAAATCCTGTTTCTTTACATCTTGCTCCACACCATTGAAACTTCTCATCCCTTCCTCCCTCCCTTGCTTCTTCTCCCTGCCCTTTTTACCCCCTTGTCTCTCCACCTCCATTTCCCTCTTCTGTATTCCCCCTTTCTGTTGTTTTCAACATTATATTCATATATACCTTATTTTTCCCGTTTTGGGTTGTTTTTTTAGATCTTAAAGTCTCCATTTTCTTTTCCTCCTTTCCCCTTTCTTTCCCAAGTAAAGTTACTTGTTGATCAAAAATGGCTTCTTCTTTGTCCCATCATCTTGCTGCGCAGTCAGTTTCTCATAGGTAGAAATCGTCATTTCTAAGAATTGAAAAAGAGAGCCAAGAGAGCCCTTCCCTTTTTGTTCCTCTTCTTTATATTTTTTTAATTCAATTTTCAGTTCATACACAAGTGATGCCGTTGTAGAAAAAAAAAACTTTTTTCCAAACAACCACCCAAATGTTTTTAGTCCTTCAAATATAATTTCCAAAAGTCCCAAAGTCACCAAACAGTCCAAATAAGCTGTTTCTTTTAACACTTTCTTCTTTCTTCACTTTCTCTTCCTGGGGTTACTGTTTAGTTACAAAATTCCAGTTAAGCTGCATCTTTTAGAAGTCTTGTTAGTATTTAGTGATTCTTTTAAGTTCTAGGCAATCTCCTCCTGCCTTCCAAATCCTGCTCCTATTCTTTTCTTCTCCCTTCCCACTTACAGCAAAAAAATTTTTTTTTAAATGTTCAGAAATCCTTATTATCCCCTTGACCTTTAATTATCCAGTTATCTATTGATGCCAAAGCGTGTTTTTCTGATTTCTTGTTCATTTCTGTTCACTGTCAACATTAAGAAGGAGAGTGGAAAAAAAAGAACTTTCCCTTTTAACTTTCATTCACCGCTTGCAAGTCTTTGGGAGCTATGTATCTTTTGCAAATTTTAAATTCCAGAGTATCTTAGTTGTTACTTTTTCTCCCGGTCAGCCAAAAACTTTCACTTCTTAACTTCCTCCTGCACTTTCTTTTCTGGCTGAGTGCTTCTTTGAGGCGGCCATTTCTGACCGCCGCTCTACCGCCTTCGGAAAAGGGAGCTTAGCCGGCTGGGGAAGAGAGGTGCGATTCCTCTCGACTCTGCCAGATTTCCCCTGTCTTCACCACCTTCTACGGGGTGGCTTAGCCCCGAAGCCGGGTGGCTCGGGGTACTCCAGCGGCGAGCGCAGGCAGAAACCGCACACCATTGCGGATTCCTGCCTGCCCCAAAGCGCTGCAAACCGAAACCCTCAATTTTGGTGCTGTTTCTAAAGGGTCTTCTAAGATAAAAACCAAATCATTCTCAAAGGCTTGCAATTTAAATTCTTTTTTTTTAATTTTCATTCCTTTTATACTCTTTTCATCTCTAATATTTCTGTATAACACTTCCAAAGTTAACACAAATAGCAAAGGTGATAGTGGGCACCCTTGTCTTGTTCCTTTTCTTACGTTAATAGAGTCTGTCAATTCTCCCTCTATCATTACCTTTGCCGTTTGCTTGTAGTATATGGCTTCTATTGCTTGAATAAATTTTCTGGCAAAACCCATCTGTTCCAACAATAATAACATGAATCGCCAATTCACATTATCAAATGCCTTTTGTGCATCTAGAAATATCAAAGCCATTTGTTTTTCAGGATGTGCCTCATAGTATTCCAAGGTATCCAAAATTAGTCTCATATTATCTTTAATTTGTCTCTTTGGCATAAATCCATTTTGGTCAGAATGAATAAAGTTATTTAAATATTTTTTAAGTCTTTCTGCCAATATTGAAGCAAAAATTTTATAATCTGCATTTAGCAGAGAAATAGATCTATAGTTCTTAATTTGCAATGGATCAGCCTCCTCTTTTGGAATAAGTGTAATATAGGCTTCTGACCATGATTTGGGTATCTTCTTCTTTCACATAACTTCATTCGTAACTTCTAGCAATGGAAGGTTCAACGATTCTTGTAATGTTTTATTAAATTCTGCCGGGAGTCCATCTGGGCCTGGTGCCTTTCCATTATTTTGCTTCTTAAGTGCTTCAGTTAACTCCATCATAGTTATATTGCTTTCTAACATTTTTTCAGTCTCTTTAGGTATCTTAGGTAAATTAGCATTCTGTAAATACTGCTTAACTCTTTCCTCGTCAATATTCTCTTGCTTATATAATTTCCAATAAAAATCTCGAATGATTTCCTTCTTCTCTTTGCTGCCATGGCAAACTTGGCCTTGATCATCTATTAACTGCAATATTTTCCTTGATTCTTTCTCTTTTCTCCATTTATATGCTAACCATCTACCTGGTTTGTTTGCATCTTCAAAGTAGTTCTGTTTACCACCTCTAATTTTCTGTGCTAATTCTTCTTTCTCTATTTTACCCATTTTGTGTTTAATTATATCCATTTTTAGCTTAATGTCCTTTTTCTGTGGCGTTTTCTGTAGCTCTTTTTCAAGTCTTTTATGCTCATCCTCTAGAACCTTAGTGGCTTGCCTTTTCCTAGTATTCCTTTTCCTTGTATAATCTATTATTAAGCCTCTAGCATATGCCTTCATTGTATCCCATACATTCTGAATTGATGTATCTTCTTTTTTATTTTCTCCAGAGAAAAAGGCCAATTCTTTCTCAATCCACTGTGTAAAGTCTTTTTCCTTTAAAATACTATTATTTAACGTCCATCACGATCTTCTTTTTTGTCCTTTCCATTTAATTGTCATTGGATTGTGGTCTGCCCAAGTACTTGTTTCAATATTTATTTCTTGAATATTAGATATTAATTCTGTTGACATCCATATCATATCTATTCTGGACCATGATAAATGTCTATTTGAATAGAAAGTATATTGTTTGGCTTTAACATTTCTTTCTCTCCATGTATCTTTTAAATGTAATTCATCAACCATTTTAAAAAAGGATTTGGGGAGAGTCTTTCTGTTTTGCTTTGTTGTTGTTGCTGCTGTATAGTCCAACTTATTGTCTACAATTCCATTAAAATCTCCCATCATAACTATATTGGCATAATCCAGTTCAATTATTTTCATATGTAATTTTTTGTAAAATTCTTATTGTTTGTCATTTGGAGCATAAATTGCAATCAGGAGTGTTTTTATATTATTGTCCATTATTTCCACCATTAATACTCTTCATCAGTATAGATCAATTTTGCTGGGGTGATCTCTATATATAAAACCACTCCTCTTTTCTTACATTCGGTCAAGGAAGTAAATATTTTCCCTAATTTTGGGCTGTACCAACAATTGTTCATATTGTTTTTTAATATGTACTTCTTGTAGACAAATTATATCAAATTTTAATTTCTCTAATTTATGAAAAGTTTTCCTTCTTTTAACGGCTGAATTAAGTCCATTTATATTAATTGTGATCAATTTTTTCTCTTCCATGGTTATATTTTATAGTTGGGTTTAGCACCTCTCGTAGATCTTGGTTCACATTGTTCTTTGGTTTCCACCTTTCCACCTACTGCGCCTTCTTCTTTTTCAGTCTCCATTTGGTCCTCTTAGTATTCAATTAGTGAGATCTCTTTTTCTGCCTCTTCCTCTTTCCTTCCAAAAAATTCTGTATAAAATAATTCCGCTTTCTCAATTGTGTCAATTCTATGTCTCTGTTCTTGCCATGTGAACATTAACCCTTCTGGGATCAGCCATCTATAATTCACCTCTTTTTTCAGTAGCATTTTAGTTAGGAATCAATATTCTCTTCTCATCTCTCTCACTTTTCTGGGTATTTGTTTTAAGACCACAATCTCCTTGCCTTTGTATTTCAATGTTTTCTCTCTTGCCATTTGCAATATTTGCGTTTTAATTGCTTTCTTTGTAAATGTAATATGAACTTCTCTTGGTAGGCTATTTCTCATCGCATATCTTGTAAAAACTCGATATACCTCATCTATTCCATCCATCATGTTCTCTTCAGTTATTTCCAAAGCTTCAGCCAATATTTCTATCATTATCTCAGCTAGATTTTGTCCTTTTTCTTCCTCTATGTTTTGAAATCTAAGATAAAATTCTGATCTGTCCATCTCCCATCTCAACATACCACTTTTATCTTGTTCAACCACAAGTTAATCTGTTATCAGTGTCTCAAATCTTCTTGTCTCTTTGTTTATCTTCTTCAATTTTTTGGAATCTCTCGTCATACTTCGACATCATTTGTTGAATGTTCTCCACTTTTTCATCGGTTTTCCCTGTTCTTTGTTCAATGTTCTCTGTTCTTTGTTCAATATTCTCTGTTCTTTGTTCGATGTTTTCTATTCTCTTTTCAATAGTCTCTGATCTTGCTTTAATATCTTGGATTCCTTACATAATCATCTGCAGAGTCACTTTTTCTTGTTCTTTTTCTTGCTTTAACATTGTCTGCATTGAACGTTGTCCTCCAGATGGTGGGGAGGCAGAAGTAGAAGTTGAGGAACCAGGAGCTGTAAATTTCCTATTCTTTTTAAACAATTCAAAATTTTCAGGTTCTTCTAAACCTTAATCCAATTGTGAAGTAGCCAATTATAATCCAAGGTGAAAAATAAAATGGTAGAGAGAAAAAAGCCCAATAGTAATTAAAAAAGGGGAGACAAAGTTTCTTCAGGTTCTTGTAAACCTTAATCCAATCAGTAGTTAAATAAAAAAAAGACTTAAAAAGAACAAAAGGAGAAATTTTTTTCAGGTTCTTCAACACCTTAATCCAATTGAAAGGTCTCAAATAAAAAAAGTGCATAAAAATGAACCAAAAAGGTGGGTGAAAAAAACAAAAAATGCCAGGAAAAAAAAAAAGGAGAAAAGGCTTTTAAGGCTTTCCCTTTAAAATAAAAAGCAAACGTGAAAATTGGACTTCCAAAAAAAAGGACAAAAACAAACTCCAACCAGGCCAAAAACCCAAGTAGTTATTACAAGAATAAATATTAAAAAAAAAAAATACAGTAAAACTGGTAAGGAGGGGTAGCACAGCTTAAAAGAAATAAAAAGGGCACACTGCACTTTGTTTAGTTATCCAAGGCTCTTATTATAACTCTCTTCTCCAAAGACTTATCACCTTTTCTTTTTGTGAGCTTCAACACCAGGCTGCAGCTGTTGATAGAAATCCAGAAGAGCACCCTCAATAACACTCTCCCGTGCCCTTCCCTCTATCTTATCACATAGCAATGTCCTTGAAAAGGAGTCTCAGTTCTTTCTTTCTCAGCTTCATCTGATCACAGGAAATAAAGCATTTTCAAGCCTCTAGTTGGCAGTGTTACAAAGTTTCTTTGCTCTCACTTTCCCCCTCCTTTCCCAAGCAAAACGTAGTAAAAATTACCAAAAAAAAGGGAAAAGAATATTTTAAAAAGGGAAATAACTAAGTAACTAAAGGGAGCCTCAGCCTAAAATATTACAAAATCAAAAAGGAGAAGAAAAGACAGGTATAAATAAGAAAAGAACCAGTCCAGTTAAAATCGTGTATTTGAAATCCAGCAATGAGAAAAAAAAACACAAAACCTTACTTTGACATTTCCGTTTAAAATCGCCGCTTAATCATTTCTGTCAAAACTTTTACAGATTCTTTTTTTTCCTTTGGGTGTCCTTTCAAGTCTTAGAATAAAAAAGTTCTCACCAAACCGGCACACTCTCTCTTTCTGCTCTCTTCCGTTTCGGAGCTGTCCCAACTTCAGCAGCTTTAATGGCTGCCTCTTTGCCGCTGCAAGAAGAGCTTCTGGATCTACCAGGGACTTTGCGGTATCCCTGGGATCAACAGGATGTGCTGTTCACTTTTGCCGTCTCTTCAGGATGGTTTAGATCCGTTTGGACCGTCCAGGGGCAAAGATATCGGCTGCGAACTCAGACCTCCGAGATCACGTGCCGTATCGTCGTGACGCCAACTCCGCCCTCCTGCATTCCTCTTTGCTGAACACCTCTGCTAAGGTATTCTCTTGGTATCTGAGCAGTCCCTGGGAGTGGCTGTGCCATTATGGCAGCCTTCTCTTCTCTGTTACTGTTACTCAGCCACTGGCATACTTCCCTCTCTGTTGAGGTTGTGAGTGGGTCTGGAACCAGCTCCAATTTCAGTTTTTGGTAACCTCCTTTCCAGGTGATTGTTGGGTTCCATTTGTCTAGCCAAGCCAGTTCCAGTATGATGGACTCAGTCATTTTTGGAATCACCACAAACTGGATTAGCTCCCAGTGGTGCCCCATCTATAGTTTGACAGATTAGGTGACATGCGTAGCTGACCTCCCCTCTATTATTGACCCATCGACCTGCTCAAATTAGATGGGGTTTGCTAGGGGTTTTGTCTTTATGCCCAGCTTAGTGACTGTGGAAGGGCTGATGAGGTAGCGGGTACAGCCCATGTGTATGATGGCTTCTACTTCCCCATGGTCTCCTGTCTCTGGCACCACTATTTTTTACTTAATCGTAAAAGGATGGATGGCTTTACTTACCATCAGGTTGTCCTCACTATCATCACTACTGTCACTGCTCGTCAATGGGACCTCAGGGGTCGGAGTTTTCTCTTCCCCTTTTGGGGGGAAGAGAAATCAACGTCTTGCTGGGTGAATTTCCCCTTTTCCATGGGTTTCTGTTGTAGTCTCTTTGGTTTTACAGAAGAGCTTTGGCCTCTTGCTTGTGGTACAGGAGCTGGGCCAAAGCACTCGGATGCTTGGTGGCCTTGTTTTCTACACCAGAAGCATTTTATGGGCACCATGGAGGCCCCT
The DNA here is from genome assembly GCF_900518735.1 of Pseudonaja textilis. The sequence continues at coordinate 1,509,746 of NW_020769422.1, read as the reverse complement.
CCAAGTGGCTCCTCTGCTGGGCATGGGCTAGTTCGCCATCTCAGTTATCTCTTGGGTTTCCTCTCTGGGGTCTCCTTCTGATGTCGCCATAGTTCTAAGTCCATTGCTACAGCCATCCAGTACTATACCAGCAATGGATGTGATCTGGGACTCCCTGGCAAAGGCAGATTTGTAGCAGCTTCCCAGCGATTCTTTGGAATTCCTGGATGTATTCTTTGGCTGGGCGACCTCTATCTGATTTTCTTGATTTGTCTCTCTGCCTCTTGACTCTGGGATACATCCTCAAATCAGCTCCTTAATTCCTGTAGGAAATCATTGACATTTTCTAGCTCAGGAACCCCTTTGTCGTAAACTTGGGTCACCTATTTCAACGCTTCCCCCTCCAGGTTGTCAGTGAGGGTGGAAACAATTTCTTGGTAATCTTGGTAGCTGTCCCCAAAGTGGTCGATGTAAGCCCACGCTTGGTTTAGAAAGAAGGCCAACTTGTCTGGGCTTCCATCGAACCCCACTCAAAAGCGCAGTGGAATTTCTCCTCGAGGCTGCGGTAGTGGTGGTCGTGGCGCTGCCAGTGGCTGTGGCTGTGGCACAACCAGTGAGGCTGGAATTCACTGCACCTGGACCTGGTCCCAGCCTTGTCTAGGCTGGTATGACTAGCCAGGAGGCACTTTCCCAGCTAGTGGCGGTGCTGACTTACTGGGCCGGCCAGTCTCCTGCACCCAAGTGGACTCTGGTAAGAAGTGGAGCTCGACCAAGCCAATAGCAGCTGCAGGGGGCTGGTAGGTTGGGCCACTGGAGGAGTTGACTGCTCCCGCCTGGGAACACTCGGTTGCATCCCAGGTTGCACTGTATGCAAGGGTTGAGGCCCCACGCCCTGAGTAGATCGGTCCACTTTCGCGGGAAATGTGAAGTCAGCTGGCCCAGGACAGCTATTATGTAACTGGTATGCTGCTGCTGGCTGACGCTGCTTGAATCTTTCAGGCAGCCCTTCCAGAGCTTGGCTGTGAGCTTGGTACTTTCCTTCCCCCAACTCATTTGAATCCAAGAGTCCTGTCAATCTCCACTCCAGGATCGTTGTTCTCACTTCCCTCATGGATGTGATCAGTCTCTTCCACATCTGGCCTTGACTAGTTTGGATTCCAGGTCCTCTGCTTGCTAAAGCTCTTTGGAAACTGGCAGGTGGATCTGCTCCTTTGCCCATGCCCCTAGCTGGCGTTCAACTTCAGCTGCAGCTGCTCGCTAGGGTGTCGAGGGGAATGTCAGGTTCTCCTCGATTCCCCACAGGCTCCTCCGGCACCTCTCACTTCTCCATTTTCTTCCTCCATCTTCCCTGAGTCTTTTCTGCTGCTCAGGTAGACCGGCAAGCGGCTGGAGCTCAGGACCCCAGATAGCAACTTTGGTTTGGAGCCTTAGAGTTTAGAGAGCCAGTTTAATGTCAAGGTTCCAAGTAATACATCCCATTCAATAAGAACTCCAAGGCAGGCAAATTCTTCAAAGAATATTTTATTGGGACATATCAAATTGGCACAGTCTTGGTGGAAAACTGGCTCTAAGTTCCCACTGATTTTTCACCCAATTAAATGTAAAACTTGTCACTTCCCCCCACAGTCTCCAATCAGCATGTAGTCCAGTTGCTAGGTGACCTCAGTCTCCACCCTTCAAATACCTACAGCAACATCCTTGATTCCCAGAGGAAATAATTTTATTTAGGCTACAACACCCCAGCTATCTTTACACCCCCCTTTCCTGGCCGCTTTGCTCCTGAAGCAGTCAGAAGAGAAACCTACAAGAAAAAAACGGCCACAGTTAGGCCATCTTCAGGGTTGACACCCATTCTGGTTATAACTTTGTTTCTAGATATTCGCATATCTGTTTTGTGATTATTTTTTCCAGTATCTTCCCAGGTATTTATGTTAGGCTGATTGGTCTATAGTTTACTGGATCTGTCCCCCCCCCACTTTTTTAAAAAAGATGGGAACTACACCATTAATAACATGTGAGCACAAAAAGCCACCACACATGTTTATCTTTAAATTAGTTGCTGGAAATACAAAGTACGGATTGCACACATTCCTCTCACTCATCCATTTTTAGTTGCATACACTGGTGTACATTTCTGCATCTACATTATTTTAGAAAATCTATAATTTCACAGAAAGGCTAACTGTCATGTAACTGAGAAACAGTTAAGCACTATTAAGAATTGTCTTTTGTCTAACCACATGTTAATTGTTCCTATCTTCATGCTTCATACATGATCTCAAAAAGTTGAAATCAGGAACAGCAAGAACATGATCAATTAATTCTACCTTAAGTTGTCACAAGTTTGAAAACAGTACAAGTTAAGGAATAACAGCTGAGTCACATGCTTGGACACTTGAAATACTTACAGTTTTTTTTCTGAAATGGAAAGAAAGTAGCATTCTGATTTTGGTATAGAACTCGCAAACAAAAGTATTTGGTTTTGAACATGTAACATCAAACAGCTGTTTTTAGTATGGAATATTTTAATTGAAATGTTTTATATAGCATGTAAATATTACATAGTAGCATGTAGTATATGTTTTCTGTATTAATAAGAAGGTAGCAGATGCCAAGATTTCTGTTTGAGGGCCGTTCTATCTCTATTTGTTATGTTTTACGCTCAAGTAATTACTTTGTGAGAATCATTTTGGTATAATGGTTAAGATATCAGGCTAGACCCAAGAGACACTGAATGCTAGTCCCATCTTAGGCACAGAGTATATTAAAAAGATTTTTTTCCTCTTCCATTTAATCATGGAGACTCTTGGAATCTGCCTGGATAAATCCCTAGAGTTTCCTTGGCAAGGATTTTCAGGTTTGTCTCCTTCCCAGGGCTAAAATAGAGAATATTACAATTGGAATCAAGTAATATATATATGATAAGAGCCAGTCTGAGGTAGTGGTTAAGGCATCAGGTAGAGAGACTATGAATATTCTGTTCCTGCCTTCAGCACAATGCCAGCTGAGTGACCTTGAGCTGGTCACTTTCTGTCAAGCCCGCAAACAAGACAATGGCAAACCACTTCTTAAAAACTTTGTCAAGAAAATTGCAGGTTCTTGCCAAGAATCAGACATGATTGAATGGAAGAAAAATACTTTGTAATATACTTCATAATGATGTGACTTAAATTGTTTTGTGGAGAAAAAAGGACCAATTTTTATTTATTTACAGGTCATACAAAAGAGTACATCACCTATCTTAAAGGTGATAACTTTTTCAAGTTTACTTGCTCTGATTGCTCAGAAGATGGGAAGGAGCAGTTTGAACGGTTGAAGCTAACATGGCAACAGGTAAGTAGCAAGCTAATTAATAAAGTTCAAATAATGTAATGATAAAAATAGTTCAATTTTTTTAATATGTTAACATTAGAAATTTTTTAAAAATTATTTCCTTCAACACCTTTCAGTAAACAATGTTTAAAATATTTCTTTTCATACATACATATATGTATATATGTATATTTAAAGATTATTTGAATGTAAAAGTAAAATCTATATGTAAACGAAGGAGAACAGAAAGAAGTAAATAGTGCAAGAAAAAAAAAAGGACATAGCCTTTATCGCAACTATAATGAAATTCTTCACTCTCTTTAAGGTTACAGACATTTTTATCTATCTTCTATCTTATCACTTTTTTTTCAAAAGTTTTATTATTTTTTAGACAAACATACACAAACACAACATAAAAACATCAAGCCATCTTCCATTTACGTACATACAGTGTGTCGATTGCTCTACAAATTGTTTTGTGCATCCACTTCGTAGTCATCACTTACAATTACTTGTATATGTTCTCATATTATCTATCAAATATTTCTAAATGCATTAATATTGTTATCAATCATTTGACTATACTATTCATTCATGTTCTGCAAGATAGTCCATATTTAAGTTGATTTATTTTATGACAATTCATATTATCATCTTAAATCTATCCCATAGTTATATTACGATAATACATCTTTATATATACTTTATATCCTAAAGTTCTACATATTTTATTACCATATTTTATTGTCTAACCATTGATAAAATAAATCCCAAATCTTATAAAATTGTTTATCTTCTTGTTCTCTGATTTCAAATGTCAATCTACTCATTTCAGCACATTCCATTATTTTCTTAATAACTTCCTCCTGCATTTGTATTTTCTCATTTTTCCAGTTTTTAGCAAATACAATCCTAGTTGCTGTTAATACATTTACAATCAAGTATTTCAATTCCTTACTGTATATTTCAGGTAAAATTCCCAATAAAAATATCTCTGGTTTCAAGTCTATGTATTTTTTTGTCATTTTTTCCAACCATGTGTGGATTTTAGTCCAATATCTTTTAGCATCTGCACACATCCACCACATATGGTAATATGAGCCAGGTATCTGATGACATTTCCAATATTTTTCATATTTGTTCTTGAACATTCTTGATATTGTTGTTGAGGGTAGGTGCCACCTGTAAAACATCTTATACAAATTTTCTTTATATGTTGTTGACATTGTCATTTTATAATTTTGAGACCACAATTTTTGCCATTTCTCTAAATCAATCCCATATCCAAAAATTTCCCCCCGATCATTATTTCTTTAACTTGTTCTTCTTCTAGCTTAATTTCTAGTAAATATCCATACAATTTTTTAATCACCTTTTCATCAGTACCTGTCAAAATCTTATCTAAATCAGTCAATTTATCATAAAAACCTTCTGTTTTGGAATCTTTGTCATATCTAGAGCTTATTTGCACATATGAAAACCAATTCATCTTTATACCTTGTTCCTCTAGTTTTTGCATAGATTTAAGCTCACCCTTTTCATTCAATATTTCACCATATCTAACTGTTCCTTTTTATATGTTATAGGATAAGAAAATGCTTCAATAGTCGATAGCCAGACTGGAATTTTCAAATAACATTGCCTTTTAGTCGTCTCCCAATTTAACCACAAAGCCTCCTGTATATGATGTCTTCTAAAATACCCCTGTGTTTTAGTTCCCTTGTACCATAAGAAGGCATGCCACCCCAACAACAAATCATGTCCTTCTAATGCTAGCAATCTAGTATTTCTTAATGTTATCCATTCCTAAACCCACATCAAATTTGTAGCTTGGTAGTATAACTCTCAATTAGGCAGGCCAAATCCTCCTCTTATTCTAGCTTTTTGCAAGAGTTTTAGTTTTATTCTCGCTTTCTTTCCTGCCATATATATTTCAACACAATTTTATTTAAATCTTCAAAGTAATCTTTCCCTAACCTAATTGGAATTGTTTGAAACAGATATAAAATTCTGGGTAATATGTTCATCTTGATTGTTGATATTCTCTCTATTAATGATAATTGTAAGTTTTCCCATTTTGCCAAATCTACCGCTATCTGTTGCTTAATATAATTATTCTCTTTAAGTGTGCTACATCTTGCTGTCAAATGTATCTCCAAATACTTGATCTTATTTGTGACCTGAATTTTCAAAACATCCGCCAATTCTTCCTTTTGCCTTAATAACATATTCTTTGTCAGAATCTTTGTTTTATCTTTATTTTCAAACCAGCTACCTTTCCATATACCTCTATCTTTTCTATCAGTTTTAATGCTTTTTCTAATGGATCTTCTAAGATGAAAACCAAATCATCTGCAAATACTTGCACTTTAAATTCTTCCTTTTTAATTTTCATCCCTTTTGTATCTTTTTCTTCTCTAATGTTTCTATTTAGCACTTCCAAAGTTAACACAAACAACAGAGGTGACAGTGGGCAGCCTTGTCTTGTTCCTTTTCTTATATCAATAGAGTCCATCAATTCTCCCTCAATCATTACCTTTGCTGTTTGTTTATGATATATAGCTTCTATTGCATGAATTTTTTACCAAAGCCCATCTGCTGCAACTGTAATAACATAAATTGCCAATTCACATTGTCAAAGGCCTTCGGTGCATCTAAAAATATCAAAGCCATTTGTTTTTCAGGATGTGCCTCATAATATTCCAATGTGTCCAAAATTATTCTCATATTATCTTTAATTTGTCTCTTTGGCAGAAATCCGTTTTGATCAGGGTGAATAAAGTTATTTAAATATTTTTTTAGTCTTTCTGCCAATATTGAAGCGAAAATTTTATAGTCTGAGTTTAATAGGGAAATGGGTCTATAGTTCTTAATTTGCAGTGGATCAGCCTCCTCTTTTGGAATAAGTGTAATATAAGCTTCTGACCATGATTTGGGTATCTCTTCTTTAACAAAACTTCATTCATAACTTCTATTAATGGGAGATTCAACGATTATTGTAATGTCTTATAAAATTCCACTGGAAGTCCATCTGGACCTGGTGCCTTTCCATTATTTTGCTTCTTAAGTGCTTTAGTTAACTCCATCATCGTTATATTACTTTCTAACATTATTTCAGTCTCTTTAGGTATCTGGGGTAAATTAACATTCTGTAAGTACTGTTTATCTCTTTCATCATCAATATTCTCTTGTTTGTATAATTTCCCATAATAATTTTGTATGATTTTTTTCTTCTCTTTACTTCCATAGCAAGCTTGGCTTTGATCATCTATTAATTGTGATAGTTTCCTTGATTCTCTTTCCTTTCTAACCATCTACATGGTTTATTTGCATCTTCAAAATAGTTCTGCTTCACACCTCTGATTTTCTGTGCTAATTCTTCTTTTTCCATGAATCCCACTTTATGTTTAATTGTATCCATTTTTAATTTAATGCCCTTTTTCTGTGGCAGTTTCTGTAACTCTTTTTCAAGTCTTTTATACTCATCCTCTAGTGTCTTAGAGGCTTTGTCTTTTCATGATATTTCTTGTATAGTCTATTATCAAGCCTCTAGCATATGCCTTCATTGTATCCCATACATTCTGCATTGATGTGTCTTCTTTTTTATTTTCTTTGGAAAAAAAAAGGCCAGTTCTTTCTCCATTCTCTGTGTAAAATCTTTTTCTTTTAATATAGTGTTATTTAACGTCCATCTAGATCTTCTTTGTCCTTTCCATTTAATTGTCATTGGATTATGATCTGCCCAGGTACTTGTTTCACTATCAATTTCTGGAAGATTAGTGATCAATTCTGTTGACATCCATATCATATCTATTCTAGACCATGATGAATGTCTGTTTGAATAAAAGGTATATTGTTAGGTCTTAAAGTTTCTTTCTCTGCATGCATCTTTTAGATTTATTTCATCTATCATTTTAAAAAAGGATCTAGGGAGAGTTTCTGCTTTGCTTTATTTTCTGTGTTGTATAGTCCAGTTTATTATCTACTATTTCATTGAAGTCTCCCATCATACAGATATTAACATAGTCCAATTCAATTATTTTCATATGTAATTTTCTAGAAAATTCTTCTTGATTTTCATTTAGAGCATCGATTGCTATCAGGAGTGTTTTCATATTATTGTCCATTATTTCCACCATTAAAAGTCTTCCATCATCATCCGTATGGATCAATTTCACTGGAATAACATCTTTGATGTATAAAACCACTCCTCTTTTCTTGCATTGTGTCAAAGAAGTAAATATTTTCCCTAGCTTGGGCTGTATCAATAGTTGTTCATGCTGCTTTTTAATATGTACTTCTTGTAGGCAGATTATATAAAATTTTAATTTCTCTAATTTATGGAAAGTTTTCCTTCTTTTAACAGCTGAATTAAGTCCATTTATAGTAATTGTAATCAGTTTTTTCTTTTCCATGATTATACTTCGTAGATAGGTTTTGCAGCCCTCGTAGATCTTGGTTCTTGTTGTTCTCTAACTTCCACCTTTCCGCCTACAGCACCTTCTTCTTTTTCAATCGCTGCTTGGCAGTCCTCTTGGAATTGAATTTGTGACATTTCCTTTTCTGTCTCTTCCTCCTTCTCTCCAAAATATTCTGTATAAAACAATTCTGTCTTCTCAATTGAATCAATTCTATGTCTTTGTTCCTGCCATATAAACATTAAGCCTTCTGGTATCAGCCATCTATAATTCACCTCTTTTTTGAGTAGTATTTTAGTCAGAAATTGAGACTCTCTTCTCTCTCTAACTCTTCTAGGTACTTGTTTGAGAACTACAATCTCCTTATCTTTGTATTTCAGTGTTTTCTTTCTTGCCACCTGTAGTATTTACGTTTTAATAGCTTTCTTTGTAAATCTGATATGAACTTCTCTTGGCAAGCTATTTCTCATTGCATATCTTGTGAAAACTCGAAAAACCTCATCTATTCCATCCATCATCTTCTCTTTTGTTATTTCCAAAGCCTCGGCCAAAATTTCTATTGTGATCTCTGCCAGATTTTGTCCCTTTTCTTCCTCTATGTTTTGGAACCTGAGATAAAATTCTGATCTGTCTATCTCCCATCCGAGCATCCCACACTTACCTCATTCAACCATGCTTAGTCTGAAATCAATATCTCCAATCTTCTTATCTCTTTGTTTGTCATCTTCAGTTTTTCAGAATCTCTCATACTTCATCATTTGTTGAATGTTCTCCACCTTTTCATCAGTTTTTCCTGTTCTTTGTTCAGTGTTCTCTGTTCTCTTTTCAATATTCTCTGTTCTTGTTTGTATGTTTTGAATTCCTTGCATAATCATCTGCAGCGTCACCTTTTCCTATTCTTTTTCTTGTTGTAACATCGTCTGTATTGAGCATTGTCCTCCAGAAGGTGAAGAGGAAGAAGTAGGAATTGAGGAACCAGCCACTGTTAGTTTCCTACTCATTTCAAACAATTCAAAATCTTCAGGTTCTTCTAGATCTTAATCCACTCATGTAATGACCAATTGTAATTCCAAGTAAAAATAGTGGAGGAAAAGGGAAAGCAAAATAAAAGTTTCTTCAGGTTCTTGTACACCTTAGTGCAATCAATTGATTAAATAGTGAGAAAAAACCCCCAAAAGAGAAGAAAAAAACCATAAAAAGAAAAAGGAACAATTGTCAAGTATTGTGGGTGGCAAAATAAATAAATAAAGTTCTTCAGATTCTTCAACACCTTAATCCAATTAAAAAGTCTCAAGTATAAAAAAGAGAGAAAAGAGTCACAGAAAAAACCAATATAAAAAATAAGTAAAAAGATGGGAAGGGTGAGGAAAAAAAGAAAAAAAAACTACTCCCTTGAAAAGAAAAAGAAAAATTGATACTAATAATAATACCAAAAAACAGGTAGATGAAAAAAAAATTTCCTTTAAAATAAAATATAAAAATAAAAAATAGACTCAAAAACAAAAAAGAACAAAAATAAACTCCAGAAGGCCAAAGATCCAGGTGACTATCAAAAATAGTAAGCTAATAAGGGTGTGTGTGTATTGAAGTAGAGAATAGCCCAATGTAAAAAAAGTAAAAAAAAAGAACACACTGCACCTATTTAAACATCCAAGGTTTTTGTTAAGTTCCAAACAATTTTATAACTCTCTTCTCTAGAGTCTTATAATCTTCAACACCAGATTCCAGCCACTGATAGAAACCTGGAGGAGCACCTGCAATAATACTCTCCTGTACTCTTCCCTCTATCTTATCAAACAGGCTCAAAGTCCTTGAAAAGAAGCCTCAGTTCTTTCTCAGCTTTGTCTGGTCTTCAATAGTAAAAAAGAAAAGAAAACAATGTTTCCAAGCCTCTAGATAGCAGTGTTACAAATTTTCCTCTACTTTCACTTTCCCCCTCCTTTTTCAAACAAAATGTGTTTTAAGTAATAAAAAATTAATTAAAAATAAAAGAAAAACTTTAAAAAGAAAACTAAAAGGGAATCTCTAGCCTAGAATATTATAAAGGCAAAAAATAAAAAATAAGGTAGAAGAAAACCAGTCCAGTTTCAAAGTAAAAAAATCATACATTAAGAGTCCAGCAGTAAAAAAAGAAATATTAATTTTGACTTCCTGTTTAAGATAGCCGCTTAATCACTTCTGTCTTAAATTTTATAAATTCTTACTTTTCCTTAGGGTGTTCTCTCAGATCATGAAATAAAAGAAAAACTCTCACCAAACCGGCACACTTTCTCTTTCCATTCTCTTCTGTTTTGGAGCTATCCCAACTTCAGCTTTAATGGCTGCCTCTTTGCCGCTGGCAAAAAGAGCTTCTCCTGGATCTACCAGGGACTTTGTGATGTCCCTGGGATCGACAGGATGCGCTCTTTACATTCACCGTCTCTTTGGGATGGTTTAGGTCCGTTTGAACCGTCCAGCAACGGTGGCGATCTCAGATCTTCAAGATCGCACGCTGTACCGTCACAACGCCAGCCCCGCCTTCCCTATCTTATAACTTTTATCCCATATTCCATCTCTTATCTATAAATAAATCCATAAAACTTCCTATTCAACCCTAATGTCAGCAGGTCTATAAAGAGTTGCCTGAGATGTCATATTTTGTTTTAATCTTGTTCAAATCAATCAACTTTATATATCTTACTTTCACTTCTAACAGTCTTAATCTTTAATTCAGTCAAATATTGTAGGATTCAATTTCTCTTCATTTCCTTTTTGTCCCATCAGATAGAATTTTTCAAGACTTTAACAAGCCTTTTTTGTAAATCCAGTAGGAAAAAAATTATCAAGGTTTGTCTTGGCTTGTCATTTGCTTTTAGTACTTACACTTATATACCACTTCACAGTGCTTTACAGCCCTCTAAGTGGTTTACAGAGTCAACATATTGCCCCCAACAATGTGGGTCCTCATTTTAGCAACCTCAGAAGGATGGAAGGCTGAGTCAACCTTGAGCTGGTGAGACTCGAACTGCTTTTAATTTTAAATTCTCAGCCAATTTCTTTTGTAGATTCAGTGAAACATCCTCTTCTAAACCATTCCCTTAGCCAGTGAGTTGTAAATACCATCTCTGCTAAAATTTGTTTTATATCTGTCATTTTTTCAGTAAAAGTTTTGGGTATAGTCTATCAATAGATGCAAATATCTTTACTGACATATTTGATATTGTGGCTACTATTTTCTATTTTTAATTTTCTTCAGTACTTTAACTGTTAGAATTTTTACTTTTCAGGTTAGCAAATCTGTACTTAAAAACTTTAGTCTCTTTGAGTGTCCAATTTTTAAAATGAAATTGCTTGTTTATTTTGTCTTGTGAAAAGCAAAACAATCTGTTTTCCAGAAAAAGCTGTTTATTTTTTATAATTCATTCCAAAAACCTATTGTAAAAGTTTCGATATCCAATTTTATTTGGACCTTTAATCTGTTTACAATTTTCTAAGATCAAAATTGTATTTAGTATTTTGTTGTTTATTTCAGATTCTTTAAATTCTTAACCTTATGATTAAAGTGTTCTTCACTCAGAATTGAAGGTACTCGAGTGTTTTCAAGCTTGTCAGTCCAATAATCTCCAGTAGTCTACAAGTAATTAATGAGCAATTTCTGAAACTTAGAAAGTAAGGTTTTGTGAACTTAATATTTTTTAGAACTCCCTGCTGCAATTGTGAGGCTAATCCATAGCCTCCCAGTCCTCAAACATGCAGCAAATTGCTGTTCTGTGGTGTCCTTGCAAAAAATAACCATCCAAACTAGTGCAATTTTAGGCTTTGATAGCTTAGCTCCTGATTCAGTTTCAGTTGCACAGTCAATTGGGCGGTGGTGGTGGTGGAAAGAACATTGCTGTCCTCTTCACTAAAGACAGTGGCCAGGTCTTCATATTCTTTGGGCAGCATCTCAGTGGCAGTTGCTGCTATCTCCTGTGGCTTGAGGCCAGTCAGTGGTTGGCAGCTTTCCAGAGGGATTGGCGGCAAGGGGCCAAAGGCTATTCTAATTTTTCTGTAGCCATCTTCCCATTTGATCATTGGGGCCCACCTGTCCAGCCAGGCTAGTCCCAATATCACAGACTCTCATTTTTTGGGCTACCATGAATCGTATGTTGGTGTTGCCCCATCTCCATCCTAACAGGCTCAGTGACTAGGGTAGCAGGGGTTCCGCCTATCAGTGTCCCATCTAGTTGCTCAAAGCAGATTGGCCGGACCAGGGATTTTGTCTTTATTCCTAACTGCTCAACAATGGAGAACCCGATTAGGCACCTGATGCAGCCTGTGTCTATTACTGCTTCTACTTTCCCCTGCACTCTAGTCTCTGGCATTACTAGTCTGACTTAACAGTGAAAGGGCTTCACTCAGCATTGGGTCATTGTCCCTGCTAGCAGACCTGGAGTGGGCTTCTTTGGCCGGAGGGACCCTGTCTTCCTTTGTGGGAGGGGAACCTCTATGGCTTGTCAGGAAAATCTGCTCGTGTCTGGTGGCTTCCTTGGAGTCCTCCTTCCTCTGGTTGCTGTGGGAGGTTGAGGTTGAGGGACAGGTGCAGGAGCTAAGCACTCGGACGCTCGGTGCCCTGGTTGGCCTCATCTGTAACATTTAATTGTGCTAGGTTGCTGTGCTGGTGGTGGTTTCACCGGGGCTCACTAACCCAGGGGGCTTCTTGCCTGCTTCTTTTGTGCGGGTTTGTGGTGAGTGATTTCTCAATCCATTGCCACGGCCATAGTGTACCAGTCCTGTAGTTGGCTTGGTATTTCTCAGATGCCATGTGCTTTTCTGATCTCTGGGTCTATGGCCTCCTTGAAATAATGGATAAGAATGGATTCAGGCCAGTGTCTGAGGTTCCCAGCTACCCTTCTGAACTCCCAGACAAACTCCTTAGGGAGGCAATTCCCCTGTTTCATAGTTTTAACCAGGGCTTCATTCTCATTCCTGTGGTCTGTATCTTCAAATCTAGCCAGAGCAGCTGGACCAATTCATTGGCATTGTGTAGCTCAGTAGCTGCTTCATCATGTTGTTGGGCTATCCATTCAGCCGCTTCGCCCTCGTTCATCCCGTTACCAATAGCTGAGATCAAGTCATGGTCAGATTGGTACTGGTCCCCATGCTTGTCGATGTATGCCCAAATTTGGTTGAGGAAGTATGCCAACTTCCCTGGGGTTCCATCAAGGATCGCTCTAAATCTTGGTGGTGGTACCACAGCTGGAGGGGATGGCTGCACTGCAGAGGTGCGGCCAGAACAGCCGGTGGTGGGTCAGGGACTAGCTGTTGCACTGGAACTGGCTGTGGGGGTTAGAGTGGCTGCAAGGCTAGAGCTGGTGGTACAGTTGGTGCTGGCATCCACTGGTACTGAACCCAGCCTACTCCGCCAGCCCAGCCAGGTGGAATACATTCTGCTGGCAGTAGCATAAACGCCAGTTGGCGAGGGGTGGCTGGCTGACCATGCAGACTTCTGAGCCCTGGCTGCAGCTGCTGCCCATTTCTGGCAGGTTGGGCTGGCTGTAAAAGGCATGTTCTTCTGTCATCTCTGGCTGAATAGAAGGATACCATTGGTGCATTATAGCCACTTGGTGACCCTGGGTCCGGGAGGGTGAATGTAGGTTGAGTCAGAATCCACCTCGGCTGACCAACCTGGGCTTGCAGGGCATAGTTGCTCACCTCAAGATGTTCAAACTGTTCCAGGAGACTTGTCAACTACTGGCTCTGTGAGGGAGGTAACAGGCACCAATCCTGGGAGTTGTTAGATTCCAAAGGTCTTGGCTCTCTCCACTCAGGATCTTGAGTTTTCTTCATTGGACTGGTCCCTGGTCAGTACTCAGGTGACCTAATCTCAGTTCCACTCTGGAGTTGGGTCAGCCTGACTGAGCTGCTAGGACTCTGGCTCCTTGGGCTGAGTGCCTTGCTGCCATTTCACTTCGGCAGCTTCAATTGCTCGTGCCATGTCTTCAGAGGGAGAGTAGAGGGTCTTTGTGTCAGTCCCTATGGCTCCCTCTTCGACCGTCGCATTGTCCTCCGTCTTCCCTAAGTCTTTACAGCCCCAGTAGGCAGGTCGGCGTTTGGGGCTCAGAATTCTGGACAGCCCCTGGGTTCCAGGGAGCTGTTTGAAGTTTTAGAGATTCGGGTTAACATCAGCATTCCAAGTAACAACCTCCAAAGAATATTATTTTCCAAAAGATCCACTTTGTTAGAGATGTCATATTGGTACATCTGAGGAAAACCTGTCATGCCCCTGGTGGAGACTGACTCTGAGGAAGAGGAGGAACAGTCAACAGGGAGTGGGAGTGTGGCTCCAGAGGTGGTGGAGGAGGCTAGGGAAGGGCAGAGGCCGGCTGAGCAATCAGAGGAGGATCTAGACCCATCCCCTATCCATCCTAGGTCTCGTAGGGAGGAGAGGATCAGGGAAAAGTGAGGTCTACTCAGGAGGAGATTACCATGATCTTCCTCTTGGCTTGCAGCTGGGAGCTATGTATATAAGTTTGTAACTGCATAGTCAGAATTGCTGGAGTCAAAGTTTAGTTTTTTTCTTTGAAAGAGGTTTATCTTTGCTGGCGTTCTTCCCATGAACTCTTCTCGGTTATCTTCCTGGAATGTATGGTTAATTATCTTGGCTTGCTTCGGAACTCTCGTGAGTGCGGTTTGTTTTTGGTTTTCTTTTTGCCTCATGATTTACTTTTGTGACTTTAAACTGTGCCTAATAAAACAGTGAAGTTAAGTTGAAGGCATTATCGGACTTTAATGTATGTTTTGGGTTTGGAGTTATTTTGAGAGACTACGGATCATCACAAAACCCAAATCTCAGATTTCCAGGTTTTCCTTAGCCCAAAGAGAATCCAAAATCCAACTCCTGCACCCAATAGTTTATCACATGGTCCAATCATTACTTTGTTCCAACAGTCATTCACCTTCAGGTGCAGGGTAACATGACCTGATGATGTGGCTAATCTTTCACCGCTTCTTGAAATCCTCCCTCCCAAATTCCCAAGCACTGAATGTGGCAGCCCAGAAGCCTCAAAGAAAAAATGGCTTCCAAGCTGACAAGTGTTTTTACAAGAAATGTCAATTTTACATTCAATTTGTAAACTATTAGAAAGCCATGGGGATCCTACAACAGTTGTAAGTGTGAAAAATGGTCATCACTTTTTTCAGTGCCATTGTAACTTTGAACAGTTACTGAATGAATTGTTATAAGTCAAGGACTACCTGTAGTACCATTCTAGCCCATATTTATCTTCTGCAAATATCACAAGAGATCTTGCCATATGCCTTATTAGGAACAAAATACATTTTAAAGAAAGGTCTAGACCAGGGTGTCCAAACTTTCTGCAAGGAGGGCCAGATTTGGTGCAGTGAAAATGTGTGGGGGCCGGCCATTTAGCCTGACATTCTTTGAACCATTAACATTAAATGCAAATGAAAGCTTATGAAAGATTAACAAACAACTACGGTATTGTGAAGGGTGATACTGAGATCTCGACTGCATTATATAGGCCAGGTTTGGCTCAAAAACAGTGGTTTTGATGCACAAGATGTCACGCAGGTGAAAGTCACTTAGTCTTGTTCTCACACGGTTCTTGTTAATGTTCATAACCGAGAATGTCTTCTTGCACAAGTATGTCGAACCAAACAAGCTCAGCATTTTCTTAGCAAATGTTCGAAAATCTTGGAACCTGTCTTTATTCAGCTGGAGGTAAAAGTTGACAAGAGGGAGCTGTTGGTGTCGACTGCAACGCTTGGTGTCACACTGCAGCTCAATGAGCTCCAGCTGCAGGTGGTCTTCAGTGTCATCAGGGTCCACAGAGAAAGGAGAGATCATCATTCTGCCTATGATTTCAAAATATAGATGAACATAAAGAAGAGAACCTTCCAAATCTTATGGCAGAGCTGTTCGACAATGCCCTACAGAGGAATGTGCAAGAAATGAGCAATGATATAGACGAGGTGTACTGAATTTATACCAACTATGTGTGGAGGCATAAACTGCTGAGAGAGGTATACGTAAGATTCGCAAGAAAGACCATCAGAGATGAAATCTACTGGAGAACAAGAGAAGAACTATTAATGTATAAAAAAAGAAATTGTGATGCTAAAACAAGTCCCTAGGAGGGTAAGAGAACAAAGACGGCACTACAACTTTTTATCATCGCAGTTAATTAAAAACAAAATAATGTTTAGATGATTTATCCTCGAAGGCATGCTTATCTCCTGGCAGAAGAAGAAAATCTGTACAGATTCACTGGACAAAACACAAGAATTTCTTGAACACTACAATGGCACCAGATGAAGAACAGGATAGTAGAGAAGAGCAGAAGTCAGGAGGAACAATCAGTGGAAGAAAAAGGATCGGACCAAGAAGTAAGAGAACGACAGGAAATCGAATATCAAGAAATAGAGAGGATAAAGACATAGTCACAAAGAGAGATAAGAACAAGGAGAGGAAAGAGAACTCAGTATAAACAATAACATGCTAGAAGAAGTCACACTTCTATCACTATCATAAATGGACTAAATGCTCCGATAAAAAGAAAACAAGTATTGACTAAGCTCCGGAAACCGAATGTTGATATTGTCTGCAAGAAGTTCACATTGAGAAGAAGTATGGCAACATTTTAGAATCATCTAAATTGGGAAAATTGCACCTTGCATTGGCACAGAAAAAGAAAAGTGGGATAGCAATGTATATAAAGCAATGGTTAAACCTGATTCAAATATTTGCAGATGAGGAAGGAAGAACCCTAATGGTAGAAGTACAAATAAATCAAAAGAAAGTATTGTTAATAGTAATATATGCCCCAAACATTAACCAAAAAGAATACCACAGTAAGTTGCATTGAAAAATAGTAGAATTAAAAGAGGAAAATATATGCATTATAGGGGACTTTAATGCAAGCAGTAGATATACGAAAAGATTATACAATGAAGAAAAAAATAGGAAGGAGAGGAAAACACTGCCAAATACATTTCATAAATTGACACAAGAATTAAATCTTAAAGATATGTGGAGAGAACCTAACAAAGACAATATACCTTTTTTTTCAAACCCACATAGTTCTTGGTCTAGGATTGACATGGTGTGGGTGGATACAGAAGTAGCAAAAGATCTAGAGAAAATAGAGATACTACCAAACATATGGGCAGACCACAACCGACTGACAGTGAAATGGAAAGGGAGAAGAAAGAGAGGAAGATGGACTTTAAATCAGAAACTCCTTAGGGACAAAAACTACATACAAATATTAGAAAAAGAATTAAAACTATTTTTTAAAGACAATGCGACTGACCAAACAACATTGAAAAATCTATGGGACACAACCAAAGCATACATCTGAGGTCTAACAATTGCATATGGAGCAAAAAAGAACAAAGATAAGAAAAAACAACAGATAGAATTAGAAGAGAAACTTGAGGAATTGGAACACAGAATGCAAAAAGAACCACAGAATGAAGAAATTAAAAGAGAGAGAGGTGACCAAATATAAAATAAATTTAACCTTACAAGATGAAATGTCACAAAACCTCAGGATGGTAAAGCAAAATTACTTTGAGTATGCTAATAAACTGGGGAGATGGTTGGATCATAAACTGAAAAAAGAGAAGGAGAGGAAAACAGTACAAACCCTACAGGATGAAAATGAAATTCCACACCATCGGGCAGAAGAAAAACAATCTATTGCCCAGAAATATTTTGCAGCACTGTACACTCAGGATGAGATACCAGAAGAGAGGATCAAACAATACCTGAACGAGAAAAAATTACCTACAATCCCAGATCTCACAAAGGAAATGTTAAATGCTGAAATCACAATGACTGAAATGAAAGAGGCAATTAGTAAACAAAAATGGAATAAATCACTGGGACCAGATGGGATCCCTGCAGAATTATATAAGGAAATTCAAACACCATTGGAACAGCTAATGTTGGATCTGTACAATGAAATATTAGAACAAGCAAAACTCCCAAATTCATGGACAGAAGCCTATATTCCCCTCGTTTTAAAAGATAATACCAATGGCAGCAGATACAAAACTATAGACCGATTTCATTTTACTTAATGTGGATTACAAAATATTTGTTACAATAATTGCGGAGAGGGTTAAGAAAATTTTGCATGAATATATCCACCCCGACCAAAATGGATTAGTACCACAGAGACATTTAAGAAATAACACCAGACTGATAATGAATGTATTAGAATATTATGAGACACACCCAGTTAAGCAATTGGCATTAATGTTTATGGATGCACAAAAAGCCTGCGATAATTTGAACTGATTTTTTAAATTAATCAATTACATCTAATGAACTTTGGAGAATTTTTTTTAGATATCATCAAATCCATATATGCCACCAAACAGCGAAGATAATTTTGAACGGCAAACTAACAGAGAAATTTAATATATCAAAAGGAGTAAGACAGGGGTGCCCGCTATCGCCACTGCTATTTATCATACTATTAACACTACTATTAATCTACTATCGTACTATTAATACAGATTAGAAATGATCAAGAAATTAAAGAGAATTAGAACAGAAGAATATAAAATGCAAGTATTTGCTGATGACATGGCATTCATCATAGAAAACCCTCTGGAAATAGGACATATATTGTTATATAAAATTGAAGAATTTGGCAGAGTGGCGGGACTAAAAATAAATAAAGAAAAAACAAAGATATTAACAAAGAATATGATGGTGAAACTGAAGGAGGAACTGGAGAAGAAATTGGGGATTCAAGCAACAAAAAAATTGAAATATCTTGGGGTGTGGTTGACAGCTAAATGTACATCGATAAAAATAGATAATTACGAGAAATTACTAACAAATACAAAACGATTTGGAAAATTGGGGGAAACTTCAGATATCATTGATAGGGAGAATTGCTACTATTTAAGATGAATATACTACCTAAGGTGTTATTCCTTTTTCAAACAATTCCAATAAAATTAGGCAAAACCTTCTTTGAAGAATTAAATAAAACAATTAAAAATTTTATTTGGCAAGGGAAAAAGGCCTGGATAAAACTAAAGCTCCTGCAGGATAGTAAAGATGAGGGTGGGTTCAGACTTCCAGATTGGGAGCTCTATTATCAGGCCGCAATAACAACATGGTTTAAAGATTGGGTAAATCTAAAGAATAAAAGAGTGTTAATATTAGAAGGACACGGCCTGTAGATTGGCTGGCACGCGTTCATGTGGGAAGGGAAAAATAAATCTCATTCGTGCTTTCAAAGACATCAAATTAGAGATACATCACTAGGTGTTTGGGGAAAACTAAAACGAAACCATTATACAAAGATCCAAATCTGGATGTCAACCATGGAAGCTATGGTATACCCGAATGTTTTAGATCTGAATAAGACAGTGAGCTATAAAGAGCTATTAGATGAACAAGGGAAATTAAAATCTAAGCAGGAGCTTGTGTCACAAGGAATACAAGTAGATTGGTGGCCATACTTACAGATACAAACTAGATATAAGAAAGACATAAAACAGTATGGGATATATTTCAACTAACAAGAATTGGATAAAATTTTACAGGGGCCAGAGAGAAAAATGATTACCAAATGTACAAGTATTTGTTAAGATATAAATTAGAAGAAGAAACTGTGAAGGAAACAATGATAACCTGGGCCAAAAACTTTGGATATAGTATTAATTTGGAAGATTGGGAAAACCTGTGGAAAATAAATTATAAATTAACTCTATCAGCAACTTATAAGGAGAAGTTATATAAAATGTTTTATCACTGGCACTTACTGCCAGCGAGACTTGCAAAAATGTTTCCCAGTAATTCAGCAAGCTATTGGAAATGTGGCTATGAGCAGGGAATCTACTATCATATGTGGTGGACCTGTTCAAAAACAAAAAAAATATTGGTGGAAATTAGAAATTGGCTAGAAGAAGTTACAAAAGTTAAAATTGAATGGAAACCAGAGATGGTTTTTTTTAAGGAATTTTAAAACAAAACATTAGTAAAAAAAATATTATATATTATATTCCACATATTAACAGTAGCAAGGCTTTCCTTTGCCCAAAATTGGAAATGCGAAAATACTCCCCCCGACTTCAAGATTATAAAGAAAATTTTGGAATGTGCAGAAATGGACAGGTTGTCAATGGAACTTAAAAACAAAGAGGAGTCAGAGTATTATGAGATCTGGAATTTTTGGTACAGTTGGTTGGAAGGTAGACATGAAAGGAACAAAACAAAGTCAAATAAAAAGGTATGACAGAAATTAGTAATACATGCAACTATGTAATATATAATTAGATGAAACTTTGCATTATATATTAATGTAATAAGTGTGATTATATAATTTGAGAGATGTCAGATTGAATGAACACTGTCTTGTTTACATTGTGATAAGCGGAACATTTGGTTTTATTGTATTTATTATATTTGTATTTGTATAAATTTGTTTAATGAAGTATTTTTATAACAAAAAAGAGAAAGGAAAGGAAAAAAGTGTGATCTTTTCAATAGCTGCAAAATCCCGAAAGCACTGTTGATACTCCTCAGCCAGAGATGAGATGTCTGCTTCATACCTCCTTATTTGTACACTCATATTGTTCTGTGGAAAACTGATCATTATTTCCTGCAGTGATGGGAAATGTGTGGTATTGGGCTGCATTTGTGACAGGTGCCTTTGGAAAAGTAGCAGCTTTGATATGTGAATACAGTTTGCTTACCACTGCATTTTGCCCCTGAAGGCTTGTGTTCAGCACATTCAGATGTCGTGTTATGTCAACTAAAAATCCAAAATCAGCCAGCCAAACAGGTTCAGATATCTCTGGCATTGGTTATCCCTTTTTTGCCAAGAATTGCCCGATTTTCCCCCCTAAGGGAGTAGAAGTGCTGCAGTTTAGACCTCCGGCTGAGCCATCTTACCTCGTTGTGATACACAACATCTCCGTATTCAGCCTGGATCTCGAGTAGAAACTTTTGAAACTGGCGGTGGCACAGGGCTTTGGAGCGAATATAATTAATAGCCTTCATCACCAGTTTCATAACATGATCATATTTCAGATGTTTGGCACAGAGGACTTGTTGATGAATAATACAGTGGAGTTTTACAGCTTTGCCTCCTTCTTCACTTCAGGTCATTCATTCTATTCTATCCATACTATTTCTCTTTCCCTGTTGGAATATTGGGAGTCTGCTTGTCTTGTTTTGTTTTGTTTTGTTTGGCACCTCACCAATTCTCCTGGAGTTTTCAAAGATTGTAGTCGGTAATTGTAAGATCACCAATTACTTCAGAATATTTTTATTTTATTATCTGGCAAGAGGTAAAGGAAGGAACGAAGTCAGGAATGTATTTGTGTTGACATCTGGAAAGTCTGAGCTTTTAGAAGATGCATGTTTGGATTTTCTGTGGCTTTGAGATATAATTAAATTGGGAAATAGAATATAGAATTGCATCAGTATTTCATCTTTGGGAATTTTTAGTTTTATGACACAAAGTTTAGAAAGTTTAGAAGGTTTTTATACATAAGGAGATGAATTGTTTAAGGTGTTGATATTAACATTTCTGTTTGTAAAATAGGTTGTCATGCTGGCTATGTATAATCTATCTCTAGAAGGAACTGGTCGCCAAGGTTATTTCCGATGGAAAGAAGACATTTGTGCTTTTATTGAAAAACACTGGACTTACCTACTGGGAAACCGGTAATTATTACAAGTATATCGTAATGTATACAGTAGTATTATCCTTTAAGTATTCATGTTAATTTGGAAAATACAGTTTCAGTAATATTATTTTTAATTCCTGATTGAAAGAAAGGCCACAAGCTCCAGAACTTGCAAAGTATATAAATTTTTTTTGTAAAGCATAGTCATAAAGTCATCCTTTTTTTAAAAAAAAAATGTATCTAATAGTTGAAACATTAACCTAATATGATTCAAGGAATCTAATACACCAGCAATTTTAGTAAAATAAAATGTTCTGTTATTTTCCTTGTTATAAATCGCTTGCTTACAGCTGGCTATACTTTTCAATTATTGTAACTTTCTTAAATATATGGTACATGAAATCTCAGTGTATTGGATCTCAATTCAGTGGACTTAGTCTCTGCAACAGGAAATTGACATAATATATTTATGTAAATTGTCACAGGACTACTCTCCAATTTAATCTGTTAATATTTGACACCATCCCAATTAGTCAGTTAAACTGAATTTATACTGTACTGTATTTTAAAAACCACAAGGCCACATTGCATTATTGAATAAAGTTTTTTAAAGGCAATTTTTGGTTGGAGAATCTGAATCTGGTTGGTGTTCATGTTTCTGCTTATTTAAGATATTAAATGATGATTTTTTATTATTTGAAAAATTATAATACAATTGATCGAAAGTGTGGAATAGCAGTGTGTTGTAAAATATGTTTTGATGTCTAGATATGGCTCAGCAACTAGACATGTTCCAGAATTCCTTCTAGAGAATTTAATAATTTTTAATAAGTTTATAATAATAATTTAGAAGTAGTTGTTAAAATAAAACAAATTACACATGATCGTCACTTAACATCTACTACCCCTGTTTAGAGATCATTCCAAAGTTATGAAAGCATTGAAAAAGTAACTTTACAACTGGTCCTTGAACTTACAATGGTCACACTGTTCCATTGTCACATGATTGCCATCTGCACTCTTCTCAGCCAGCTTCCAATAAGTTGAAGTCAATGGAGCAGTAAAATTTTATTTCATGTGATATCTTGTTTTTAAAACTGAGTGATTTGCACAACCTGCATAAGTAGGTTTGTGGAAGTGGTGATGGTTCACTTAACAACTGCATTAATGACAGAATTTAATGTTTCAATTGTGGCTGTTGTGAGAACTACTTCTAGATATTCAAAAGGACATAAAATCAGAAATAAAGGAACTGGATATCCATTTTAGCATGTATATATCACATTTTAATAGATTTAAAATTAGAGAATTCAGGAAAACATTTTTACTATCTTTTGGATTCTTGTGTGTCCTTTAAAGCAGAAATCAGTGATTTCATCTAATTGACATGTTAAAAATACTATACTTTACAACAGAAGTTAACTTCACATGCTAATTTTGATCTGAAGGTACTTATGAACTGGAGGACAACAAGATTAGCTGTTACAATTGGTTAATGATTGGAATTTCTGTTGCTAATCACTGCTGTCATAAAGTGTGATCTCACATGACTGCATTGCTTAGTCATGGCAAACCCTGCAGTCCCTATTGCTGTCATTAAGCAGGGAATGTTGACAACTGCTTGCTGGCTGCCAATAAGCAAAATCAGCAGGGAAACTGGCAGGAAGTTACAAGTCCAAGGCAGCCCACAAGCATCTAGTGGATAGGTAAGTGACTACTGAATTACGATGTATGGCGGGGCCAGGGGTAGCTGCTACCAGGTGAGGATATGCAGGTGGCTGGCACTAGATGGGCACAAGTGCTATGGAGTACAAGATCCCTGGGAATGATTCCCTGGGATCTTGTACACACCAGAGCCAAACTCCTCAGGAGAAAGAGCTGCAAGGGTGCAAACAACTCACAAAAGCAACTTGCAAACTTCCTTTCAAGCTTCCACATTGACTGTGTGAGAAGCCAGCAAGGAAGGTTGCAAATAGTTGCCAAGCACCCAAATTGCAATCACATGGCTACAGGGATCCTGGGGCAATTGGAACTTTGAGACCGGTTGTGAATACCACTTGTTTAGTACCATCATGACTTTGAAAGGTTGTTGAATGAGTGGTCATTAAACAAGAATATTGAATAATGCCTGTAGTTTATAGAGCTTTGCATTATTAAATGTTGGTATAAATGTTAAAGGTGTTATCTAAAAATCATAATGCTAAATTCCTTATTCCCTTCTAATTATTTAGAAAGAAGACATCTACATGGTGGAGCACTGTTGCTGGTTGCCTTTCTGTGGGAAGCCCTCTGTATTTTTGCTCAGGGGCTCAGGAATTTGGAGAACCAGGATGGTGGAAACTTGTTCACAATAGGCCACCTATAATGAAGCCTGAAGGAGAGAAACTTTCTGTGTCTTCCCTTAGAGCAAAAGGTAGGGCTTTATGAACTGCATATAAATCTGCATATTTCAGGATTCAAACTAAACCTAAGTTCATAAGCATTTTGGGGAGGGAAAGGGGAATATATGCAAGCTTTGAAAAATTAATGGAGGGTTAATTTTATGCATCACGAGATATAAAAATACAGAGTACAGGTAATCCTCAACTTACAGGGGTTCATTTGAATTTATAATGGCACTGAAAAAGAGTGATGTATGACTTTTTCACACTTATGACCATTGCAGCATTCCCATGGTCATGTGATCAAAATTGGCAACATATTTATGGTTGGTTGTAGTGGTTCATATTTATGATGGTTGTAGTGGCCCAGGGTCATGTGACCACCTTTTGCGACTTTATGACAAGCAAAATCAATGAAGAAGCCAGATTCACTTTACAGCTGTGTTACTGACTCAACACTGCAATTATTCATTTAACAACTGAGGCAAAAAAAATGTAAAATTGGGCAATTTTACAATTGTCTTGCTTAGCAACAGAAATTTTGAGCTCAATTGTGGTCATAAGTTGAGGACTACCTGTACAGAATAATAGGGTTTGAAGGGACCTTGGAGGTCTTCTAGTCTAACCCTCTGCTCAGTCAGGAGACCCTATATCATTCCAATCTCTTGTTGTTTTCCAATCTCTTCTTAAAAATATCCAGTGATAAGAGTATCCACAACTTCTGGAGGTAAGCCATTCCACCAATTAATTGTTCTGACTGACAGGGCATTTCTTCTTAATTGTTAATTAATTGTCTGATATCTTTAATAAACTTCCATCTATTACTTTTTGTTCTACACTCAGGTGCTTTGCAGGTCAATCCCCTGTTCTCTGTGATAGCCCCTCAAATATTGAAAGACTGCTATCATGTCATCCTAGTTCTTTTTGTTAGACTAGACTAGACATGTCAAATACAAGGTCCGCGGACCAGATCTGGCCTGTGATTGGTTAGATCTGACCAACGGGGCTGCCCTGCAGATGAGGGGCTGATCCACCCCAGAGGCATGCGCATAGAAGGTGGCGAGCACATGGGGAAGGGAAGTGCTCAGAATGTGGTCAGTCTGTAGCGCAAGATGGGAATTCTAAGCCTTATGCTCCATCCACCTTCTGTGCGTGTGCCCAGGGGTTGGGGCTGAGGCAGCAAGGGCGACCCCTTGCTGTTACCAGGGCTGCAGTTTGGGGAGATGAGGAGCTTGTGGGGCACCGAATTGTCCCCACATCAGGTTAGCCGGTGTGGCTTGTTCCATCCCGACTCAGCCATCCCGAGTAATCTGCGCCCAGTGAGCAGCATCAAGCCACCTACGCTCACCTAGTCATGGCGACATGGCTATTGTTCTTTGAGGGCAACCACAATGCTGATGCGGTCCTCAATGAAATTGAATTTGACACCCCTAGATTAGACAGATATAGTGCCAGATATAATGCCACCTAAGGTCCTTTGTTGTAGTAAAAGCTATTTTTAAGTTTCCTTATCTGTTCATTCTTACAAGATTCCTGCAAGTGTTCTTCATATATTTTAGTCTCCTGTTGCTACTCACTTTTGTTGCTCATCTCTGCACTTTTTCTAGAGCAAGGATGGGCAGTTAATTTTTCCAAGGGGCCATGTGAGATACTGGGATTGTGCAGAATGCCACCACCCTGCCCCCTGCTGATGCCCTGTCCTCTGCCAACACCCCCCCCCCCCCAGTGCTGAGCTGATACCCCAATGATGACACAGGCCAGACAGGAATCACTGAAGGGTGTAAAATGTTTTTATTATTGTGGTCAAAACTGGATGCATTAGAACATAGAGCTTATGTGCTTGAGCAGGAGACCATTTCAGGCAAGTAGCTGTCTAGTCGCTTCTTAGATTCCAAGTGTATTCCAAGTGTTCAAATGTTGTCAAGATCCTTCTGGACCTTGAGCCTATCTTCTAAAGTGAAGACTATTTCCCCACCTTGTTGTCGTTTGCAAATTTGATGAGTTACCCTTCTGTCCTCTTTATCTAAATCATTTATGGAGATATTGAAGAGTACTGGGCTTAAGACAGAACCTTGTATCCCACTGTGGGGTTGGTCAGCCAGATACTTAAAATATATTTTTCATTCTTAATATCAGTTAGATTTATGCTTGAGACAAAATAGGAGTTGGAGGTGAAGAGTTAGTGCTTATTTGTTTATGCTACCATTCTGACTTTCTTCATTTCATTTCTTCAGGCTCATCTCACACCCTATTTAGTGATTCCATTCATCACTTTCTTTATATCTTTGCTTTTCTGTCAGAGTTTGCAGCAATCCAACCAGCACACAAGTAAATAATTCAGCAAGATTCATTTATAGAAGAAACTTGTTTATATACAATAATAAAACCTGATGCATGTATACAATACCCATGCAGTTTTTGCAACGTGGTAGCAAGTACAAGAAGCAGAAGCAATCAGAACCACCAGCACTGAAGCACAGAAACACAGAAGCTATATAAACACAGAAGCAATATAATACAGAGGCAATATTGCAAGGACAGAGCAACTCTTATATATAAATCAGTCAAGCCAAGCCATGCCCAGGCTCTGAAATGTTTGGGTCACCAAACAGTCCCCATTGTTACCATGTCTATTCCAATTCATAAACTCTTATACACTGACACTCCTCCCTTCATGACTGGAATAGACATAAAACCGAATAACTTAATATTCTTCCCATGGTGCACTCCACCCAATGGCTTTGTCATTACATCTGCCAAATTGTCCTCTGAAGAACAGTGAAGCAAGCTAATTAATTTACATTTGATGGCTTCTCTGACATTACAATAGTTAATATCCACATGCTTGCTTCTATTCTTTACTCTGTCACCTGCTGCCATTTTAATGCAAGCAGCATTATCTTCAAACACTGTTACAGCGTCATTTACCTTTACGTTTAAATACTGTAGCAGCTGTACTACCAAGTTACTCTGAACAAAGTTCAGATAGAGCTGTAAATTCTGCCTCCACAGTAGAAATGGTTACAATTGTTTGCTTTCTGGACTTCCAACCTATCAAAGCCCCTCCAAACAATATCACAATCCCAGAATTAGATTTTCTGGTTTTTACATTATTAGCATAATCACTGTCAACATAACATTTCAATTTCAGTTCTTCAGAGGCCTGTATTTGAAGACCCAAGTGCACAGTTCCCTTCAAATACCTGAGAATCCTTTTTTATACCCATCCAATGCAATTGCTTTGGTGCAGCAGTAAAGCGACTTAGGATGCTTACTGCACAAGCTATGTCTGATCTGGACCACTGTGACAAATGTAACAGACTACCTATTGCTGGCTGATATATCTCGATCACAGGCTTCACTTTTGTCCTCACTCGAACTTATGAAAACTCATAGATGTTGGAGCAGAATTACAATAATTCATGTTGTATCTCTCCAACAGCTATTCAGTTTTCCTTCTTTAACTGAGAACATAACCACCTTTCCAATGGTGGGATTCAATTTTTTTTTACTACCGGTTCTGTGGGCGTGGCTTGGTGGGAATGGCTTGGTGGGTGTGGCAGGGAAAGGATACTGCAAAATCCTCATTTCCTCCCCATCCCACTAACCTACTTTCCAGTTCTAATTTCCAGTTCTCCTGTGCAGGGCTATAAAAGAAGACCGAGCCAATCAACTGGGACTCGGGAGGCAGAGAATAGATGGGGCGGGGCCAGTCAGAGCTGGTATTTGCTGGTTCTCTGAACTGTTCAAAATTTCTGCTACCGGTTCTCCAGAACTAGTCAGAACCTGCTGAATACCACCTCTGCTCCTTTCTCAGTTTTTTTGTGTCTCCATACTGAGATAATTTTGTATTTCACCTAAATCTTTTATTTCAAATTTTTTCTCTAATTGATTAGCAAATTCTTTTTTTTATGACACATCTTTTGCAATAAAACAAAGATCACCCACAAATGCTAACAAATGACAATCCCCACTTTGTAACTTTCCAGTATATATGCAACCATCAGCCTTACAACTGTTGAACCCAGGACCCTTCAATGCTGTATCTAAACAGATAGTCCAATTCCTGACTGACTGCTTGAGCCCATAAATGGCCTTGTTCAATTTATACACAGTGTTAGGCTTTTTACTTTCATATCCTGGTGCTTGAACCATGTAAATTTCTTCCTTTAATTCTTCATTGAGGAATGCTGTGGTTATATCAAAATGCCAAATTTTATGGTCATGTGCCACTGCCAACACTAGTGCCAACCTTATGCTTTCACTCTTCACAGTTGGTGAGACTTTTCATCATAGACTTTTCATCATCCCAACTTTTCATCATAGTGCATATTTTTCTTTTGTGAAAAACCTTGTGCTATTAATCTTGCTTTATATTGGACCTCATTGTTGGGTAGTACTTTCTTTTTGTATACTCATTTACATCCTATGGCTTTGCAACTGTGTGGCAAAGTCATAGATGTGAACACCTTAGTTTACCCATGGATTTCATTTCTTTCTACATGGCTTCTTTCCACTTTACTTGTTCAATTTTGGGTAATGCCAATACTTATAGTTCCTTGGCTCATACCACACATTATACACCTTTACTTCACTAGCTGAATACCTGTCACATGGAATCCCTTTGTTCCATCACTCTGACCTGTGTGGCATTGACTGCTCCTGTGTTTCAACCATCTCTAGCTTTGTATTTGAGTCATTATCTATTCTTGACTCCTTTTCTTGTTCTTTTTCAACTTCTCCTCCGTGAACGCTGACACCAGTGCTAAGTGAATTACCGTCACTAAGTGGGTCAACATCACTAAGTGTCAGTGTTTCAACAAACCTCCATTCCAACCAATAACTCCGAGACAGACATCTCTCCAAAGTCTTTTTTTATTTGGATAGTAAATGGCACATCAAAGTTCCAGGCTTCCTTGCAATAAGTAAAAACTACAAATGCATCCCCTACACCCATCACCATATCACATGCCCAATCACCATCCGTCTCAAAGTAAGACTTACTTTCACTATGAGCAACACGACCTGACCTTGAATCAGAAAAAGGATTATGTCTGACTAGATATACTCCAATGAATTCTCCCCTCCCCCTTTCCCAGGCTCAATTGTGGCAGTGTGGGAGCATCGGATCTCAATATAGCTTCCAAAGCTGACAGGTGGCCCCCCCTTAAAAAAATCATATCCTGAAAAATACAATAAACAAAACACAACCAGGGGTTAATGCAGTGCCCTTAACCTCCTCTTCCACCCCTCCCCCAGGGGACCCTTTGGCTTGTCAAGGAATTGTTCATGGAATTGTTTAACCAAACTATCTGAATTTATATCCCAACTTTTCATCCAAGTTAGCTTCTGACAAAGGGTAGTCTTTCCATAGCACCAAATATTGCAGTAGTCGTTGGTGTAATATAGAATATAGAATAGAGAGAACATAGAATACTTTATTGGCCATGTGTGATTGGACACACAAGGAATTTGTCTTGGTGTAAATACTCTTAGTATACATAAAAGAAAAGATACATTCGTTAAGAATTAAGAATCATAACGTACAACACTTAATGATAGTAATGGGGTACAATCAGCAATCAAATCATACTAGGAAACAGTCAATATAAATCGTAAGGATACAAGCGACAAAGTTATAGTCCTACAATCACAATTGAGGATTTTCTTTATTTCATAATGTGTCTCATCCTGTACAACCAGAGGTTTGGGGGGAGCTGTTGGTATTGGCCTTAGATTAGAACCTACAGCAGGCTTCAACAAGCTACTATGGAATACTGAGTATATTTTCCCCAACGGCCGAGGGAGACTTAATTGGACTGTCACTGGATTGATTATCTTAGATATAGATTCCCAATGGATTTCAAAAACTCCCCCAAGAATTTAGGGCCCAACTTTCTACTAGAAAGTTTCAACTTAAGATATTTATTTGACAAAAACACTTTGTCCCCCACTTTAAACAGTGGTTGGAGGGATCTATGTTTGTCTGTTTGTTTTTTATATTCCTCAGCGCTTCAGCTAGAGCTTTTTTAATATCCTCCCAACTTTCTTTAATGATTCCATTCACTCTGTTAAAGACATGGATGTTAGGGGTTCCCTAGGAAGCTCCGTTATAGGGACAAAATCCATGCAGGTGTTGATTTAGAAAGGACTTAAGCCTGTGCTGCTTGTTGTAAGCAACTTCTGCAAATGGTAACAGTTCTGCCCAGTTCTCCTGTTGATAATTCACATAACATCTAATGTATTGTTCCACCATAGCATTCACTCTCTCTGCTGCCCCGTTGCATGCTGGATGGAATTCTGAGGAAAGCCCTTGGGATGACCCAATGGGAAAAACTCCCTCCAGACTTTGGCAGTAAACTGTACACCTCAATCTGAGATTACTCTATGAGGCACTCCATGGAGCCGATAAATATGCTTCACAAACAGTTTCACCAGTTTCTTAGCCAAAGGTAGTCCGTTACATGCTGTAAAGTGGGCTTGCTTAGAGAATAAGTCAATAACAATCCAAATCACAGTACTTCCTCTGCTCTCCAGTAACTCTATGGTAAAGTCCATCGCGATTTCTTCCCACAGCTTCATTGGTTCAGCTACTTGTTGAAGGAGGCAGGCCAGGGGTTTTTCCAGTTCTGTGTTTCATCGTGGCATAAATTGAGCAGCTTTTCAGTCTTTGACATCAGTTTTCATTTTTAGCCACCAGAACTGTTTCCTGACTAAATGTAGGGTTTTTAAGAACCCAAAGTGTTCCCCCCAATCACGAGTCATGGCTACGTTTCAGTATCATCAGTCTTAGGGTATTGAGTACATAAATCTTGGTTCCTTTCCAAGCCAATCCTTTGATCATTGTCAAATCAGATTGATGTTCAACAAACCATGGATCAGTTAAAACTACTGCTTTCAAATCGGTTGTCAGTTTGTCTGCTAGGAGTCTGGGGCTGTGTTTGGCTTGGCCTCGGGTAGTTACTTGGCCTGCGGGTTGGGTTTCTGATATCATAGTTTGCACTACCTCTTCCTGGTGACTGTCAAATTGGGGTTTTCTCAACAGGGTGTCCACCAATGTTTTCCCTTCCTGGGATATATTTCATGTTAAAGTTGAATCTCTTCAAGTATTGAGACAAGCGGACTTGTTTATGAGAGAGCTTCTGAGGTGTCTTTAGAGCCTCGAGTTTCTTATGATCAGTCCACACCTCGAAAGGATCCTTTGATCCTTCCAGGAAATGCCTCCATAGTAAGTAAAGCCCATCGCACAAAAAATGCCTCTTTTTCCAAAACCGCCCATCTACGCTCTGTGTCTGTCAACTTTTTTGACACATAAGCACAAGGCATCAGCTGGTCTTGAGAGTTCTTCTGGAGAAGAATCGCCGCGACAGCCACATCACTGGCATCAGCTTGTACTGTAAAAGGTTTTGACTGGTCTGGATGCTGGAGGATAGGCTCAGCAGCAAATAGGCGTTTTAATGTTCTGAGAGTTCATTGTCCAAGTAAGGAGTTGATTGAGTTTTGGTATGGTTGGGGAAGGCCCAGTTTTCAGTAACTCTGTTAAAGGGAGGACGCCCTTGGCAAATGAAGGAATAAATTGTCTAGAAATTTGCAAAACCCCAAAAGCTTTGGAGTTGTTTCCATGTTTTGGGGGATTGCCAGTCTAGCACCGCCTTTACCTTTCCTGGGTCCATCTCAATCCCTTGGTTAGATGTTTGGAAGCCCAGGTAGTCCAAAGACTATGGAATTCACATTTTGACAGCTTTTCATATAACTTGGTGGCTAAAGGTTTTTTCAGTACTTGCCTAACTAATTTGACCTGTTCTTTGATGGTTTCGCTGAATATAAGAATGTCAGCCAAATAGACAAGGACTCCTTTGTACAGGTGTGGGTGTAACACTTCATTGATGAGTTGCATAAATACTGCAGGGGGGGGGGGGGGTAAAGTCCGAAAGGCATGACTCGGAATTGGAAATTACCCAGAGGGCAGGTGAAGGTGGTTTTCCATTCATCTCCCTCCTTTATGCGAACTTGGTAGTAGGCTTCTCTCAGATCTAGCTTGGTAAAGACCTTTTGATAGGTGATTTAATATTTTTTTTCATGAGCAGGGGGTACATGTTTTTTATGCATACCACATTGATGCCCCTAAAATCCACAAATAAGTGTAAGCCTCTATCTGCCTTTTCAGGAAGGATTTCTTTGGCTGGAAGTTTCTCGCTCTCTTCTGTGGGGAGGGGAACCTCTACAGCGTGTCTGGAAAATTGGCTAGTATTTGGAGGCTTTCGTGGAATTCTTCAGCCTCTGGCTGTTGTACTAGGCCTCGGTTGAAGAATAGGTGCAGGCGCCAGACATTCGGCTGCCCTATGACCAGTCTGGCCACATCAATAGCACTTTATAATCCTTATAGGTTGGGTAGGAGCAGCTTCAGCAGGGGGGCTTTCAGAGTGGGTTGATTTCCCTGTCCAGCTTCATGAACATGGAATACCAGTCCTGTAGTCTCTCGTATTCCTCTGATGCTGCATGCTTTTTTGATTTCCGGATCAATAGTGTTTTTAAAACAGTGCAGTAGTATTCTGTCAGGCCAATTCATGAAGTTGCTTGTGACCCTTCTAAAGTCCCATACAAATTATTTTAAGGGTTGCTTGCCTTGCTTCATTTCCATTATTTTGCCTTCACTCTCCCCAATTCTGTCAAGGTTTTCAAATCTAGCCCTGAGCAGTTCAACAAATGCATTGGCATCTTGTAGTTCAGGGCATCCTCATAGTGTAATTGAGCTACGGAAATGTCCCCCTCATTCATCCCATCTGTAATTGCGGAAACTAGGTCGTGATCTGTTGCATAGTGGTTTCCAAATTGATCTATATGTGACCAGATCCGGGTAAGAAAGTAAGTTTCCATGCTGTCTGTCAAAAGTTGCTTTGAAAGTTACTGAGTCTAGTCGGCATCGCCATAGCAACCACGGGCTGAGTTGGAATGTATGGGGCCGGCTGCAGGAAGGCCCCCTGCAGGGGTACCCTGAGAGGTGGCTGAGGTGGGATTTGACATGCAGTTAGGGCATGCTGCAGGAAGAGCCCCTTCAGGGTTGCTCCGAGGGGCAGCTGGACTGGAACCTGCTGAATAGAGGGTGCCTGCTGAACTTTTCTCATCACTGGGAAAGTGCGGGGGTGACCGGAGCCTGCTGCCTGTGCTGATCCCCTTGCTGAGGAGGGATCGCTGCTTCTCCTTGGGCCCATGGTGCTCTTGAACCAGGTGGTGTAACTGGTGCTGGCATTTACTAGCATTGGACCCACCCCTGACCAGGATAGAATCCCCACCCTAGAGGAATACTCTCCAAGGGGGTAACCTCCTTGCTGGCTGTGGAGGGGGAGGAATTGGGGTTTATAACGTAGCCAATGTTGGCTGCATCTGTTGTCCCTCCCTTGCTGCTTGGCCCTGCCGTGCTGAGCTGATCCTTAGGCCACCCCTGACGGATGCCATGCTGATTCCACTGTTAAGTCTTAGACTAGGAAAAGTGAATGTGGTCTGAATTAGGACGCAGCTCAGCTGGAGAGGTTGTGGCTGAGAGACATAACTCCCCACATTAAGTTGCTGGAATTGCTCTGGGATCCCTGCCAACGACTGGCTGCGGGATGGAGGCAACAGCTTCCAGTCCTGGGAGTTGTCTAATTCCAAAGCCCCCCTCCCCACTTCTCCACTCTGTCTTGTGGGCCAATGTCAGAGGGCTGGAGTAGGAAAGATTCTCAGGCAGCTTCCCCTCTGGTCCCATCTCTGGATTTAGCTCAGTTTGGCAGCTTCTCCATGAATCTAGTCAGTTCATTATAAAACCCATGTGTTTTAACATCTTTTTCATATCTAGAATGAATTTGCATATATGAGTACCAATTCATATCAATCCCTTGTTCATTCAATTCTTGCTTTGTTTTGAGTCATTTAACACATCATTATATCTAACAATATGTCCCATTTTAAAAACATTTGGACATATAAACGCCTCCATTATTGATAACCAAACTGGTATTTTCATATAATATTAACTTTCTCTTCTATGATTGTCTCTTGGTCGTATAGTTTCTCATTATTTGAGGATCCAATTAAGCGTAAGATGCAGGACACTTAAAGAAAATAATTATTAATAGATTGAAACAACAGATTAAGACGGACCTGGAAAAATGGGGAAATTTATAACTGGAATTGATAGGGAGAATATCAATGATTAAAATGAACGTATTACCAAGAGTATTATACTTACTCCAAACAATTCCAATAAAGTTGGAAAAAAATACTTTGAGGATTTAAATAAGATAATGTTGAAATATATACGGCAAGGGAAGAAAGCAAGGATTAAACTTAAACTGTTACAGGATGCAAGAATGAAAGGAGGATTTGGGCTACACAATTGGGAATTATATTATCAGGCCGTGGTATTGATGTGGATGAAAGAATGGATTGTATTAAGAAATATAAGGCATTTAACATTGGAGGGACATGATTTACAATTGGGTTGGCATGCTTTTTTATGGTACAAGAAAAATAAGATACATGGTTTCTTTCAAAGATATTTTGTGAGAGATGCTTTATTGTCAATATGGGAGAAAATAAGGGAACAACATTATATGAAAATACCAGTCTGGTTATCACTTGTGATCTGGATATCTAGTCTATCCATCAATTCTTTGTTTTGCTTCTCAGCAAATATTCTTCACTAATATCTTAGTTTTTTTCTTATTTATTTTCAGTCCTGCAACTTCCCCATATTCTTCTATTTTTTCTACCAATTTAGGTCCTGTTTCTAATGATTCTTCTAATATATAATAACATAACATAACGTAACATAACATAACATAATGCAATGAGCCTCTGTGGTGCAGTGGTTAAGAGTGTAGTATTGCAAGCTACTTCTGCAGCCAGCTGCCTACAATTTGGCAGTTCAAATCCCAGGTTGACTCAGCCTTCCATCCTTCTGAGGTGGGTAAAATGAGGACCCAGATTGTTGGGGGCAACATGCTGACTCTGAAAACTGCTTAGAAAGGGCTTTAAAGCACTATAAAGCAGTATATAAGTTTAAGTGCTATTGCTGTAAACACCAGATCATCTGCAAATGCCTGCAATTTGTGTTCCTCCTTTTTTTATCTCCATGCCCTTTATTTCCTTATTTCTTCTAATATTTCTAATATTCTTCTAATATTTCTGTTTAACACTTCTAAAGTCAATACAAATAACAATGGTGACAAGGGGCATCCTTGCCTAGTTCCTTTCATAATATTAACATTTCCAGTCATATCGCAATTTATTATCATTTTTGCTGTTTGTTTGTAATATATTGCCTTAATCATTTTGGCAAACCTTTCCCCAAAACCAATTTCTTCCATTTGTGCCAACATAAATTGCCAATTTACATTATCAAACACTTTCTGTGCATCTAAGAAAACCAACGGCATTTATTTTTCTGGATGTGCTTCATAGTATTGCAATGTATTCAATGTTGTCTTTTATTTGTCTCTTAGGCAAGAAGCCATTTTGGTCCATGTGTATAAAATGATTTAAATACCTTTTAAATCTTTCTGCCATTATTGAAGCAAATATTTTATAATCCGCATTCAACAAGGGTATCGGTCTATAGTTTTTTATCTGTTGTAAGTCAGAGTCTTCTTTCGGTATAAGAGTAATGTAAGCCTCCATCCATGAATTAGGTACTTTGGCTTTTATCAATATGTCATTTAATACCTCTAACATTGAATTGCAAAGAGAATCCTGTAATGTTTTATATAATTCTGTTGGCAGCCCATCTTGACCTGGAGCTTTCCCATTAGTTTGTCTATTTAATGCTTCAGTTAATTCCATCATTGTTATCCTTTCTTCTAGCAGTAATTTAATTTCTTCCAATATTTTAGGTAGTTCTGCTTCCTTCAAATATTTGTTTAACTTTCTCTTCTATGATAGTCTCTTGGTCATATAGTTTCTCAAAATACTTTTTAACTATTTCTTTTCCCCCCCTTCATTTCTATAACAAACAGTCCCCTTATCTATTAATCGTATTATCCTTTTCTGTTCTTTTTCTTTTTCCAACTTACATGCTAACCATCTTCCTGGTTTATTTGCATTTTCAAAAAATTTGCTTAGATCTTCTAATTTTTTGGGGCCAGTTCTTTCTCTATTAATTCCAGTTTATGTTTAACTACGTTCATTTGATTTTTTATATTCTTTTGCTGCAGATATTTTTGTAATTCTTTTTCTAGCCTCTTGTAGTCCTCTTGTAGTATTTTTTGATCTTGTCTCTTTTTTATTTTTCTTTCTTGTATAAGTTATAGTTAACCCTCTAATATAGGCCTTCATTGTATCCCATACATTTTGTAATGAAATTTCTTTTTTGTTTTTTGTTTAAAGACAAAAACCAGTTCTTTTTCCATGTCTTTTATAAATTCCCTTTCTTTCAAGATTAGATTATTAAGTGTCCATCTTGTCCTTTTCTTTTGTCCCTTCCACATAACACTTATCGGATTATGATCTGCACAGGTGTTTGCTTCAATGTTTATTTCTTGTATTTTTAAAATTAGTTCTGCTGACATCCAAATCATACCAATCCTTGACCATAACAAATGTATATTTGAGTAAAATGTGTATTGTTTGTACGTGTATTTGTATTCATTTCTCGCCAAGCATCCCGTATGTCTAGGTCTTCTGCGATTTTGAAGAAGGATCTCAGTAATGTTTCTCTGTTCTTTTTATTTAACTTCTCTGTTTTGTAATCCAATTCTGTATCTACTATGGCATTGAAATCTCTTAAGATACATATCATATTCTAATTCTATTATCTTTTTGTAAAGTTTATTATAAAAGTCTTCTTATTTCTCATTTGGAGCATATATTGCTACTAGAAGTATCTTTTGCTATTCTCCATTATCTCCACCATCAACATCCTCCCTTTCTCCTTCGAGCTGCTCGGATCATCCAGAGAGTGGGAGGTGCTTCAGTCTGTGTTGATTGTAGGCTGAGTAGAACTATTGAGGAAACGCCCTCCCTCCATCACGTGGCTCCATCCAGGCGTTCCCCCAGTTTCTGCTCAGCCCTGTGAAAGCTAGGCTGCATTGTTTATCCCTCCTTGGCCGTTTCAGGACTTCGCATTTTTGCTTAAGGTTTGCCTTAAATTGTTTTTTCCTTAGCCTCTGGGCATCTGGCTGTGTCTCTAGAGAAGGGGAGAGCGTTCCTTGCCCCCTCAGGGGGGAGTAAAACGGGCGGTATTGAGCGCTCTCGCGCTACACCCCCCACCCCACCCCAGCCTCTTTCTCAACTCCTGCCGCTTCCAGCCGCTCCTTGTTAGTGGCTCTAACTGCTTGCATTTTAAAGCGCTGCTGGTTCTTCCCCCCACACGAACGCCGCCCCGCCCCTATCGGCCTCCCAGCCTTGCCGGAGGGGTGTAATTCCGCCCTGAGCAGCCCCGACGTTTGACTGATAGGCAGCCGCCTTTTTGAGCGCTGCCTCGTGGCCGGGAGCTAATCAATTCTCCGATCTCCATAACAATGACCGCTGCGAATGTTTCTAGCTCGCCTTACAGGCTTCCCCAGCTTGTTCAGAGCCTCTATTTCTTTTGATATCGTTGGCTATTCCGCAGCAGCGCTCAGGGCGAAGTAGAGCAGCACCCTTGGTACTCCTGGTTGTGTCCTGGGAGCAATGCTGCTGGAGGCCTCACCTCTCCAACCCAGTGCCTAAAGAGGCCTCAGGCGTTCATTTGACTAATTGGATAAGTTTGCCTGGGTTGCACAGATTGAGATCGGATTTCATGTGACAAAAACAAGAAATAAAATAAAAAACGAAACTAAGAATAAAAATAAAAAAGCAAAACAAAATATACAATAATATGTGAATACATACCTTGTTTATACATATTTATGTATATTTTCATACTGATAAACAATGCTCAGAGCATTGTTAATAGTACAATGGCAAATGACTCTGTACTTCTATCATGCTAAGCATATGCAATGAAACAGAATGGAATCTAATACATGGGAAAGCCCTGTCATAATCATAATAACAATATCATATTATTTTACATCAAATTCCAAAAGAGGGATGCGGACCAGCCAAAAGGATACCCAGCCTTCTGTTATAGGCTGAATCCTAGGCGAGCCAACCGCCTCTATTATTCTTCTGTATGACCTTTACCTTTTAAAATGGCAGATGACAACTAAGGCCCCCCTTGAGGGCCAAGAAAGTCTCACCTTTTGCGCAGCCAGGCTAAGGAAACTTCAAAGGCCTCTGAGGAGCCCCAGTGACACAGTGATGTCAGGGTAACACTCCAAAGCTACTCTACAGCCAGCTGCCTGCAGCTTGGCAGCTCGGGGTCCACTGGGCTCGAGACTGACCCATCCTCCCAAGATGGGCAGAGGGAGGACCCAGATTGTTGAGGGCAATATGCTGACTCTGTCAACTGCTCACAGAGAGTTCTAAAGCACTGCAATGTAATACATAAGCACGATGACTGTATGAGATGCCTTAGGCATCATAAGCATTGGAGAGGGAATTCCTCAGGCGACCCAGGGGGTCTCCCTTGGTGCCCCCAGCCCCCTCCTCACTGTTCTTTCCAGTTTATTCTTCCCTCCTCAGGTGCAGCTCTCCCCAGGGACAGCAGGCCCTGGTCCACCGACCAGATGGGCACGCGAAGCCACACTTACTTCATGACCATGGATCTGTGCCAAGAGGAGCCAGATATAATCGAGAATGAACTCATGGATGGAGCTGGCTACCCGCCAGGGAGTTGTAGAAGGTCTCCAACAGATTTCCTTACCCGGCTTCCTCCCAATGACTTCCGAACACGAGTCGCCATTGGTCAGATCCCCGCTCGGATCGGATTCTACCACGGCCAGGTACCTTACAGAGGGTCTGTCCTCCAGAAAGAGAACAGGGGGACGAGGAAGGTAACTAGATCTATTCAGGGAGGAGGAAGAATTCGAACTGGGGCCATCTCATTGCAGTGCACCCCGGTTGGAAATGTTCACGGTGGGAGAGATGTTCAGGATGAGGGTCTTACCCCCGACCATCCCTCCTCGGTGAGCTGGTTCAAGCCGCTCCTGTTCAATCGCTTGTCCTTAAGGCTCCAAGACAGCATCCCTGGCCTGTTATCTCAGTCTCCCTCCGCTTTTCCTCCGCGGAGGTGGGCTCAGAGGATGGCAACTTCAAGCAGCCCGTTGTGGGAACCGATGTGATTCCGGCTACTCCGACCGGCTTCTCTGACCTGGTTTAAAACAGCTGTCCCCCATCGGGGACCCCCTGCCCCATCCAGCCAGGACAAGGGGTTTGTTATTCCCAATCCAGGATCCTCTAACCCACCTAAAACCCTTGAGGGGGAGGAGCCCTTGCCGGCTTAGCACCCTCCTTCTTCCCTGCGATCCTCTGGAGGTTCTGTCAACCGAGGACAAGAGGCCTGAACTAACCTCTGGGCGCTCCAAGCCTATGCTGGGGCCTTCAGATCAGCTCTGCTGCTTTCTCTTTCTCTGGGTCCTCGACCAGATGGATCCATCTACTTTAGCAGCATGTCCCCTCATCCCTTCAAGGGCGCATCAGGACATCGCTGACCTTCGACGTGGCAGAATCCTCAGCCGTCGCCACTTACCATTCTGTTGAGTTCGCCAGTAGTGCGCTAACCTCTCTTGTGACAGCCCCCGCCTCCCTGGCTCAAACACCGACAGGCGGATGTCAAACCCGTCTTGGCTACTGCTCCCATCAAGGGAGACAATTCACCGGCTTAGATCCGGAACCCCTGCTAATGGATTCCCGAAGCAAAAATCCTTCCCTCTCTTGTGGAGGCCAGAGCACAGAGCCCCCAACCATGTCAGAGAGGGTTCCCCGACCCTTCCACCAGCCTCCCTCTGGCCCTTTCTCAGGTGGCCTAGAGGTGGAGCACGTGCCTCCCAATCAGGAGGTTGTGAGTTCGAGCCCAGGTATAGGCTAATATTTGGAATAGATTCTCCTGTTGGAGCTGGGGGTTGGACTAGATAACCTCCCAGGTTCCGATCCCCCCTCTCCTCTCGGCCATCCCACAGGATTGAGCCGATTTGGGCGACAGGATCAGAAAGGGCGGTACCCATAAGAGACCCCTCAGGGGACCAAGCTGTAGTCTCTTCCGATGCCTTGGCTCGGAGACGCACACCCCTTATACAGGCTCCAACCCGCCCCACCCTCAGTGAGGACGGCGCCTTGCTCCCACCTCTTGGGGCCCCCACTCCCTCAGGTGGTTGTAGAACGTTCCTAGACCTAAAACGACCTAATCTTTCCTGCCCCCACAGGACTAAGTTGTACACCTTGCAGTCCTCCCCATTGGGTACCAGGCAAGGGGACCGGCTCTCTCTTATGGTTCTTCCAGTAACGTTTCTACCCATCCTTTTCCGGGCTCCCCCCCCCCAAATTCCGCAGGGTTTGTTTTCAACTTTTACCTCTCTCATTAGGCGGACCTACCTTGAGTTGAAAGCGGTCCCCTGAACCTCCCAAGGTTCTCGCAGCTCTAGCGGTTCCCCTCAGGAACCTTCCCATTCATCCCCACCTTTACACGGGGACCCCTCATCCTGCCCCTCCTCAGACGTCCAGCAGAGAGGGACCCCAGAGCTCTCTCTCTCTGCCCCCCCAGACCATGGGCTCCTCGTAACCTGACGAGCACCAACTGTCGCCATCTAGCCGGATAAACCAACTCGAGCCCGTAATTCATTTGGTAAAAAGGGGGAAAAATAGTTCTCTCCTCGGAGAGATCCCTAGCATACAAGGACCCGTCAAACCTATCTGGTGCTCCAAAGGCAGCACTAGTAGAATTGTCTAAATTTTGGGGTAGGCTGGTCTCAAGCATTTCTATTGTTCCCTGGGCCCGTTTTTTCTCGCCAGAACCCCTAAGTGGTTTCTGCTCTCTTCGAACGCCTGGTGGAAGTATCCAAAATCCACGCCCAGGGTCCCTCCAAGGGGCCTTACCCCTCTCCCCCAGCGATACAACCTCGCAATCAACTAGGGCCACTCCTTCAGGGAGCCCCAAAACGATCCTCCCTCACCACAGACGCCTGCCTGCCCGACTGGGGCACTTTACCCACTCGTTCGAAGGGCGCCGCGGGTGTAGTAGTACCCCGCAGGATCCCCTCTCTCGGCACGGGGCCGATAGTTGGAGACAGAAAAGGGTATACAATACAAAATTGGGTGGAACTCCTCGTCATACTCTGGGCCCCGCGCAGCTCCCACCTCCAGGTATGCGGGCGCCGCGTCCTCCTCACCATCAGTGTCACCGCCAAAGCCACGTCTCAGACAAGGGGTCACCTAGACCTCTCGGTTAATGAGAGAAGCCAAGCGTCTCTGCCACGGGGCGGAGTGCAATCTCCTCCTTGAAGCAGAGCCATCTCAGGAGTGTCAATCACCAAAGTGGATTCGCTGGACAGGGTCATGGGGGTCCAATCCGATCAGCGTCTCTCTCCCGTCTCTGTTCTAGGGGCGGTCACATTCTTCGGCCTGCCAGTCGAGGATCTCTTCACATCCCCTTCAACACACACTCCTGATTTCCTTCAAGGTTCCCCTCCCATGGGACCTAGGATCATGTCGCCCTACGTCGCTCTCGGCTCCCAGGGGTCCCCTGCCTCCCCACTAGCACTAGTTTCCCAGAGTCATACAGGAGCTGATCCCGAGAACGCAGAACCTTACAGGTGGCTCTCCCCTGCCCCAGGCACCTTTGGTTGGCGGTCCTCCACAACCTATCGGTCGCTCCTCTCTGGAAAATCCCCCCGCGGGGGGGGATCTCCCCCTCTCAGGGGACCCTCGGCTCCGGAACCCTGGCTCTAACTGGTCCCTAGAGCTTGAGCAGAACCGTTTTTAAAAACAAACAATCAAACTAGCAATCAAAAAGAAAAGAAAAGAGAGAGAGAACGAGAAGTCCCCTGACCAGATTATTGACCCCATCTTGGTTTCAGACGATCCTCAACCATCCAAACCCATGAGATCACCCGAACTAACTCGGCAAGCGGTGTCACCTATCTCGGGTCAGCCCTTGTTATAAGGCATCCCTCAGACAACCCACTAACTTGTGTCCTCCAACTTTCCTCATACCCTCGCCTGAGACCTTGTTAGGGTCCTTTTTACCCCTCTCTCAGGAACTCTCGAGCCTCTCAGGGAATTCTCCCTCCAGCTCTTAACTTCAGGGTTCCGTTTCTGGTGGCCAGTGCTCGGCTCGTCGATTCTTGGAGATTGCAGCATTGTCGGTAAGAAAGGACCTCTGCATCTCCCTCGCCGTCCGGGCGGTTCTCTGGCCCGACTCGGCCTTATTGCCCAAGGTCAACCCAGCCTTTCGCAAGGCAAGGAATCTCATTCCCCCAAACCTCTGCCCAACCCTCGTGCGAGAGAGAGATACCTGTACTGTGCCTCTCGCATCTACCTTTCGCACTACCAGCCCTCATGAGGTCTGAAACCCTTTCCTCCTTTCAACCCAAATCTTTGGACCACGAAGTGCCCCCTCCAACCTTCGACTCTGGATCAGAGCTACTATCCCCAGATCTCACTTGTCACAAGTTTGCCAGTACTAGTGAAAATGCAGCGCATCCCATCAGAGAGGCAGATACACCGGTAACTTGGGTCACTCAAGCCCCTATCACTGATAATTGCCGGGCCTCCACCCGGACTCCTCCGTCTTCCTTCATTAGGCATTCCGAGATCGACATATTGTCTCAGCTAAGGCCTCGTTTGGCAGACGTGTCCTGCGGCGGGTCCTCAAGGACCCAGAGAGGCTCCTGAGCCAGACGGGGTCCCTCCTGTAGGACAGCCAAGCTTTGGTATGTCCCACTCTCTGGATGATCCGAGCAGCTCGAAGGAGAATGGGCGTTGGTTCTTACCTGACACGCCATTTCTATTCGAGCTGGGAAGATCATCCAGCCCCACTCTTATCCTTCCCGTCTGGTGGGGTCCTGTTTTGGCCAATGAATCATTAAGTCTAGTAAGATGAGAGTACGGTTTTCTCTTCCCTCTCGACTTCGCATAAACTGGGGGAACGCCTGGATGGAGCCACGTGATGGAGGGAGGGCGTTTCCTCAATAGTTCTACTCAGCCTACAATCAACACAGACTGAAGCACCTCCCACTCTCTGGATGATCCTCCCAGCTCGAATAGAAATGGCGTGTCAGGTAAGAACCAACGCCCATTTTCATTGGTAGCAATTAATTTGGCTTTTATTGTATTTTTAATATATAAAACTACTACTCTTTTGGTTTGGTGTGCCAATGAATTGTATAAATTGCCAATTTTAGGATAGTCCAAAACCTTAATATGTTGTTTTTTAATGTGTACTTTTTGTAAACAAATTATATTGCCATAATGTACTAAAAATCTGTTTCCTTTTAGTAGCCGAATTCAATGCATTTATATTTATTGATACTAACTTCTTTTCTTTTTCCATCATTTATACTTTATAAGTAGGATTTATTGCTCTCGTCCTTTGCTCCCTTCTTTTGGTTCTGCTCTTCCTCCTATTGCTCCTTCCTCTCATATTCTCTCTTCTTCCTTTCCTCTAAAATATTCTTCATAGAATTGTTCTGCTTTTTCTATTGAATCCAGTCTATGTCTTTGTTCTTGCCACATAACCATCAAGCCTTCTGATATTAGCCACCTATAATTTACTCCTTTCTTAATTAGTATCTTTGTCAAGAATTGATATTCCTTTCTCAAGTCTCTCACTCTTCTTGGAATTTGTTTTAACACCATGATTGTTTTCCCTTTGTATTTCAAAGGGTCATCCTTTACTCTCTGCAATATTTCTGTTTTTATTGCCATCTTGGTAAATCTCACGTACACTTCTCTAGGTAACTTATTTCTCATTGCAGATCTAGTGTATACTCTAAATATTTCATCAATTCCTTCCATCATTTTTTCTTTAGATATCCCTAAAACTTCTGCTAATATCTCCACCATTATCTCTGCAAGATTTTCTCCTTTTACTTCCTCCACATTTTGTAATCTTAAATAGAAATCTGCACGATCCATTTCCAATGAGATCATTGACTTTCCCTTATCTTCTGCTTGTATCAGCCTGTAATCTATTTCTCCTACTTTTTTCTCTGTATGGTCTGCTCTTTCTTCATTTTTTTGCATCCTCTCTTAATTTTTAGTCATCATCTGCTGTATGTTCTCCACTTTTTCTTCTACATGCTTCCCTTGTTCTTGAAATGCTTACATCATCATCTTTAAATCTTGCAGTGAAACTTTTCTTTTTCCTTTTCCTGCTTTTACATAGCCTGTATCGATTGTTGACCCACTGGACTCAAGGAAGATGAAGTAGGAATTGAAGATGCTGTTGTCTCTGTCTTCCTCATTTTTAATATTTATATTATAGTCCCAAAACAGATTGGATCCCAATTAATCTAGGCCCAGCTTCTTTTCTTCAGGTTCTTCTTTACCTTAATCCAATTTTATAGGGGTAGTAACCTCAGTATTAGGAAAAAACAAAAATTAAAATTCCAAGAAGGGAGGAATCAAAAATATAAAAATATAAAAGGGAAATATATAGGAAAAGAAAAAAGAGGAAAAAATAATCCAATAGTAATCCAATAATAATAATCCAATAGTCCAGGATTAAAAGAAGAAATCACAAAAAAGAAAAAAACTAAGCAAAAAGCCAGTCAAAAAGAAAAAAAAGAATGTCCCCAAAAGCACACGCTAGAAAGAAAAAATAAAATAACCAGCAGTAACTTATCCACTTTTATATTCTCTTAAGTAGAAAAATCCACAAAGCAAATTTGAGCCACCAACTCGTAACAAAACAAAATCTCTTCAAAGAGAAAAAGAAATCTCTTCCACTTTCAGCTGTTTCATGTATATTCCAAAGCTGCACCTGTTCAAAAGTCCAGTGCTTAGCTCCCTATCTTTCTTTCTGAGTCAAAAACAGCCTTTAGCCAAAACAACTTTTTGTCTTCTTTTCCTTTCCCATAAGTTTTATCTTCTTAGTTTTCCAAACATTTCTCTTTGACCATCAGGTGGCACTATTGCTCTGCTTTTTCTTTGCCTCTTCACTATATTATTTCAAGAAATCCTGTTTATAATTTAGAAAAAAAGAAAAAAAATTGACAGGAAAAAAGGGAGAAAATAAATCCAATGTCCAATTTAGTCTCTGACCAGCTAACTCCAAGAAAAAAAAAGAAATTCAGTCCAGTTCCAAATATGGTTC
This sequence comes from Pseudonaja textilis, assembly GCF_900518735.1. The sequence continues at coordinate 1,464,864 of NW_020769422.1, read as the reverse complement.
CTTTGACAATCTCAATTAATTAATTCCATTTTCAATTGACAGTTTAAAAAAGCTTTCCTCACTACTTCCAGAGGGGGATTAATCCCGCTCTGTTTTGTCTTCAAGCCCTCTTATAATTTGCTTGTTTTTTGAGGTGCTCTTTCATTATTTAAGTAGAAAAAAACAAAGTTTTCACCCAGTCCAGACACACTTTCCATTCCTTCTTCCGTTTGGGGCTATTCCAGCCTTTTAGCGGTTTTAATGGCCAATTCCACTACATCTGTCTTAGGAAGCTTTCTCTGGATTAACCAGGGACTTTTGCGATGTCTCTGGGGTCAACAGAGTGCGGTCCCCTTAATCATCGTATTTTCAGGACAAGCTAGGCTGTTTTTTGGGGGGTGACTTAATTTCTCCCCCTCGCGCACCCTTGCCTAGAGCGCCCCACGGGCAACCATGCCTCGCCACCAGCCGCTTCTAACAGCCGATCATGGCAGAGCGCAGAGGGCTCCCTACCCCTGCCAAGCACCTTTGCTGCAGACCTGGGTATGGTGCTGGCTGCAGGCCGGGTCAGCGGGCAGGCGGCGGCAGCATGGATGTCAGCCTCAATGGTGGTGGGGCATTTTACGCCACTGCTGCTTCCTCTGCTGCCATCGCTTTCCCTTCTGCCCTCGCCGCGGCTTATGCCGCATTAGGACTGCTGCCGTTGGGCAAGACACAGAGGCTGGAGTCCGTGCTGGACATTGTGGCACAGCGGTAGTGGAGAAGTGACCCTTCCAGTTGGTGGAAGAACAGTTCGAGTGTATCCCTCCTCTGGCAGCGTTTCAGCCGCTTCTTGGGTGAGGGAGTTGCCTCTGTAGCTTCCATGGTTCCTGCCAGCACTGGCGCTTCTCTCGTCAGCGCCATCTCCAACAACAGCGGCAACAGCAGCGGGACAGACCCCGTTGCCAATGAGAACCACCTGCCCTCCCGCAGGGGCATCACTTTGCTTTATGGCAGCTGTGTTGACAACATCCTGCAAGTCGGTGAGTCTTTCGGGCTTCAGTGGGTGGAAGCGATGGCAGGAGGGAGATGCCATCGTTTCTCTCCCCCCATGCCTCACTTTGCTTCCCGCCCCAGAGCTTTGGGTCACAGTCTCGTCCCCTGTATGGTTGGGCGCTCTCCTCTTGCTCCAGCTGCCCGAACCCCCCCCCCGTGGACCTTTTTCCCTCTTTAAGTTTTCTTTAGCTTCCTCCCCACCTCTCCCAGTAGTTTTGAAAAGGGAACCATCTATTCATTTTGCCCTTCAAGCAGAGGCAAACCTTCCAATCCAAACAGAAGAGAAAGGGAATCATCCTACAGACCATTACCACCGAGCTTCCCAGACGATTCTCCCAAAGGATTCACCCCAAAGGAGGATTCACCAATAAAGGGAGGGTTTTCAGGCGCTGGAGCAAGAGGAGAGTGCCCGACTGTAGAGGGGATGAGACCATGACTCGAAGCTCTGGGGCAGGAAGCAAGTGAGGTGTGGGGGATAAGAGAAATGATGGCATCACCCTCCTGCCGCCGCTTCCACCCACCGAAGCCTGAAAGATTCACCGACTTGCAGGACGTTGTTGACGCAGCCGCCCTCAAGCAAACCGATCCCCCTGTGGGAGGGCAGGCAGTTCTCGTCAGCAGTGGGGCTCCCCCACCCGAGAAGTGGCTGAAATGCTGCTGGTGGAGGAATGCGCTTGAACCATTCCTCGAACCACTGGATGGGTCACTTCTCTGCTACTGCCACGCCGCAATCTACAGCACAGATTCCGGCCTCTGCGTCTTGCCCAATGGCAGCAGTCTGAACACGGCATAAACTGCGGCGAGGGAAGAAGGGAAAGTGATGGTGGAGGAAGCCCCTCCAAGGCTGACATCAACGCCGCCGCCTACCCACCCGCTAATCCAGCCTGCAGCCAGCACCATACCCGGATCTGCAGCAAAGGCACTTGGCGGGGGTAGGAAGCCCTCCGTGTTCCGCCATGATTGGCCATTAGGAGTGGCTGGTGGCGAGGTGTGGCTGCTGCAGGCCGCGCCTAAAAGCAAGTACCCCGCCCTCCCTCCCATTTTGCATGTTTTAAATAGGCCTAAATTTTGGAGGAGGGGCTTAATTTCACCTCATGCCTAGAAAACATGCTGGGCCTTCCTATTGGGGGGGCGTATTGTTGGAGAAACATGGTAGATCCAAATAGACTGACCCAGCTGTGAGGATATCAACGGCTTTTCAGGAGATTCTGAATTGCCAGTCGTCTTGCTGTGACGTCAGCCCCGCCCTCCACTTTACCCCAATATGACCTGCTCAGACCAGAATCCTCCAGCAGTGAGTCCTTCATTGTTTGTAAGACACCATTCCGCCTCTCAGCTACACCATTTTCAGCTGCTGTGTATGGATTTGTACCTCTGTGTTTTATTCCTAACTGTCCTAACCACTGTTGAAAACTTGCTGACATGAATTCTGAACCTCTGTCAGCTTACAGCTGACATACCTGTTGTTTATATCTCCTTTCTACAAATCTTACCCATTGCTTAAATTTCTGTAGCACCTCTATTTTACTGTTTAGTAAATAGCAGAACCCAAACCTGCTGTAGTCATATACAATGACCAGTGCATACTTTGGCCCTCCCAAACTGGCTTGCATTGGCCCAACCAAATCTGCATATACCAGCTCTAGAGCTCTTGTTGTCTGCCTTGTGCTACTCTTGCTTACAGGAAATACCTTGGACTTTGATGATTTACATACTGCACAGTCCAAGTATCCCTTACACTAGGCTTGTCCAACCCGCGGGCCGCATGCGGCCCAGGTCGCCTCGTAATGCGGCCCAGTGGCCACCCCAACCTTCGTACCAGAGCCAGCGAGGAGGAGGAGGAGAGGCAGGCGCGAGGCGGGGCGAGGCGAGCGCCAGGCCAAGCAGCAACAGAAAAGGCGGGCGCCGTCAGAGCGCCACCTGCTGTTGCCGCCGCTTCTGCCCCCGCCATTGCTGCCACTTCTGCCCCCGCCGCCGCCGCTTCTGCCCCCACCGCCTCTGCCTCGCCACTGCTGCTGCTTCTGCCCCCGCCACTGCTGCTGCTTCTGCCCCCGCCGCCGCTTCTTCCCCCGCCGCCGCCGCTTCTTCCCCCGCCGCCGCTGCTGCTTCTGCCCCCGCCGCCGCCACCGCTTCTGCTTCCCCCACCGCCGCTGCCCCCGCCGCCACTTCTGCCCCCGCTGCCGCTTCTTCCCCCACCACCACTGCTGCTTCTGCCCCCGCCGCTGCTGCTGCGTCTGCCCCCGCCGCCACTGCCCCCGCTGCTGCTTCTGCCTTCCAGTCCTGCCTCATCCAGCCAGGCCATTTGCAGGAGGAGAGGTAGGCACGAGGCGGGCGAGCTTTCTCCCCCCTCCGCAAAATTTGGCTGGAAAATAAACCGTGATAAAAAAAACCGTGATAAAAAATAAATATTTTTTAATAAATAATTAATAATAAATAATAAAAACATCTCACTAACTTCATTTCCAAATAAATTTAATATGTTAACTATGTTTTCTATGGTTTTTTTGGATGATCAGGTATTGTTACTGTTATTTTATGTGCGGCCCAAACCAAATTTTCATCTTCTAATGTGGCCCAGGGAAGGTGAAAGGTTGGACACCCCTGCCTTACACCCTTCTGCAAAGTGTTGCATCTTTTGCAAAACTCTGAAGCTGGCATGGCCAAGCTTTCTATGCAAGAGATGAATGCATGAACCATTTTGTGCTACGTTTCCAAATTTTGGGGCACATTGAACCTTTTTTTCTTGCAACACATAAAGATTATGCTGCTTTATGCCCTGTGCACATACTTTTCCATTTCTCTTTATGAGACACTTCCAATTTACAAATGTGGTCTCAAACACTTTTTGGTCTAGACTAGAGACATTCAGTAAATTATGCTCCATTTCAGGCATATGTTACTAAACTTTTCCTCCAGACACGGAATCAGTCCGCTGCCTTTTGCTGTGACTTTAGCCTTCTGACTATTCGCCAAGGCTACTCTATCACCTATAGCTGGTGGTGTCAGCTTTGGAATCGTTATTAAAAGCTGTCACACAACTGCGGAGGATTGGAGGGGGCTGATGTTGTTTGAGTAGCTCTCAGTAGACAAAATACTGTAGATTCTGTAGTATTCAAGGTCATTGTGAATGGTGTAGCAAGAATTGGGACTGAAGGAGGATTGTTTCATGTGATGTATGATGTGGGAAAAAGGGGATGGGTTGTAGGTTGGGTCTTTGTGGGAAGTCTGGGGGGGGAACTTTAGTTTTGCAATTCCACAGAAGTACCAAGATCTATTCTAATAAAAATACTTTGAGATTATGGTTGTCTTGGAATTACTGACTGGAATGGATAATCTCTGGAATGCTGACAGCTGGATCCATTCTGAAAAACAATTTAGAATTATTAACAATTGTTTGACTATCCCCGCTGTCTATTAACCATTGTCTCTGCTATTACAATAGGTAACTTTTGCAACAGCAGCTTGTCCATCTGTTGTCTTTCTTCCTTGTAAACAGTCTTTCTTCAAATGATTTTTATCATCACATATGAAACACCTTTGGTGTTGCTGTCCTTTTTCTTGCTTTTTAGAAAAGCTTTGCTGCGCTGTAATATGATCTCTGCAGACATCTTTTCTTTTGCTTTGGAATGTGCAGACATCTTTTGCTTTTTCCTCTGCTCCTTGGGCCCCCACCTCAGGAATCTCTCCTCGTGGCTTTTTCTAAAATGGTGCTTGTTTTCTTCAGAAAGCAAACAGGCTTTAAGGGCTTCCATTTGTAAGTCCTGTTCTGGTTTGCACTCCAAAACAGCTGAAACAATGTCCCATGTTTCATCAAGACTATTTAACTCCAATAGCACCTTCTGTGATTCAGGAATCTGCATTCCACGCTGTTCCAACTCAATAAATAGATTCTATATGTACAGCAAATGCTGCTCCACACTCGCTTGTGGCTGCAGCAGGGCTCTGTATAATTGTCTCGATAATTGCACAACATTGCATTCTGATGCACTCACATGCACACTCCTCAATTTCAGCCAAACCTCATTTGCAGTCTTTAAATCAACTACAGTCAAGAATTATCCATTTTCAAAACTTTTTTTTTTGAACAAATTTTATTGATTTTCCAAAACAATACACAGACAAACAAAACATAAAATATAATGACATAGGAATTTTTTTTTTCTTAAAAAGCCAATACAACAACTTATTTAAAGACAGAATTATTCCAAGTTATCACATTTCCAAACAAGCACAATTTGATATATATATTTACCTTATCTGTTCATCTTCATATCTTATCCCAAACTTCTCTTTATTACTTCTTTTCCTTCTATTTATTCAAATTATATCTCTTTAACTTTAGATTGTATACATTTTTTATATCCATCTGTCTTATACATTTTCATTATTCTCTTCCAATAAAAAAAAAACAACAAGACATAAAACATAAAAACATAAACATCTTTTCTGAAAGTTGCTTGATCCCGGGTTAAAACTCATCATACAGACACCTCTTCAAAAATCACGTTCCTTTTATATATCATTCCATATCTTATTACCGTTTTCCATTTTCTATATAGCTTCTTCCTTTTTTTAACTCTCTTAATTTTATTCTACTCATCTCAGTTCAAGTCATAATACTTAACATTCTTTGTCTGTTCTCAACTATCCATTCATTTTTTCTCTTTAAACAAAACCTCTCCTGTACACTAATTAGAGTATGACGCCTTTAACTCTTTCCCCTAACCTGATAATACTTAATATCACACATAACTTGTATTGGGATTCTGTTTAGCACATCCTAAAGTCACACAATATATTATATAAAGAGAAAAAGAAAAATTTTAATCGTACCTATTAATACTTATTTATATATTTATATCTTGAACATTTTATTCTATAAATGCCTATAATAACACAATCTTATGTACCTTACAGAATCCCTTTTTCAATTAAATTTACCCATTGTCTATAAATAAATTTTCTTTCTTCAAATCTTGCTTCCCATCATTGAGACTTCTCACCCCCTCCTTTCTCCCTTGCTTCTTCTTTTCCTTACCCTGTTCACCCCTTTGTCTTTCCATCTCCCTTTCCTTCTTGTGCTTTCCCCCTTCCTGTTGTTTCCTTATCTTATATCCACCCTTCAACTCATTTTTATCTTTTTTGGTTGTTTTTTTAAGTTTTAAAATCCCTTTTTCCTTTTCCTCTTCCTCCTTCTTCTCCCCCAGTAGGGTCACATGTTCATCAAAAATGGTTCCTTCTTTGTCCCAATTATCCTGCTGCGCAATCAATTCTCCATAGGAATGCACCGCCATTTCTAGAGATTGAAAAAGAATGTCCAAGGTATCTTTCCAGTCTTGTTCTTCCTTTTTATATTTTAGATATTCAGTTTTAAATTCATCCAAAAGTGGTGCCATTATGAAGAGGAAAACTTTTTCCCAAAACAACCACCCGAGTGTTTTTAAACAAAGAAAAAAAAGTTTCCCAAAAGATGCAAAATCACCAAACAATCCAGATAAACTATTTCATTTAGCACTTTTTCCCTTCTTCCATTTCTTTTTCTGGGGTTGCTATTAAATCACAAAATTCCAATTATAATATGTCTTTTGAAGTCTTATTAATGTTCAAATGGCTCTTTAAAATTCTAGGCAGTCTGCTCCTTATTCTCAAATTCAATTTTTTTCCTCTCCCTTCCCACTCACAGCAGAAGAAAAAATTTTCTTTAAATATTTAGAAATCCATATCCCTTTGGCATTAGCACAGTCTTTAGCATTTAGCATACCTTCAATGCGGGTTTCTGATTTCTCTCAAAGCTGTTCCGTTTGGAAGGAGAGTGAAAAGAAAAAAAGTTTTCCCTTTGATATCCATTCGCTCCTTACTCAGTCTGGGAACAATGTGTCTTTAATAGGTGTTAAATACCAGGATACTTTCACTGTTCCTTTGTCCCGGTCAGCAAAATCGGCTTCATTTCTTCACAAACCCCTCCAGCACATTTCTTTCCCCGGCTGGGCTCTTCTAAATGGCGGCCATAAAAGATCGCCGTTCAGTTGCCGTCGGAGAGGGAGATTTAGCCGGCTAGGGAAGAGAGATGCGATATCTCTCGTCCCTGCCAGAACCCCCCAGCCTTCACCACCTTCTACAAAGGTGGCTTAGCCCCGAAGCCAAGTGGCTCGAGGCACTCAGGCAGTGAACACAGGCAGAACCCGTGCAGAGTCACGGAATCCTGCCTGCACCGAAGCACCACAAGCCGGAAGTCCATTTTCAAAACTTAAGATGGTGTAGGCCAGTGCCTTGTCATGCTGCATTTGATCTGTAGCTGCTAATAGTGCCTGGGGTGGATTAATAACATTATCCCAGAGCTCCTTAGCCTTCAGGAAGCATTCCAATTTTGCAGCCCAAACAATATAATTCTTCTGTCCCAATCGAGGCAGAGAGCTTTCCTTGAACTCAACAGCCATCCTGCAAGCTTTCTTAGCTTTGTTCTCTTTTTCATTTAACATAGGCTGTCCTTCAGTCAGTCTTACTGTTATAGTTCAGTCTTACTGTGTGCTTGGTATGCTCTGGGCTCATAACCTCTCAGAGTTTGCAGCGATCAAACCAGCATACAAGTAAATAATTCAGCAGGATTCATTTATAGAAGAAACTTGTTTATGTACAATAATATAAAACTTGATGCATGTATACAATACCTATGCAGTTCTTGCTATGTGTAGCAAGTACAAGAAGCAGAAGCAATCAGAACCACCAGAACTGAAGCATAGAAACACAGAAGCTATATAACCACAGAAGCAATATAATATAGAGGCAAAGACAAAGCAACTCTTATATACAAATCAGACAAAGTAAGCCACGCTGTCAGATATGTGTATCTGCCATTCTGCAATGGAAGTAAGGTGGTGGGGAGTTTGGATTTGATACATTTAATTCTTTTCCTCTCTATGTATCCCAAATATCCTATTTCTTACATTGTCTTCTGTATAACCTTTTACATGATTTATAATTGTTGTCTGGTGCTCCCGATGCCTGGAAAATTCTAACCTCTTGGGGAGATGTATGGGAAGAAGGGGCCATGTGGATTGCAGTGCCAGAAGATAGCCCCAGGAAACTTTCCTTATCTGCTTTCTCAGAGACGCTGGTATAATAACATCTTCACACCTGTGGATTGGTGGAATCCACATTGGACTGTTGGGAGGGGTCTCTAATTCCCTTTATCCTAGTCGCATGCCCTGAGGAATCTCAGATCCTGCTTTAAATTTTGACTTGCTTTTACCTCCCTTTAATAAAAAGATTCCTTTTGAATATTGGAGAGGCTGGTCCTTACACACGCCCAGGCTCCTAGCTGTCTGGGTCACCAAACAGTTCCCATTGGCTGACCTGTTACCATGTCTGTTCAAATTCATGAACTCATTCTCAGACGCTCGTTGGGTCCACTGCACCGAAAAGACTACTCACATCACAAAGGGAATGAGATGTTTTATTTCTTTCCAAGCAGTAACATCAAGCAACATCTGAGCAATATCAGTTAAAGCTAGCTCTTGGCTTACCTTAGCCCAGAGCTGCATTTATGTAAACACAAGTATGTAATTATCTGATTACTTTTATTAACATCCAGCAATTAGACTTTACCAGCACCTGGGAGTAATCTTAAACATATGCTTCTCAGTTACCCCATGCAGTTATCTGTAAATTCCCATACCACAATGCTTCACCCCTTCCCAACCATCACCGTCACCAACTGGCACCAACACCACTCCACAACATTGTTCCGAATATCCCCATGCCAAACAAAAAAAAAACCCTGGCATCTGCCCCATGGCTTCATTGTCACCTTCCATATCCACGTCATCATTCAGCGTCTCAGCAACTCTGGTCCGGAAACAACGCAGCAAATGGCAAATGATCCCACGCATTTGAAATAGTCCATCACAATCTGTCACAAGCGACGCCTAAGTGAGTGGGATGTCCTGCTGGCTAACATCCCAGGAGTGTGGACTCGTGCAGAAACATGGAGGCATGGGCGGCTCTGTCGTGGATCACCAGAGATACACAACAGACGGCTCCCTCTACCAGGATTCAGTCTACAACAACAATAAAAAAAGTTAGACAATAAACTTGTCCTCGGGACCCGGGTTTATCAGGATAGTTGATGTGGAATCGTTGTATCAGTCTATTTGCACATATGTCGGTGGATTTTATCCATGACACTTCTGTTTTGAGATATCCCATCGTACGACGTATTGGAGGGTTTTCCTCTTCACTCGAGAATCAAGTATCCTATCCATTTCCACGTGACCAGTGTCCACAGGAGATGGATCGATGACTGACGATGTCATTTTATCTTCATATGGTTTCAGCAAACTTGTGTGGAACACAGGATGTATATGTCCTAATATTGCTGGCAATTTTAACTTCACTGTTACGGGATTAATTACTCTGGTTATTTGGAAGGGGCCTATGTATTTGGGGCCCAATTTCCTACTGTTTAATTTTAATTTTATGTATCTTGTGGATAGATATACACGGTCACCAATGTGGAATGGCTTATAGTCCCGTCTCTTTTTATTTGCCTGTGTCTTATATTCTTGAGCTGTTTTTTCTCGGGCTTTTGTTATGTTATTCCAACAGTTTTGTACATTATGTGACCATATCTAAACATTAACAGGGTCGTTAATCATTACATTGTAATTCCGGCATCAGAACAAATTAGATACCATTAACCGCTTAGAAAGGGCTATAGCCCATACTTTCATCAACTGCATTGCATCACCCCAGTCACGTTGCTGGTAGGACACACATGATCGTAAGTACTGTTCCATCATTGCATTAGTTCTTTCGGTGGCACCATTGGTACTAAGATGGTAGGCCAAGATCAGTCCTTGACTCAACCCTAATAGATGGAGAAACTCGTGCCAAAAACGGGCAGTAAATTGTATTCCCCTGTTCGATATTATCCGCCTAGGCGTTTCATGTAGCCGATAAACATGTTTGATAAACAAACCTGAAAATTTCCTCGCTGAGGGTAACCCCTTACATGCGACAAAATGAGCTTGTTTGGAAAAAAAATAAAACAGTCCATATTACGGTATACCTTTTACTATTTGGGAGTTCAACAATGAAAATCCATAGCAATGTCTTGCCATGGACGTTGTAGTTCTGATATAGTCTGTAACAACCCTAACAGTTTTCCAACCCTTGGTTTCGATATAGCTCAGACCTTTTTGATATATTGCTCTACATCCAACCTTGTTAGTGTTTTGGGGACAAACCCCCAAGCAGAGTGCACAGCAGCAGTCAAGCCAGGCAGCCAAATGAGAGAGAGGTTGGGCCCAAGAGTATACACACACTGGAGACAAAAACACTGTTTGTAGTTTTAAATAGTTGTTTAATTCACACAGAGTTTAAGCAGTGTCAATCAGTCCATATGTCATTATCCAATATATCCATCCAGTAACCTAGTCCATTAACTAGTCAGTACAATGTCTTTATCTGCTTGTAAATCTTCTCCTTCCGATACCTTTCTCTCGAAGACAACGCTGAGTATGCACAGGATATCAGCTCACCAAGTAAACAGTCCTTTTGTTCAGTAGAAACGGTATCCAGCACAGTAACCAACAAGCAATAACAAGCAGATGTCTCAAACAGGAGTAAACAGCAGGCAGCAGACAGCAGAGAGACCAGCGACCAGGAAGACCAGGAGCAGGAAGGGTTACGTTACTCTCACTGCCTTTTATTGCTGCTTGCAACCGCACCCTTAATTATCTAATCACATTGCAGTTTGGTGCTTAAAGCTACAAACACTTAAACCTAGGTTTATATATTTATTCACCCAAACCTAGTTGGTGTATCCATATACCCAACATTCTCCCCTTTTGGGTGATATAAATATATAATACCCTTACAATTTAAACCCATACTTTTCACAACTCTCTAGGTGCTTAATGGCACCTTGGGCTTTAGTAAAATTATCAGCTACATTGTCCTCCGACATGCAGTACTCCAGCTGTATCATTTTACTCTTTACAGATTGTCTAACGTTTAGGTACCTTAAATCTGTATGCTTGCTCCTATTTTTTACTGCAATATTTGTGGCCATTTGAATTGCTGCCGATTATCTTCATGTACAATTATAGGATAATTTACAGTTATACCCATATCATTCATCATTTGTTTATACAAAATTAATTCAGTACATAATAGTGATAAACAGGAGAATTCTGCCTCCATAGTAGACAAATTTATATGCTGTTGTCTTATTGACTTCCAACCTATTAATGTCTTACCCAGCATTATGGCTGTTCCTGAAGTCGATTTTCTTGTGTCTCTTTCTGATGCAAAACTAGCATCTGCATAAGCACTCAGTATTAGATCACCTTTTGGCTCTAGATACAGTGCATTGTGTAATGTTCCTTTAAGATATCTTAAGATTCTCTTCAATGCTATCCAATGACATTGAAGTGGATCATTATTATGTCGTGCCAGCTGATTAATGCTATAAGCAATATCTGGCCTTGACCAATTGCTAATGTATGATAAGCTACCAATCAAAGATTGATATATTGCCTTATCAAACTTGGGACTTTGAGCATCCATTTTGCAAATATCCTGACTCATTGGAGTCTTTGCAGGCTTACAAAGTTCCATCTTATAATCTATTAGCAATTTAGATATCTTATCTTCCTGAGATATCTTAAAACCTTTCTGTGTTTTCAGTATATTCAAACCTAGATATTTCTTTATCTCCCCTAATTGCTTGATTTTTATTTTCTTTGCTAATGATGCTATTATTTTATTTGCTTCATCATTAGTCTCAGTAATCAAGGCAATATCATCCGTGAATAATAATAATAATGATATTTTACCATTTGTCTCCCTTTTAAACAGACATGGATCGGCTAAACCAGCTTTAAACCCTATATTGTTCAGTTCCTTTACAATATACTGGTTCCATTCATAGCCCGATTGTTTAAGACCATAGAGGCTCTTCTTTAACAACCAACAATCATTATTATTTTCACCTTTAAATCCAATAGGCCTTTTCATATATACAGTATGTCTTAGTGGAGCGTGCAAGTAAGCTGTTTCCACATCTAAATGGTTAACTATATATTTCTTGCTTGCTGCCCACACTAAGGCTGCCCTTAACGTTGCTGCTTTAAGACTAGGTGCAAATACCTCATCATAGTCATTGGCACTTTGTCTAAAACCTTGGGCTACTAATCTTGCCTTATGGATTATATTTCCATCCTTATCAGTTTTTATCTTAAAAATCCATTTGCAGCCAATGGGTTTTATACCAACAGGTAATCTCGCATTTTCATATACCTTCATATCCTTCAAGGATTTCAATTCCTTATTCATAGCTGCATACCAACTTTCCTTATCTTTAGAAGGATACTTTTGTATTTCATCCACAGTATTTGGCACTCTATTTACCTGGCACACTGTGTTAGCCTGGTATCTATCAGGCGGTCTAGATATTCGTGTAGTTCTTCTGGGAATTACAGGGCTTGTATGAGGACTTTTTTGAGTTACTACCTGTTCATGTTCCTCAGCTTGCTCAGCTATTTCTTCTATTTCTTCTTCTATGGGCACAATTTCTTCCTGTATTTCTCTCTTTACTTTATTCTTAACGTTACAGGGATACTTAATGGGATTTCTATAGGATTCAATAATCACTTCTTTATTGTTATCCTGTTCTAACTTATCCCATCCTACGTGCTCTAGAAATTGGGCATTAGCACTACATAACACCTTAGATGTGCCTTTCTCCCAAAATCTATATGCCCTATGGTTAGCTTGGTAACCAACGAAGAAGAATTGTTTAGCTCTGTGTTGCCCTTTACGCCTGAGTTGTGTAGGGATATGCACCCATGCTGGTGCACCAAATGTGTGCAGGTAACTCAGATCAGGCTTCCTGTCATGCCACATGGTAAATGGTATTTCACCAGTAGTTGAGTTAACAACGTTGTTCAATATGTTATTAGCACACATTGTGGCCTCCCCCCACACAGAATCAGGTAATCCAGAATCAGTTAACATTGTTCTAACCATTGCCTGTAGTGTTTGGCCTCTTCTCTCTATAAATGCGTTGTGTTGTGGTCTGTATGGTGCAGATTTCTTGTGCTCTATTCCAGCTGCCTTTAATCTATTCTGGAATTTGCTGTTAACAAATTCCGTACCATTATCTGTCACCAAGGTTATTAGTTGCCGTTTAGTCTTTCTTTCTGCAAACTTTAACCAGTTGAAGAAATGTTGATATGTTTCAGTTTTGCTTTTCATTAAGTAGCAAAACCCATATCTAGAGTAATGGTCCATAATGCTCAGTATATATCGAGCACCCCCCATACTGGGTTTCTTTGGACCTATAATGTCTGCAAATACTACTTCTAAAGGTTCTTTAGCCTATTTGCATTTAGCCTATTTGCAGGCAATATTTTACTCTTATCTTCACAGCAGACATTACAACGCAAATATTTATCACAAGGTTTTAACCTTATTCCTTCAGATAACTCTACTGTACGTTTTAGCATTTTAAAATTTACATGCCCCAAACGCCTATGCAATAAATGGATACATTCATTATGAGGCTTTATATTGTTAAATACAGTCTGTGCCTCCCCTTTCTTACTATCATGTAAGACATACAATGCTCCATTTAAAGCTGCAGTTACCCTTTTGTTATCTTTTTCCAGTATGCACTTATTATCCTTAAATGTAACTACATAACCTAGTTTATCTAATACTCTTACAGAAAGTAAGTTCATCTTTAACTGTGGTACATACAACATTTTTATATTCTGGTTTAAGCATGGGCAATATGCAATACCTTCACCCTTGGCCTTGAGGTGCCAGCCACTTGCGAGTGATATATGATGAGAGCTTGTAGACATTTTTATAAACTTTGTCTTATCTCTCGTGATGCAGTGGGATGCACCACTGTCCACCACCCATAAATCATTCTTCACATCACAGTTGCTAAACATGGCTAGTTCAAAGGATTTCTTTGGCTTTTTTACATTCTGGCTTTTTCCTTTTCTGCAGAATCTTGCCAAATGTCCTCTGCCTCCACAATTAAAACACTTTTTAATTGTGTATGCCGTTGAAGATAAATTCTCTTCTTCCGGGTGCTTTACTTTACATAGCTGGTTTCTTTCAAGCTTTGAAGATAATTTCTCTTCTTTATTAGGCTTATCTTCTCTCAGCTGGTCACGTTCAAACCTTCTTCTGGCTTCTTCTAATAGCCTGCCGGTTATCTCAGTTACTGATAAACTGTCTTTTGGCAATACCTCTAAAGCAGTCACAAAATCATCATAGCTTCGATCCAAAGAAGACAGTATAATGTATACTTGTTGCAACTCATTAAATATAAGCTCTTTTTCTTGTAATTCCTGAAAAATGCTTTTCATACAGTTTAAATGAGTTAACATGTCTCCATTCTTCTCAAGATGTGTTCTAAACAGCTTCCGTGTAAGATTGATATGAGGTCCTACACTGTCTCGAACATAAATCTTTCTGAGACTCTCCCAGCAGTTTGCAGCATTTTCCTCTCCACGGATATGAATCAGTTGCTGGTCAGAGAGAGTTAATCCTATGATGCATAAAGCCTGCTCATTCTTTCGTTCATAGTCTTGTATCTTTTTGGCATCCTCTTCAACATTAGGATCTAAGTTAGATACATCTGGTGGGTTTGTTATTATGTCCCACAAACCTTCTCTTCGTAGAAGTAAACTACATTTCATTGACCATGAAACATAGTTTGTTCCATCTAGTCTGGATATCATGGACAGACTTGGCAAATTTACTTGTGCCATTGCTCTTCAGATGAATAACTATTCAACAAACAGTTTGTTTATACAGTAATGTGCAACTCACACCAAAACTCTCTCTGCTATAACCTGGTTAGTTAGACTGTGCTCACTGCTGGGCCCATAACCAATGTTAGTGTTTTGGGGACAAACCCCCAAGCAGAGTGCACAGCAGCAGTCAAGCCGGGCAGCCAAATGAGAGAGAGGTTGGGCCCAAGAGTATACACACACTGGAGACAAAAACACTGTTTGTAGTTTTAAATAGTTGTTTAATTCACACAGAGTTTAAGCAGTGTCAATCAGTCCATATGTCATTATCCAATATATCCATCCAGTAACCTAGTCCATTAACTAGTCAGTACAATGTCTTTATCTGCTTGTAAATCTTCTCCTTCCGATACCTTTCTCTCGAAGACAACGCTGAGTATGCACAGGATATCAGCTCACCAAGTAAACAGTCCTTTTGTTCAGTAGAAACAGTATCCAGCACAGTAACCAACAAGCAATAACAAGCAGACGTCTCAAACAGGAGTAAACAGCAGGCAGCAGACAGCAGAGAGACCAGCGACCAGGAAGACCAGGAGCAGGAAGGGTTACGTTACTCTCACTGCCTTTTATTGCTGCTTGCAACCGCACCCTTAATTATCTAATCACATTGCAGTTTGGTGCTTAAAGCTACAAACACTTAAACCTAGGTTTATATATTTATTCACCCAAACCTAGTTGGTGTATCCATATACCCAACAAACCTCATTTTAGGCCACCAAATTGGCATCTTGTCAAGTGTAAAGTTTTCAAAACACTGAAAGGCCCAGCCTGTTTCACATCATGGCATTGGGCTAATATATCCTCTCTACAACCAGATGGCACCTAGATCTTATCCCCTCTCCAGGCTAACCCTTCCTTGTATAAACAGAGTGTTCTATGCTCTTTGAGCCACTCATCTTGTTCTGTAACCTCCTGTAACATCTTTAGTCTAATTTCCTTTACCCGTATCATCTGCCCGTTACTCTCTCTCACATCATCAACAATAATTGGCTGAATGACATCTTCCCGGTCCAATTTATATTGAGGCAACCGGGACAGAGCGTCTGCCATAAAGTTTCTTCTCCCTGGTACATAAAGTAACTTGAATTTGAAGCGCTTAAAGTATAAAGCCCATCTAACTCGTTTGGGGACAGATTCCTGGGTTTCTGCAAGGCCTCCAGGTTTTTATGGTCAGTCCATACTTCAAATGGCTCTTTTATCCCTTCCAATAGATGTCGCCATGTACGAAGGGCCCACTTCACAGCGAAGGCTTCTTTTTTCCAAATAGCCCACCCCATTTCCATGGGGGTAGATTTTCGAGAAGTATATGCACACGGTTGTAATTCTGCATTTTCATTCTCTTGCAGCAATACAGCTCTAACAGCTACGTCACTAGCATCTGCCTGCACAACAAAGAGTGACTGGGTGTTGAGATGTTGTAGCACAGGTTCTTGGGAGAATAAAGCCTTTAAATTATCTAACGCTTGTTGACAGTTCCTGGACCATACAATAGGTTGATTTGGCTTTGGTTTCATCGTTTGATCTTTCATTTTCAACAACTCTGTTAAGGGTAACGCAATCCGAGTGAACTGGGGAATGAACTATCTATAAAAGTTTGTGAATCCTAAAAAGCTCTGCAATTGTTTCCTGGTTTTTGTGGCTTTCAATTCCAATACCGCCTTCACCTTATTAGGATCTATTTCCAAACCCTTACTGAATATTCTATATCCCAGATAATCCAATGATGTGCAATGGAATTCACACTTACACAGTTTTACATATAACTGGGTGTGGAGTAATTTATTTATTTTTGTTTAAAAGCAAACTTTATTGAATATACAATTAAAATAAACTCATACACAACATAGAAAAACAAAGAAAACAAAAAAACAACCCGAAACAAGGGCAATTCCATTATCGACAGTTTGTGGTTCCTTATTTGTTATCATTATTGATGTCATATTTACAATTAAATCTTAATGCGAGTATAGCGTGACTACCGATGTAGCTTAATCTCCTTTACAGTTTAATAATGTTTACTGTTGTATTATCTATCTTTGTTCTATCCAATCGTACCAACATTCTCAACTCTTGTAATATTCTGATGATTCTTTATCCTCAATTTATCCATTTCTGCACAATTTACTATTTTCTGAATAGTCATTTCCTCTGTTGGAATATAGGCTTATTTCCAACATTGTGTAAAAGCTAATCTAGCTGCAGTAAGTATGTGTAATAATTATATATTTAGCTTTTTTTGGAAGTTGTCTATAGCATATCCCTAATAGGAAGAATTCTGGTTTTAATTTCATCTGCTCAGCCGTAATTTCCTCCAACCATTTTTTGATTCTCTGCCAGTATCGTTGGGCTTCTGTACAGGACCACCACATATGATAGAATGTTCCGTGTTTCTTTTTACATTTCCAGCAATTCAGATTCATGTTAGGAGACATCTTCGCTAATCTTGGAGAGAGATGCCATCTGTAAAACCTTTTATAGACATTTTCTTTATATGTTACCAATTTTGTGATTTTATTATTCCTGGTCCAGACCTTTTCCCATTCTATTAGAGTGATGCTACGTCTGATATTTCTTTTTCTTTTTTTTTGAAGTGGAGGATGTACATTTATGTCTTGTTTTTCATTATAATTATTTTACAGTGTTTAGAAATACCTCTGTAGAATAGATATTTCAGTTACATAAAACATGCCCTCTACTACTTTGCTGGGCAAGATCCCAGGGTTGGTGCTACTCTTTCTAAACCCCAATGGCTATCTTCAAAAACCAATCAATTAAATCTTGCCACCAGTTTATTGGAAGGAAGACAGAAAGCTGTTGCTGAATGACTTGGAAATTTTTCTTAGGAAATATACAATCTGAGGCCTGACATTTGCACAATGAGTTACTATAACTCACTTGGGCTTGAGAGTTCTTTTTAATGAATAAATTTTATTAATTTTACAATTAAAACAAACCAACAACACATACACAAATGAAAGAAAAGAAAGAAAAAGAAAGAAAAAGAAAGAAAAGAAAAGAAAATAGAAAGAATAGAAAGCAATTAGAAACATTCTCCTTAGGGCTGCTCAGAGCATCCAGAAGTGGGTGGTGCTTCAGTCTCTGCATTCATAGGCTGAGCTTAATTTTGAGGAACGCTCCTCCTCCACCACTTGTCTCCACCACAGCATTGCCCAGTTTTTGCTCAGCCTCGTGCGAGACAGGCAGTGCATAGACTAGCTCCTTGGCCGATTCAGGATTTGTTGTCTTCAATCGCAATTTCTTCTGATTTCAGGTTTGATTTGTTTTCTCTCTCATTTAGCCCTGCGCAAGTGGTCTGTTTGTTTGCTATTCACCCTAGGGAAGCGCTGTTTTGCGCCCCCATGGGTGGTAAGGGGGAGACCCAGTAGTGCCTTCGCACTACCTCCCTTCCCAAAACCTTACCCTGCCTGTGTGCCGCTTTGCTTTGTTTGAGTTTATTCCGCCCTGAGAATGCCGTTCCTGCAGGGAAGGGATAATCCCCCCCCCCTTCCCTGCCTCTCTCTTTCCAATTAAGAGCCTCGGTTTGCTCTTGGAGGAGAATTCCACACTGAACTATCTGCGGAGCCCTCGCATCGTTGCGGCTGCCATTTTGAAAGCCTCCTCATGGCCGCTGCCATTTTGTTTGCGCCTTTTCCTGCTGTGTGTGCTCTCCGCTCTACGTTACAGGACCCGTAGGCCTGTTTCAGAGCGATTTCATCTCTCCCCTTGCATTTGCAATTGAGGTTCTGACTATTAATTCTGGATTAAATTGTTGGCTTCACCACAGCTCACTGCCAGCTGCTCAGTTGCAGCAGCAACCCACACCCAGTGTTGCCTGGGAAGGAAGGTTGCTAAAGGCCCTACTTTTCCTCTGCCTTTCTGGGCCTCAGGCGTTCTCCTTTCAGCTGTTTGGACTTGTTGTTTTTTGGCTAATTGGTTACCTTAATAATAATAATAACAATAATAACAATAAAATAATAATAATAATAATAATAATAATAATAATAATAATAATAATAA
>NW_020769422.1:1426218-1445991 GCF_900518735.1 Pseudonaja textilis | reverse complement strand
AATAATAATAATAATAATAATAATAATAATAATAATAATAATAATAATAATATAAGTTAAAATACGAATGAGGGTGAAATATTATCAGGGTTCCCGGTCTTGCTACAGATTGGTCCCTGGGCACGCCAACCACCTTCAATTTGACTCATACCATATTCTGCAGTACTCGTATCCTCATAGAAATGGCAGAGGGTAATACTTCTAGAGGACCTTCTCTGAAGGCTAAATCTAAGACCCATCACTTGCACAGACAGGCTAAGGAGACCTCCAAAGCCTCCCAGAGGGGTGCCCTGAGGCGACATAGGGCCCTGGAGAAGGAGATTAACAGACGCTCCAAAGAGGCCCCTGTTACAGTCCTCCCACCCTCCACTCCCTCTACATCTGCTCCCCCCCTCCTCCAGATTTTTCCTCACTATCCAGGCGCAGCTCGCCCTCTCAGGGCCAACAGGCGCAGATTACTGGAACTCCGGCTAAACAGGATCCTGAAGCCACCTTCACGCCTACTGCTGCTGGCCTACACCAAGAAGAACTGCTCATAGAGGAAGTCCCAGAGAAATTACGATCCTGGATGGAGCTGGCTATCCGCCAAGGCATTGCGGCGGGACTCCAGTAAATAGCCAGGCCTGGCCACTACATGGCAGCCTCGGAGCACGAGTCTCAATCCGTAAGATCCATTCCCAGATCGGAACCGCTCCATGGATAGGTATCCCTGCAGGGGGAGGTTGCCCCTACAGTAAGGGAGGAGGAGGAAGAGGAAGGGGACCTAGATCTAATCAGGGAAGAAGAGGAGTTTGACTTGGGGTCTGTGCAATACAGCGAACCCCTTTCTGAGGTAGACCCATTAGAAGGGGAGATGTCCGAGGACAAGGGTCTTACTCCCGGCCAACCCGCCTTTGTGGGCTATTCAAGCCACAATTATTCAAGTCCCTCCTTTTCAAGGCCAAGAATATTTCGAGCCTAAACACTCAGTCACCATCTGATCCCACTCCTCTTGCTCCGGAAGGTCCAGAGGACTCCATCTTTAAGCAGCCCGTAGTGGAGGCTGAAGTCATCCCAACTCCTCTCATTTTCTCTGACCTGGTGGTTAAACAGTTGGCCTCTACAGCGGCGCCCCCTGCCCCGTCGGCCCATGACAAAAAATATTTCAATCTGGACCCAGAATTTTCCAATTTATTGGGTACCCCTGAGGTTGATGAGATCATTGTGGGTCTAGCCTCTTCCTCCACCCTCAGTGATGCACTGGAGGCCCTGAGGCCAGAGGAGAAGTGGGCCGAGCTGGCCTCGCGCCGAGCACACCAGTCGGATGCCTGGGCAATCAGATCAGCCACGGCCGCCTCTTTCTTCACCCGTTCATCCATTCGCTGGCTCTGCCAGCTTAAATAACACGTTCCAGTGTCCAATGTCAGAGCGCATCAGGACATAGCCAAGATCACGGCCGCAACTGAGTTCTCCGCCGATGCCACCTATCACACTGTTAAATTCTCCACCAGAGCGATCTCATCACACATCACAGCCCTGACTGGTCTGGCTGAAACATTGGCAGGCAGATCTTAAGAATAAGGTCAAATTGGCTTCCGCTCCCATCGTGGGAAACAAATTGTTTGGACCATCTTTGGACCCCCTATTAGTGGAGGGCTGCAACAAGAAAAAATTTCTTCCCTCCTTCACCCGGAGGTGAGAACCTAGAACCTCGCAGCCCTTTCGTAGAGCTCCCTTTCGGCCCTTTTACCAGGCCCCTTTCTCCCCTAGATATCAAAGGCCCCCTCCCTTCGGGACGGGTCAACCCCCAGACAGGGCCGACTCATCTGACAGAAACAGAAGGGGCAGTAGCTACAAGAGGCCTTTTCGGGGATCAAGTAGCCGGCCCTTCCGGCGCTCCAGATAGGCCATATGACTCCATTCCCATTGGCGGGCGTCTTAAAGCCTTCGCCAACCAGTGGGCCTCCTTTACTTCTGACGCCTGGGTCAAGGACACCATCAGGTTCAGTCTGGCCCTCGAGTTCCAGTCCGCCCCTCCCCCCCCGATTTCTTTATGCCATGTCCTCTCTCCAAGGACTGCACTAAGCGTAACTTCATGGATTCAGCTATCCAACACCTAATTGACATAGAGGCCAACGGGTCCCTCAGGCACAACGAGGGTGGGGTTTCTACTCCCATTTGTTCATAGTCCCAAAGCACTTGGGGGGATGGAGAGCGATACTGGACTTAAAGCGGCTTAACCGCTATCTGGTATACCATAAGTTCAAGATGCACACATTGCAATCTACCCTATTGGGAACTAGACAAGGGGACTGGTTGTCATCCATAGACCTCACAGAGGCATATCTACACATCGCCATCCAGCCTTCCCATCACAAATTTCTTTGCTTTTGCTATAATATCCACCACTTCCAATACGTGGCACTTCCATTTGGTTTAGCCTCCGCCCCTAGAACCTTTACCAAGGTTCTAGCTGCACTGGCGGCCCACCTCAGGACCCTCCCGGTGCATCTTCACTGTTACTTGGATGACATCCTCATACTATCCCACTCTAAATATCAAACAGTGAGGGACACCCAGGTTACCCTAGCCGCTCTCCAGGAGCATGGGTTTCTTATCAATTGGAAGAAGAGCCAATTATCCCCTTCCACCAGAATAACCCATCTGGGGACGGTGATTGACACCCTGAAAGGGAAGGTGGTCCTATCTTCGGATAGACTTCTCACTATCCAGAAATAAGTTAGAACCGTCAGGCATCTCAGGAGGGTTTCCCTTCTGAAATTATCTCAATTACTGGGAAAAATGATTTCATGTATTTCCATTATTCCCTGGGCCCGTCTACACACCAGATCCCTCCAGTGGTTCCTGCTTCCATACCAGAGATCCGGCACAAGCAACTCAAAACTCAAGGTCAGGGTTCCACCAAAGGTCCTCATGTCCCTCCTTTGGTGGAGCAAATTGTCCATCAACAAGGGCTGCCCCCTCAAGGAGCCCCAAAGACTCACCGTCACCACAGGCGCCAGTCTGTTCGAATGGGGCGCTCATGTTCAGTCCCTCACATCACAGGGCAGATGGTCAGCGACAGAGCGATTATGCAACATAAACTGGCTGGAACTTCACGCCATGCACCTGGCCCTTCGCAACTTCCTCAGGTACGCGGCTACCACATCCTCATTCTCACAGACAATGTGACGGCCAAAGCACACATCAACAAGCAGGGGGCACACAATCATTACGTTTGATGAGGGAGGCCAAGCGCCTCTGCCGTTGGACAGAGTCCAACCTCCTTTCCATCAGGGCAGAACACATCTCGGGACTATCAAACATCCAAGCAGACTGGTTGAGCAGGGCTACCATAGACCAGTCGGAGTGGCACCTCCACCCATCACTGTTCAAGGAGGCGGCATCCATCTTCGGGCAACCGGTAGTGGACCTGTTCGCCTCCCCCCTCAATGCCCAGCTTCCAAGATTCTTTTCAAGGTTCCCATCCCAAGGGGCGGAGAATCACAATGCTTTACGTTGCCCTTGGCCCACGGGGCTACTGTATGCATTCCCCCCCAGCGCTGATGCCCAGGGTCATCCAAAAGGTTCTTCACGAGAAAGCAGAACTGCTTCTCGTAGCACCTTATTGGCCCAGACCTCCTTAATTTACGGACCTCCGCAGTCTCTCAATGGCCCCACCCCGGAGGATCCCATCAGACAGGATCTCTCTGTCTCAGGGACCACTTCTCCCACCCAGACCCCCAGTGGCTCCAACTAACCGTCTGGAGGTTGAGCAGGACCACCTGAGGAGGGAAAACCTATCTAGCAGGGTCATTGACACTATACTAGCAGCCAGACAACCCTCAACTATAAGAATCTACAACGCCACATGGTCCATTTTTTGTAAATGGTGTGACAAGCTCCAAATTGACCCCGCTTCCCCTTCCATTGCTTAAATTTTAGACTTCCTGCAGGAGGGACTCAGTAAAGGGCTGTCCCCTAATACATTAAAATGACAGGTAGCAGCCTTATCAACCGTCATCTCCTGTGAAGGAGCTGATTCCCTTTCTCATCACCCCCGTATTCGGGCCTTTCTTAGAGGGGCCACCAATTTACACCCTCCAACTCTACACCGGTACCCAACCTGGGATCTTAACAGAGTCCTTATCTCACTTACAAAAACCCCTTTCGAGCCCTTAAGGGAAGCATCTCTATAGTTTCTAATATACAAGGTAGTCTTCCTTGTAGCGATCACATCAGCCCGTAGGATATCGGAGATTGCAGCCCTATCCATTAGAAAAGACCTCTGTTTTTTTTCACACTGATCGAGTGGTCCTCTGGCCTGATCCTACCTTTTTGCCCAAAGTCAATTCGGTTTTCCACAGAGCTCATGAACTTATCCTTCCAAATTTTTGCCCCAAGCCATCACAGGAAAGGGAAAGGCAATGGCACACACTGGATGTCAGACGCACTCTGCGCGTTTACATCAAGCGCACAGAGTCCTTCCGAAAGTCAGAGGCCTTGTTTCTTTCCTTTCAACCCAAGATGCAGGGGCACAAGGTATCACCGTCCACCATAGGCCGTTGGATAAGGGTGGCAATAGCCAGGTTGCAGGCCTTACAGGTACCCAGAGGTATCTCTGCTCATTCCACCAGGAGTGCGACAACTTCGGCAGCCTGGGCCACCCAGGCACCAATAAATGGAATCTGCCGGGTGGTGACGGGGGCCTCCCCATCACCTTTTATCAGGCACTACAAGATCGATGTGTTTGCCTCAGCTGAGGCTTCCTTTGGTAGAAAGGTTCTACAGAAGGTTTTTAGAGAACCCGAGGTGGCTACAGACCAGACGATGCCA
This sequence comes from Pseudonaja textilis, assembly GCF_900518735.1. Next base: position 1,441,176 of record NW_020769422.1, on the reverse strand, counting down.
CACCTGTAGGACAGGCCCAGCTGTGGTATGTCCCACTTCTGGATGCTCTGAGCAGCTCTAAGGAGAAGGGGCATTGGTACTTACCTGATACCCCCGTTCTCTTTGAGCTGAGAAGAGCATCCAGCCCCACCCAAATTTCACCGCCTAGTGGGGTCTTGTTTCGGCCAATGAACCATTAGTTAGTTAGGATGAGAGCATGAATTTTTTTCCTCTTGTCTTCGCAAACTGGGGAACACTGTGGAGGAGACACATGGTGGAGGAGGAGCGTTCCTCAAAATTAAGCTCAATCTATGAATGCAGAGACTGAAGCACCACCCACTTCTGGATGCTCTGAGCAGCTCAAAGAGAACGGGCGTATCAGGTAAGTACCAACGCCCCTTCTCATCTTCCACAGTTTGTAAGATCTCTTTTTTTCCCCATAACCCTTAATTTATGCCATACACACACACCTAATCTTTACATATATCTATATATCACTGCTATAGGTTTATCCTATCCTCTTTTGCCTTGTAGTGTAAAATCTATCTTTGGTCAATCCAATTGTAGCAACAGTTCCAGCTATCGTAGTATATTGAGGTATCTTTTTTTTTTAGTGCCAAAGTTAGTTTGTCCATTTTTGCACAACTTGAGATTTTTTGGATGATCATTTCGTCTGATGATGCCTGAGGCTGCTTCCAACATGGGGCGAAGGCTAATCTGGCCGCTGTTAAGATGTGTATTGTTATGTATTTCCCTTTTTTGGAAATTTGTTTGTCAAAGATCCCTAACAAGAAGGACTCTGGTTTGTATTCGATCTGCTCTTTTGTCATTTCTTCCAGCCAAATTTTGATTTTCTTCCAATAACTTTGGGCTTCTATACATGACCACCACATATGGAAAAAGGTTCCTTTTTTTTTGCATTTCCAGCAAATTGGACTCATTTTGCAGTGTATCTTCGTTAACCTCGAAGGAGGGAGTTGCCATCTATAAAACATTTATAGGCATTTTCCTTATATGCTACCGATTTTGTGATCTTATTATTTCTACCCCAGACCTTTTCCCATTCCGTTAAGGTGATGCTGCGTCCTACATTCCTACTCCAGGCAATCATGTTCCCTTTTACAATTTCTTCTTCTGATTCAACTTCTAATAAATAATTATAAACTTTTGTTATTTTTTTTTGCCTGATCCTAATAAAATTTGATCTAATTGCTGGAGCTTGTTGTTGATTCCGAATTCTTTCTTATCCTGTTTGTATCTACTTTGAATTTGAAGGTATGCCCACTGATCAATTTTTTGTCCTTGCTCTTGAAGTTCTTGCCTCGATTTCAAATTTCCTTGTGTGTCCAATAGGTCCTTATATTTAATCATTTTGGTGATATCCAAATTGTTTGGGTGAATCATCGCCTCTATTGTTGAAATCCAGATTGGTACTTTTATATAGTGTTTTTTCCATATTTTCTTCCAATTAGTTAATAATGAGTCTCTGATTAGATGTCTATGGAAATATTTTTGACTAGTTTTCCCTACATCCCATAGAAAAGCATGCCACCCCCTTTGCAAATCATGGCCTTCTAAAAATAATATTCTCTTGTTAATTAAATTCACCCATTCCTTCAACCATACTAACGAGGCAGCAATATAATACAACTCCCCTGCCCTTCATATCCTGCATTGCTTTTAAATTTATTCTAGGTTTTTTCCCTTGCCAAATGAATTTAACAGTTATTTTGTTGAGTTCTTCAAAAAAAAAATATTGTAGTTTAATTGGGATCGTCTGAAATAGGTATAGGAATTTAGGATGAATATTCATTTTAATGGTAGCAATCCTGCCTAATAATGAAAGTTGCAGCTTACCCCATGATTCTAAGTACTTCTTTACCTGTTGCATCAATTTATCATAATTATTTTCTTTGAGTGTCTTGCAATGCGCTGTCAACCATATTCCTAAGTATTTAACTTTCTTTGTCACATGTGTTTCCATAACTTCTTCTAACTGTATTTTCTGTTTTTCTGTTAAATTTTTAGTCATTAATTTGGTTTTCTTCCTATTAATTTTGAGTCCTGCTACTGCTCCAAATTGTTCGAATTCATTCATCAATTTTTGTCCTCTATCTATTGGTTCCTCAATAAAAAAGATCATATCATCCGCAAACGCTTGCAATTTATATTCTTCTTTCTTGACCCTTAATCCTTTTATATCTGGGTTCCGTCTAATTCATGTTAATAATGTTTCTAATGATAATATGAAGAGGAGGGGTGAGAGTGGGCAGCCCTGTGTAACTCCTTTTTCTATTTTTATTGGGCGGGTATATTCCCCGTTTATTATAATATTAGCTTGTTCTGTGTCATAAATAGTTGTTATAATACTTTCAAATTTGGTGCCTAGGTTCATATTGTAAATTTTTTGGATTAAAAATTGCCAATTTAAATTGTCAAAGGCCTTCTCTGCATCTAAAAACATAAGTGCAATTTGTTTTTCGGGGTGAGCTTCATAAAATTCTAGGAGATCTAGTACTGTTCTTAAATTATTCCTGATTTGTCTGGTCGGGAGAAATCCATTTTGGTCTTCATGTATATGCACATTTAACATTCTTTTTAATCTACTTGCTATAATAGAAGTAAATATTTTGTAATCAGTATTTAACAATGAAATTGGCCTATAATTTTGTATATATCGGGGATCCGAATCCTTCGGGATCAGCGAAATCAATGCTCCCCTCCATGAGTCCAGCATGCTGGCTGCCAATAAAACATCGTTAAAAACTTCTACCATAAGAGGTCCAATTTGTTCTGCAATTGCCTTGTACAACTCCCCTGGGATCCCATCTGGGCCCGGGGTTTTGTTGTTTTTCTGGTTCTCTATTGCTGATTTCAATTCCGACCAACTAATGTCTTTGTTTAATAGTTCTACCATTTCTTCCCCAATTGCTTTGTCCTTCACTTCATCTAAATAGTTTCTTATTCTATCCTCATTAACATCTTCCTTTTTATATAAATCTTCAAAATACTTATGGGCAATTTCTTTTTTCTGTTCTATCTCCTGCTGTATATCCCCCTTACTGTCTATTAGCTGATATATCAATATCTTTTCTTTCCTTTTTTTTAAGTCTATATGATAGCCATCTCCCTGGCTTATTAGCATGCTCGAATAAGTTTGTCTAGTCAGATTCAAATTCATAATCATTTTCTCTTGTTCAATTAAATTCAATTTGTGTTTAGCTATCAATTTGTGTTTAGCTGTTTTTACAATTTTGAATCCTTTGGGGTACTCTGTAATTGAGTTTCTAGTTCCTTAATTCTTTGTTGTAATTTCTTTTGTTGGGCATATTTTTCCTTATTTCTCTTGGCATTATACGAGATTGTTATACTTCTTATTACTGCCTTCATTATATCCCAAATGTTTTGTTTCGTGGTTTCCCCATTATCATTTTCCTTTAAAAAATAATTTAATTCCTCCTTAAGTTTGTTGGTATATTCTTTTTCTCTTATTAATTGGGTATTTAACGTCCATCTTTTCTTTGGTTTTGCCCTACCATTCCATATTATCTGAATTGGATTATGATCTGCCCATTCATTAGGTAAAATTTCAGTCTCTTTTATCTCATTTGCTATTTCCCTGTTCATCCATGCCATGTCGATCTGTGTCCATATTTGATGGGGATTTGAATAGAATGTGAATTGTTTTTTCTCAGGGTGTAATCTTCTCCATATATCAATCAAGTTTAGCTCCTTCATCATTTCCCTACAAATCTTAGGAAGCTCTCTTCCCCCCCCTCCTTATTCCTCCCCCTGTTACTATGGTCTTTTTGATAATCAGCAACAGAGTTGAAATCTCCTATGATACAAATATGTCTTTTTTCCAATCCTACCATTTTTCCACACAGATGTTTAAAAAACTCTTTGATCTCCATTCAGGGCTTAGATTACCACTAAGAGAATTGGGATGGCATTGATCCAGATCTGCAAACCCAGAATTCTTCCCTCAGAATCTGACCATAATAACTCAGCTTTCAAGTCCTCTTTTAACATATACAGCAATCCTTTTCTTTTTTCCTGTGTCTGCTGGTGCGGTAAATAGCTTCCCTAATTTCGGGCATTCTAAGTGTTTTTCATCTGTTTTCTTTATATGAGTTTCTTGTAGGCATATTATATCAGCGTTATGTTTGGTTAATTTAGCTAGTATCCTTTTCCTTTTTATTGTCGAATTTAAACCATTTATATTAATTGATAGTAATTTTTCTTCTTCTTCCATTTATTTAATTCTGTTTCGCTCTTTGTCTTATAATGACACTTGTGTCTGAAGGTGTGTAGATTCTTCTGTCTCCTGATGTAGAAGAGTATTTCCTTGGTTTCCTGCAATTCCATCTTTATTTTTATAGCCACCATGATCTTCCTGGGAGTTTGTTTCCAATTCCTCCTTACTGCTCTGATCTTCCAGACCCACCAGCCGTTCATAGAAGTCCTGGAACTTTTCCATGGAATCTATCTTAATTTTCCTTTCTTTCCAAGACACTAACATCCCTTCTGGGATAAGCCATTTGAATGTAATTCTTTTCTGGTTTAAGTAAGCTGCTAGAAACTTGTAATCTCGCCTTTGTTCTCTTACTCTTCTCGGTATCTGTTTGAGAATCACGATTTCTTTACCTTTGTACATGATTGTTCCATCTCTAGACATTCTGTAAATAATATCCCGGACACTTCTTCTTGTAAATTGTATATGGACTTCTCTTGGGCATTTGTGGCATCTCGCATAATTGGTACTGACCCTATAAACTTTGTCAAACTCCCTTAGGATGTCATCTTTGTCCTTCTCCAATAATCCAGCCAGTATTTCTGCCATTAGATGTTCCAAGTCTTCTTCTCTGGATTCCACCACATTTTGGAATCTCAGGTATATAGCTGTCTTGTCCATCTCTAGGAGGACCAGTGAGTCCTCCATTTGTTTACTCGCATTCTTTAGTTCTTCATCTACCCTTTCTAATTTCCTTTCCGTTCATTCAGTCCTTTTCTCTACCTCTTTTATTGTTGCTTCATTTTTCTCCAAGGCCTGCTGCAATATTCCAACTTTGCCCTCTACTTTGAAGATGTCCGCTTTCATTTCTGCCTTTAATTTCCCCATCTCCTCTTTTAGTTCATTAATGTCTGCTCTCGTCTCGTTATGGTTTTTCATCATTGTCTCTTGCAGCTTCGTCATCGATTCCTGTAAGGTCAAAAACATTGCTTGGATGTTGGCATTCGAGATGTTAGCTTGTTTCTCTACTGGTAATGTTTTTTCTATGGTTTTTTGTGCCATAGGTGAAGTTGTTACCAAGGTAGTTGTTAGTGTTGGGTTGACCTTCCTTCCAGTTTTCAGAGCTGTAGTAGTTGTGGAAGTCATTTCCTTTAAGATTTGTTTTTGTTGTTGGATTATGTTAAGTATATTATCCCAAATTAGCATTCAGTGATATAATTTCTATGTTAAAGTTGACCGGTATCTAATTACTTGATCTATCTGTCTACTGGGTAGCTGTATTCTTAACTAGTTACTGGGATGTATATTTTATTTTAGATCCTGATTCTAAATCAAATATATAATTTGTATGATCTGTGCTCAACCTCTATACTTCATGTAATAAATATTTGTATCAAATCCAACTATATCTAAATATTATAAATCTATATGTATATTTATCTAATTTTATCTTAAACGTTAAACATTCTTGAACACAGCTAATATTACATTCGTAATTATAGTCACACAATAAATTGTAATATTAATATATAGAACCCTATACTTATTAATTAACTAATACTTAATGTTCTTACTATTTCACCTATATATCTGGTCAAAATATAACAATCTCTGTTATTAATAAGTCAATTAAATCAATTAATTCAATTATTTAACAATCTAATACAACAATCAATATTTCTTTACTCAGTATGCATATTTATAATCATTATAAAGAGAGAATAAAGAAAGAGAGATAATTCAACATAACACCAACCTAGTAAAAAAGAAGGAAGAAAAAAAATTGATCAGATATATACAAGAAAAAAGGGGAGTAAATGGAAAAGAAAGGAGGGAAATCTAGAGGTAGGATTTTGGTTTTCCGTCTCTCAATTTAAGAGCTTTCACTCCAAACACACCGGAAGTGGGGGGGGGGGAATGCTGAATAATAACTCCAGTTACATGGTATCCCCACTCATTCAGAAGCTTCCAATTTTGCTTTCTATCTCAACGTTCCTAAGTTCAATTGTCCTGGTTTTCTTCAGGGGAAGAAAAAAAAAAGCCTCCTCAGATAGAACAGTATTCTCCCAAAGATCTGTTAAGTAGTTTGTATCAGTTAAATTAGTTATATTGTTACAACCACTTCAGCGTTTCTAAGTACCGCCTCTGGCGCCGTGCTGTCTTTTTTCCTGTCGACTTCGGTCTTCTTCCCGTCTCCGGTTTAATAAAATCTGTCCAAATAGAAATCAAATGAAATAGTCTGAACCCTCCACGGCTTCCAGGCTCTTTCCAGATGCTGATCTCCCAATCTCATAGATTTCCCTTTTTATTCGTTATTGTCCTCACTTTCTCTTCTGTCTACCGAGCCCGTTCACTTTCACTTGTCTCGGCTTCGCTTTTAGCCGCTTTCTTTTAGGGCTCCAGACAGACACTCGTGACACTTACAACAGCCTAATACCAGTCTGTAACTTTCCAATCCTCCTCTCTGCCGCTATTTTTCTCTACCACTCTCTTCCCAAACGATCTCACAAACTGTCACTCACTCATTTCTTTGTATCGGTGGCAGTCCGGACTTCGGAGCCGCCATTAATAGGAGGCTGTTCTTGCTTGTTGGGCTCTGGAGGGATTCCTCTTCGCTGCAGGGGGGTTGCCTTCCCCACACTGCAGCCTGAGGCTTCCCCACACCGGCACGAATCTCTCCGGGACTCGAGCACCCTCAAAGGATCGCGCCAACCGCAAGAAGAGATTAGCTGAAACCATGAACGGGCTTCTGCACCTCTGCTCGTCCTTGCCTTGCCACCGCTGCTCCTACGTTTGATATTTCTACTCCAAGCTATCATATTGCCTTTGACTACTTCCTCCTCTAATTCTATCTCTAATAGGTAGTTGTAAAATTTGGTTATATTTTTTGTGTCTGAACCTAGTAAGATTTTATCTATTGTTGTGGCTTACTGTAGATTCCAAAAACTTTCTTATCCTGTCTATATTTATTTTGTATTTGAAGGTAAGCCCACCGGTCAATTCGTAGCCCTTGTTCTTGGAGATCTTGCCATGATTTTAAAGTTCCTTGTGCATCCAGTAGGTCTTTATATTTTATCATCTTGTTAATATCCAGATTGTTTGGATGTATCATCGCCTCCATCGTTGAGGTCCAAATCGGAATCTTTAGATAGTGTTTTTTTCTTTCTTTTATTCCAATTAGCCAATAAAGAATCTCTAATTACATGTCTGTGGAAGTAATTCTGATTGGTTTTCCCCATGTCCCATAAGAACGCATGCCACCCCCTCTGTAAATCATGGCCTTCTAGAAATAATATTCTTTTATTCGATAAATTTACCCATTCTTTCAACCATAGTAAGGAAGCTGTGCTGTGATATAATTCCCAATTTGGGAGTGCCATACCCCCCCACCCCGCTCTTCGTATCTTGCATTTCTTTTAAACTTATTCTTGGTTTTTTCCCTTGCCAAATAAATTCTGCTGTTATCCTATTACTGTAGGATATCCTATCCTACGAAGTATTTTTTATGTATTTTTATTGGTACTGTCTGGAACAAATAAATAAATTTAGGAAGAATAGTCATTTTAATAGTGGCATGGAGTAATTTAGTTAGAACACTCCGTACTAATTTCACGTGCTGTTCCATTGACTCGGTGTAAATTGAAATATTGTTCAAGTACACCAACACTCCATGGTACAAGTGTTCATGTAACACCTCATTGATCAATTGCATAAATACCACGGGAGCTCCCTGTAGTCCGAAAGGCATAACATTAAAATAAAAGCTACCAAGGGGACAATTGAAGATAGTCTACTCGTCCCCAGGCCGTATTCAAACACGGTAGTATGCCTCCCATAAATCCAGTTTCGTAAAATATTTCCCGGTAGCCAAGGTAGCCAATAGCTCACTAATCAATGGTAGGGAATATAAATTATCCACACAGATAGTATTCAGACCCCTAAAGTCAATGCACAGGCATAAACCCCCATCCCTTTTCTCCCTAAAGAGGACGGGGGCTACATATGCGACTGTCCTGTTTGGATGAACTCGCAAGCTAGATTTTTATCCAGATGTTGTCTCATTTCGTCCATTTCTCTCAGGGTCATTGCGTACATGCAGGGCTCTGGGAACTTCGCTCCTGGGATCAATTTGATTGCACAATCAGTTTTTCTATGGGGTAGCAGGGTTTTGCACTCATTTTCACTAAACACCTCTCCAAGATCTTCGTAAACCTCTGGGTATGATGGATTATTGGGCTCGGTTACCTTGGCCACCATCTCCTTCCTCTGCTTTGGTTGGGGAGGGTCAGGACCTATCAATATCAGAAGTTTACGGAAACCCCCTTCCCACCATATTGTAGGCTCCCATTTATATAACTACACTTAGCCAAGTATAATACACAAGAGATCGATTGTACTGTAATATGTTATTATACATCTGAATGGGGTATTGAGATTTCACATCTTTTCACATCTTAATAAGGTAGTGATTTTGTGTTTATCTGCGGTTTGGATGGCCCAGGGAAAGAAACTATTAGTTAGTCTAGTGGTGTGGGATTTTATTGACCTAAAACGCCGTCCAGACGGCAGCAGGCCAAAAACGCCGTCCAGACGGCAGCAGGGTGTGAGGGGTCTTCTATGATCGCCTTGATTCTGCCTTGGCAGCAGAGGGTATCCTCTGATTTCAACCCCCCCGGACTATCCCAAGTGCTCTTGGGGGTATGTTCTCTGATGTTTAACTCCCCGTATTTCATACGTAATAATTCCAAAGTGCCAGCCCCTAGGCTAATGGTGGAGGTGCTCCATTCATCTTCATCTGCTATCCGACGTTCCTTTTGCCAAAGGCAAAAAAGTAGGAGGCTTTCTTTGTGTACACCTCACACCCATGTTCTCCTGAAAATCTAGTCCACTTTTTTTTTCTCCTTCTGAATTTTGGGTCTTACAACCCATTGGGAGTCCTCTTCGCTTTCTCCCTTTGCATTTCTTGTTCCACCAGCAGGTGGCGTGTCATCAGGTTAGACTGGGAGCTTCTCATTTACTCCCCTGTCCCCTGGAACAGTCTCCCCTCCTTCCTCCACTGCAGCCAACTGCAAGCCTTCATCCACATCAGTCCCCTCAGCCATCGTTTCACAGTTCACTGTATTAGGAAAAGCAGTTATCTGTGAATTCCCATACCACAATGCTTCAACCACCACCACCCCAACCATCACCATCACCAACTGGCACCAACACCACTCCACAACATTGTTCTGAATATCCCCATGCCAAACAAAAAAAACCCAAACCCTGGCATCATCCCCATGGCTTCACTGTCGCCTTCCATATCCACATCATCATTCAGCGTTTCGGCAAATCTGGTCCAGAAACAAGGCAGTGAACAGCAAACGATCCCACGCATTTCAAATAGTTCATCACAATCTGTCACAAGCGACATACAGGTGTGTGGGATGTCCCGCTGGCTAACATCCCTGGAGCGTGGACTCATGCAGGAATGCAGAGGCAGGGGGGGCTCTGTCGCCAATCACCGGAGGTGCGTGACACTAGAATACACTGACATTTTCTTGTTTTCCATAATTATTCTTAGCATCTTTCTGTTTTTTCTTATAAGTTACTAGTAATTTAAAACAGTGGTGAATAACCTGTAATCCCAAGATCACATTTCCACAGAACCACCTTTTTTGCCTTAGATTATCTTCTGTCTGCACCAGTGAATTAATTTTATCTTCATTTTTATATAGGAAAAATTAAAAATATAATGCAATCCTAAAATAGATTTAATACAGTTGACCATATAAGAAAAAATCCAGGAATGGCCAACCTCACACATGTACCTGGTCTCATTCACTTTGCACCATTACTGAACCATTTTTTTTCTTGGTACTCTTCTACACCTTATTAAATATCAGCTGCACAACCAACAAAACGTTGCATAATTTGATTTAAAATATGCAAGCATATGTGTATGTAACTTGCTGTAGATTTTTTAAACGCTTGTAATATAATCAACTATAATCAGCATTGTAATGCTGATATTATGATTATCGAAACTCACTGCTTGTTTTCCGACAGGTTCAAAACTGTCTATAGATCCAATCATTACAGTGGAGGGGCTTAGAAAGCGAGTGAGCCGTAATCCAGTAGAATCTGCTATGGAGCTGAAGGAGAAGCGGTCTCGCACTCAAGAAGCCAAAGAAATCAGGAGAGCTCAGAAAGATGCAGCTGGCTTCTTGGACAAGAGTACATCTTCTACACTGGTCAAATTCGCCAGTCGAAACAGGCATCTAGACATTATGCTTGAGAAGGGAGAAGTGGTTGACTTTTCCTCCCTTAGTTCTTCCGATCAAACACCTTTGACCAGCCCATCTCCTTCTCCTTCTCTGGATTTTTCTGCTCCTGGAACTCCAGCGTCACATTCAGCTACACCTAGCCTGCTTTCAGAAGCTGATCTTATTCCAGACATAATGCCACCCCAGGCCCTTTTCCATGGTAAAATCAATTTTTAAGTTTCCCTATCTGATCATTTTTACTAGATTCATTTTCATAAACATGTTTTGAGTGTAGTTGTACTGCTGAGATGTGTAATGTTTGTTAAGAATGTATATAGGACAAAGAATATATAATTTTCATGATTGCAGTGCTTGAGAAAATAAAACTGTATATAAATAAACACTTAACATAGAAAATATTAATACATTTTTTTATTTCCTTTTTTATTAAGACACATTGATAAATAAAATAGCGATTAATATATGAAAGGAAACATTGAATAATTTTTAAAAGCCCACAGTTTGGAAATGTATCTAAATAGGTTGATAATGTTAAGAAGAATTTAAAGATATTAAACATAATAATTATACTTTGCCCAGAAGGACATTCCTGTAGACTGAAGTGTACCATATTTGTCAGAGTATAAGATGACCTTGGTGTAGAGGAAGAAAACAAGAAAAAAATAGTTTTTTGCCTCCACGGGTCCTGTTTTTGCTCTTCCCGATGTCCGGAAGCACTCTGCAGGCCAAAAACGTGCCTATTTTTGGCCTCACAAACCCTCCACGCATCCCGTTTTTGCCCTCCCCGGCATCCAGAAGCACTCTCCAGACCAAAAATGGACGCATTTTTGGCCTGCAGAGTGCTTCTGGATGCCAGGGAGGATAAAAACGGGACCCATGGAGGCCCCTGGAGCCAAAAACATGCCCATTTTGGGCCTGAAGAGTGCTTCTGGACACCAGGGAGGGCAAAAATGGGACACGCAGAGGCTTTGGGAGGCCAAAAATGGGCCCATATTTGCTGTATAAGACACGCAGACATTTCCACTCACTTTTTTTGGGTGGGGGGGGACATCTTATACTCCTAAAAATATGGTGGTATTATTATTATTATTGTTGTTGTTGTTGTTTTGTGGTTGTGGTTGTTATTATTATTATTATTATTAACTAAATTTATCACAATCTCATTTTGAAGAGACTCTGGGCAGCAATAATATTAGTAATAAGTGTTTTGACATAGCTTCAAAATTCAGTGTACATGTTTGATTAGCATTTTTAAAACATTATATCATTAAAAATGTTATCTGATTATAATATTCATTAGGTGTATACTATGCACGTTTTCTCTGTGTTGAGATGTGGCAAATGGACCAACTTTTAAATAGCTGTTTTGAATGTTCTGAACTCAGAATAACACATAGAAGTATTCCAATTGTTCTGGGCGCTATATTTGGACTTTTCTTTTGAGGCTTGCAATTGAATTTGCCAGTTCAGCAGTAAGGAGTAGAGATGCCCTTGCTGCTATTATCTGAATTATCTCTGGATAGAGTGGTTTTAGGAGTGGTGCATTGGACAAAACATTCAAGTGTCAAAAGGCTCATTAAAGAGTCATTCTGAATCTAGATGCTGCTACCTTCGTGCTGGTAGAATTTCACTGCTGAGTATATCTGCCTATCTTCATCCCGTTTTGACAGAGCTTTTAAAAATGTTCTTTAGGTTTCTCTTAATTTTAAAACAGTGTAGCGCATACTAGCAGAACGGCATAAAGGAAGAATTCACTTTCTTTCTGAGCAACCAGTGTTAAAATCTGACTGAACCTGGCAATGGCCGCCCAGTGGTTTCTTGCCTACCAAGCAAGAATGTTATGGGCAAGTGATGTGGTTACACTTCATGGGTCATATCTGGTTGTTACTTGATGGAGTAAATCTTAAAATGAAACACTTATTAGTGGACTTTTCTGGCTTTCCTCAGGTTGAAGAATAAGAGATGAGCTCCTTACTTTACAATCCTGAATATTTTTAGCCTCTAAAACAATGTCTGGATTAAGCCCAAGGTGAAACATTAGTGCTGCCCCTCTGAACAATTTCACTTATTTACTACATTGCCTGAGAGAGATATATTACATGTAGACCCTTGTGACTCTGTGTAATTTTTCAGTCTCCACTGTGTTGAGAATTACTTGACTGACCAACTACTTTTCTGGTCTGTCCATTATCATTGGAGTGACTTGCCACATGCATCTTACCTGGAGCAGCATACCAATATGAGTTTACTGGAATAGCATACCAGCGTTACTCATATCAATGTTTGTTGAATCATCCTTGGTATTAAACTATCTGAACTAAAATGAGATTTAGACACTATAATTTATCCATCCAGGGGGACTGAGCATAATTAAGTATAATTACGTTTAATATTTAAAAAGCAGAGACAAATGTTTCATTATAGCTACAATCAGATTTGAATAAAACTATCCTTAATTGTAGGGTTGTTTAATTTTTCAACCAATATAAATACTACTGATTTACAGAAAGTTGTACAGATAATCATTGACTAATGACTCAATTGAGCCCCAAATTCCTGTTGATAATTGACATAGTTGTTAAGTAAGTTTTGCCTGATTTTGTGACCTTTGTTGCCACTCCTGCTAAGTCAATCACTGCAGTTGCTAAGTTAGTCAGATAGTTAAGTGAATCTTCCTTCCCCATTAACTTTGCTTGTCAGAAGATCATACGATCCTTGGACACTGCAACTATCAAAAAGGTGAGTGAGTTGCCAACTGTCTAAATTTTGATCATGTGACCATGGGCATGCTGTGATGGTTTTAAGTGTGAAAAATTGTCTTTTTTCAGTGCCGTTGTAACTTCAAATGGTCACTAAACTAACTAGTAAGTCGAAGAGTACCTATATTTTAGTTTTCTGTTGTTTTGTAAAAATTGGGATATTAATCTTATCTCACACTTTGTCAAAGAAAAAAAAGCAAAGTTGACATTTTCAGAATTTCCTAGGCATAAACATTTACTATCTACAGGAAAAGTATTTGGTTACAATATAACAGTATTTCTGAAGCATTTTGTTTTGTTTATAGATGATGAAGAGATGGAAGGTATGATAGACCCAGGAATAGAATATATCCCTCCATCCGGTGCATCAGGGGGAATGATCCAAAAGAAAATGAAGCTGTCTGATCAGATTAAACAAGAGCTGATGTGTGAAGAAGGAAGAGCAGAGAGACTAGTCAATGTTGTGGAAAATCATAGTAGTACACATGCCTTCCTTCAAGACCAAAGTCTAAACAAGCGGAAGACCCAGCAGGCTCATAAGGATTCTCAGTCTAAATACACTTCTATTGGTATCTATGAAGAAAAATTTCTTTTGAGGAATTTGGAAGCCTGTCTAAATGCAGCAGACATAACTCCTGAGGTTCGGAGGCTGAGACGCAAGCTGATAGTCCGAAAGATGAAACGAGAGAGAGGTCTTCCCCTTTTTAACTTGGATGATATTGTGAATTCTGCTCTTATCTTGGTTGATCAGTTTTATGGAACCAAGGGAAGACATGCTGGCTATCTGCCAGCAGATTATACAGTATATAAAACTTCTTGCCAGGCTTTCCGGATTTTGGATCGATATCAGGTTCCTGTTTTCTGTTGTTATTATCACTATCATTATCGTAAACTACTATACATTATCTCACTTTTCTCCTAGGAACTTATAGTGATGCCTTTTGAAATCTCCCCCATGTCATAACAACAACCTATGAAGTAGCTTGAGACAGAGCAATTGGCTCAAAATCTCTGTATTTTATTAAGTTATTCTGCATATATAGTTCAATATGTATGAGACAATTTGGTGCCATGGTTAAAGGCACTGGCGTACAAACTGAGATTGGTGAGTTTGGTCCCATTTTAGGCACAGAACCATTTGGATGAGAGTGGGCTAATCACTCAGTCCTAAGAAGAAGACAAGGACTAACCAAAAAACATTGTCCAGAAAACATTGTGAACTTTGATGGCAGGAGACAAGACTGACTTGAAGGGACAAATAATAAATTATCATCTGTTGTAACTTCCTGTGATAGGATGGAGCAATAATGCTAAACCACAGAATAATAAGAGTTGGAAGGGACTTTGGAGGTCTTTTAGTGCAGGGGTCGCCAACCTTTTCGGATCTTAGGGACTACCAAACTCATACTTTTAAATCCTGAGGACCACTAATATGAAATTTTTAAAAAAGATAATATATTTAATTTAAAAAATATATATATTAAATATAAATGTAACACACGCACACACACACACACACACATATATATATATATATACACACACACGTACATACATACATACGTACATATATATGGTATTCAGCTTTGTTCGGGTATTTTCCCACGTCATTATAGTTGTGCTTTTAAAGTTGTAGCAACGTTTCGGCAGAATCCCACCTGCCATCATCAGGCTTCTGTATTGTGTTCATCGACGACAGATGACAGACGAACACAATACA
>NW_020769422.1:1404994-1425818 GCF_900518735.1 Pseudonaja textilis | reverse complement strand
CAAAAAAATCTGGTCTCCTGTCATTTCATATCTCCCCCAAATCAGAGGAAACCCCTCTCTCCTTTGCCAGGTGTGGCTGCCTGGAGTTGGGGGAGGGAAGGAGGGCCGGGCTGCAAGTCTCCCCCCACCTGGAAGCCTCCCCCCCATCCCAGGTCCTTAACACCTGGCTTGCTTCTCCACTACTGCCTCCTCCTCCTCCAGGACCACCTTCTCCAGGTAGGGTGATTACGAACTAACCGAGCAGCTACACTGATACCCCAGCTGCTCTGTTTCCAATGGTAACACTTGGCATGTAGAGAAAGGAGCTGGCAACTGCTACTTGGCACTCCCATCGGTGAGGCGAAGTCATCCCGGTCTCAGTTAAGACATACCAGTCACAAACCCAGAGTCCCAAGCCGAGAGGAGTTGCTTCCCCCTGCCGGGAAGAGCGGCAGGCATAGTCATGTACGATTCAGCACAGCAGGCAACCTCCACTCTGGGCTGACGAGCCATGTGCTGAAGACCAGATGGCTGTCGGGAAGGTAGGGCAACGGGTGATACTGGCGGCAGATGAGGGGGGGGAATGAACCTCTGAACTGGTGTTACCTTCTACCTCTTGCCTCCGTGCATTGAGGAGGTTGGGCGGCTGCCAGCGATGCCCTCAGGGGAAGATGTTGCAAGAGAGAGGCCCTCAGGAGCTTCTCTTCCTCCTCACCAGAAGTGCTCACACACAAAGTGCTCACCTCCCCTCTGGCCCCCAACAAGCCTCCTCCTTCCTACCAAGCGTGTGAGCGCTTCTGGCAAGGAGGAAGAGAAGTTCCTGAGGGCAGGGGCATGGGAGATCGCGACATCGGAGCCCTTTCCGGGTGTTTCCTGCCCTGCGAGGGGAGGGCGCCTCCCCAAGAGCTTCTGTTCCTCCCCACCAGAAGTGCTTACACGCAAAGCGCTCACCACCCCACTGGCCTCCGACAAGCCTTCTCCTTCCCGCTGAGCATGTGAGTGCTTCTGGCGAGGAGGAAGAGGGGGTCAAGCCTTCCCATCACAACATCTTCACCAGAGGGCAGCTGCTTCCTGCAGCTTAGGAGGTCCGCGCTCTTCTCGCTGCTGCTCAGCCTCCTCGATGCGCTGAGGCAGGAGGCAGCAGCCACAACACGGGTTTGCTAAGGAGACTTCAGGATTGCCCCATCTCCATGCCTCAGCATGCTGCGGCCCACCAAAATTTTCTTGCGGCCCACTGGTTGGGGACCACTGTTCTAGTCCAACCATCTGCACAAGCAGGAAACCCTATGCTATTCTGGACAATAGCTGTCTTATCTCTTCTTTAAAATCTCCAGTGATGGAAGACCCACAACTTCTGAAGGCAAGCCTGGTTAATTCTTACTGTCAGGGAATTTCTCCTTAATTCTAGGTTGGTTCTCTCCTTGATTAGTTTCCATCCGTTACTTCTTGTCCTGCCTTCTGGTGCTTTGGAAAATTGATTGACCTCCCACTTCCTTGTGACAAATATTGAACAACTGCTATCATGTCTCCCTGATCCTTTTCACTAGACTAAAAATACCAAATTCCTGCAACCATTCTTTATATGTTTAGGCTCCAGCCCCCTTATCAGCTTTGTTCTTCGCTGCACTCTTTCCAGAGTCTCAACATATTTTTTATATTGAGGTGACCAAAACTGGATGCAATATTCCAAGTGTGGTCTTACCAAGGCATTATAAAGCGGTACACTTCACATGATCCTGATTCTAATCTTAGTGCAGCCTAGGATTGCATTGGCTTTTTTGATGACTGCAGCACATTGCTGGCTGTTATTTAAGTATTTATGTACTAGGACTCCAAATGTCAAATGGACCCCTTCCACTGCACTAGGTATTGCAATTTCTCTTTGTAATACCTGGAATCCAGGATCCATTTTATTTCATAATGTTTCTCTTCTCCCACCATAGTTGGTCCAGGGGCTTCATTTCCTACAGGTCTTAAGTTAGAGCTCTGGACTGGCTTCAACAAACTGCAATGGAAAACTGGATGCACTTTCCCCAATATCTTGGGCAGCTTTAACTTTACTGTAACAGGGTTGATTACCCTCATGATAGGGAAGGGCCCCACATACTTTCAGCTGGTTCCAACTGGTTCCAACTGACCAACCCAACCAAAGCAAGCACAACCGAGATGATCCAATCTCTTCATGCAAAACTTTATTGAGTACATCACTTCAGCACAGTTCAAGGCAAAACCAGATCTAGATCTTTCCCCTGCTAAGTCCCATAGTTAAATTATTCCACTAACATGTGACCTGAGTTAATTAGGGGGTGGAAGAATGTGAACTTTATGTGAACTCTGTATTGTCCAATACATTCTCAGGATATTGTTGTGGGAAAATCAGGCTTTTGTAAACACCTGCTGAAGTATCCTTGGTTCTCATGAAGATCTCTTGATGTCTGGGCCACATTCTATCTCCCATCCCTCCCCCCATAGTTTGTTGGCAAGCTGAGATGCGATAATAACGGCAACAGCAAAATATCTTTGAAGCTTGAAACCATGTTTTTCTCACCTAAATATAAAATCTTATTTTTCTCATAATTGAACTTCATTTTGTTAGAAAAGGCCCAGTGCTCAAGTCTGTCAAAATCCTTCTGGATCTTGAGCCTATGTTCTGGAGTGTTCGCTATTCCTGCCAGTTTGATGTCATCTGCAAATTTGATGAGTTCCCCTTCTGTTCCCTCACTAAATGGTTATGAAGATACTGAAGAGTGATGAGCCTAAGGTGGAACCTTGGATTACCCCACCATGTACTTTCACCCATGTGGATGTAATTCCATTAAGGACTACACATTGAGTGTAGTTTGCCAGCCAATTATGAATCCATCTGGTGGTGAT
The DNA here is from genome assembly GCF_900518735.1 of Pseudonaja textilis. The sequence continues at coordinate 1,422,965 of NW_020769422.1, read as the reverse complement.
GCTGTCTATCCCACATTTTTCTATCTCATTAAGAAGTAGTTTGTGGTCTACTTTGTCAAATGCCTAACTAAAATCCAAGTATATTAAGTCCACAGCATTTCACTGGTACATTAATTTAGTCTGTCAAAGAATGAAATAAGATTTGTTTGGCATGATCTGTTTTTGACAAACCCATCTTTTTAAAACTTTGCTTGCTTCTAGATATTTGCAGATCTGTTGCTTGACAATCTTTTCCAGGATTTTCCCAGGTATTGATATCAGGCTGATTGGTCTGTAGTTTCCTACATCCATTTTTTCCATTTTTGGAAGATGCTGCTTCTTTCTTGGATTTCTTTTCTTTTTTTCCAGTGATAATATGGTGGACTGTGGTTTTATAATCATTTTTCAGAGCTTCCCCCTTTTTCTGAAGTTTGGAATCACATCAGCTTTTTTCCAGTCATCTGGTAGTGCCCAGGTGCACCATTATGATTCAATGGTTCCACGATCATGTCTGCCAATTCCTTCAGAACTCTGGAATGCAATCTATTTGGTCCTGGTGATTTGAATTCATTTAGGGCAGGAGTGTCAAACTCAATTTAATTGAAGGCCACATTAGCATTATAGTTGTCCTTAAAGAACCAGTTGCATGTAAGACTATGACGACTCACAGCAGCCAGGTGAGTGTGGCTGGGTAGACATGACTGAGTGGTCACAGCCAGTTTGCCGCAACTGAGTGGGCATGGTTGGGTGAGTGTGGTTGGCTCAGTGCTGCTCACTGGGTGCAGCTGACTCAGAAAGGCTGGGTCGGGACAGAACAAGTTGCATCAGCTAACTCAATGTAGGGACAATTCGATACCCCACAAACTCCTCGCCTCCCCAGACTGCTAACAGCCAAGCGCAGCACACACACGCATACACATCGCTTTTCAAATTTGGGGACTTTTATCCACATAGGAAGGAGAGGGCCTTCTCCCCAAGCCCAGGCATGATTGCCAGTTTGCAGGCTCAGATGTAGATAAAAGTCTCCAAGCTTGGAATGTTGTGTGTGTGAGTGCGCACGCACGCACATATGTGTGCACAGCATGCCAAAAGAGATTTCTCTCAATCCCAAACACCACTGGGATTTTCTTGTTTTATGCACCTCCCAGCAAAGCAGGAGGCAGTGGACTTCGCTGCTGCATATGGAAGCGTGGAGGAGAAAGTTTGCAGCAAGCAGTTTCCTCCAAGTCCAACTTCTGCCTTGACAGATTTCTGGAGAGAAAGAGGAGTAGGCAGGGGAACAGTGCTCCCCGGTGGACGGAGGCTAGCCCTTTTCGAAAGGGAATCCCTGTTTCCAATTGTGTGTGGTAAGGATGCTGGCTTGTTGGGACAGCCTTTGCTCATGTAGCTCCCCCGCCACTCTGTCCTTTCCAGAGATCTGTCAAGGTAGAAGTTGGACTCGGCGGAAACTGCTTCCTGCAAATTTTGTCCTCCACGCTTTCAATTGCAACAGTGGCCTGTGGGGGCCAGGAAAGGCTGGGAGGGGGGATTAAGGGGTGTCCAGTGGAGAAAAGCAAGGCCAGGGTGAGTGCCAAAGCATTTTCCACCAGATGAGCCTTGCTGTCCCTCTCAGGCCACATGGAGAACACCTGGATGGTGGTGTGATATGCCTGGAACCCCGGGCAGTGGAGGGCAAGTGCCTAGCCTGGTTCTTGAGCTCCTGGAGCACTGAGACCCTCCAGCCAAACCCCACTTAGCCTAATGGGTGCCAGGCTGCGCGTATGTCCTCCTCAAGGAGGTGCTTGCTTGCTGCTGTTTTTGCTCTCCTTTGCCAGGTTGTGGAAGGGTGGTGAAGATTAAAACTTGTGGGTGCTGCTCCAAGGTGTGGTTGCTTCCCCTCCAATGGCAGCTCCCCCTCCAGGCTTGTGGGGTTTCCTGACTTAAGGGCAGAGGGGCTGCAAGGCCTTCCTCCACAGCAGCCAAAGAAAGGAACTATCGAGAGAGGGAAGGCAAGAATGGAGGAAAGAAGAAAAAAGGGAGGAAGGGAGAAAGAAAGGAAAGGAAGAAAGAAAAGAAAGAAGGAGGAAAGGAAAGAAGGAAGGAGCCCAGCCAGCTGCACAATCCTGTCTCTGCATCTCCATCCATTCCCATCTTGCCATGACAGCAAATGGAACTGCCTCATCACCATCATCAGGAGTCACTGTCTATCCAGTTTGGGCTGATCAATTGTGGCAACAAGTACCTGACAGCCAAGGCCTTTGGCTTCAAGCTCAACTCCTCGGTGTCCAAGCTGAAGAAGCAGATCTGGACACTGGAGCAGAACAGCAATGATTTAAGTGTGGTCTTCATGTGCAGCCACCTAGGCCACTACCTGGTGACCAAAAAGGGCGGGCAGGTGAGTTGCAAGAGTGAGGTGCCTCTGTCTGCTGATGCTTCATCGTGGCCCATGATGATGGCCACTTGTCACTGCAATCCGAACTGCATTGGTTCTTCGGTGGCACCGAGGACTGCCTCTCCTGCGCCCAGGCCATTTCAGGCGCCAAGAAGCCTATCCACCTGGTGGTGCACCTGCAGCTCCACCTCTTCAACCTCAGTGGTGGCACTCCTGGATGGAGCTGCTGCCACTGCCGGAGCACCTTGGGCATGAGCCCAACAAACAGATGACAAAGGCAGAGGCAGAAAGGGGTCTTGGAGGGGATAGTGTTCATTGGCTACCTTTCTATTAACTTCTTGGCAAGCAGCTGCCTGCAGAAGAACTTCTACCCTCAGTGTGCTTGGTCAGAAAAAGATTGGGGGAGCGATTTTGGGGGGATAAGGAAAGCCAGAGCATCCTTTGAGTTTGTGGGAAAGGGAAGTTGAAAGAGTTCAAATCTGCAGCTGCATTAAAAACTCTGCAGGCAAAAAAGGGAGGCTTTGACACCACCACCAGAGGAGATTCGCTTCCCTCTTGCCCTTTCTCCTTTCCAACTTTCTCCTTGACCATTCCCCAAGTGCTGGTAGCCAAATGCAGAGCCAGTGCTGTTACTTCCCAGCCCGACATTCTGCAACCTGGAAGGGAGAGAGGCTTCCTGCAGCCCAGTGCTGGAGCCTGGTGGGGGCTGGTCCACTCCTTCTGAGAACAACTTCCCTGCCACCTTCCAGCTCCTGCATCCTGCAACATGGCACTGAATGAGCTGCTCCCAGAGCTCCTGCGTCGGCTTAAGTCCCATGGAAGCCCACCCACAGTTCTCCCATGGCAGATCCCAAGACTGGCTGCTTGCCCTGTCTGCTTTCTCTGGCTCCCCTGCCATTTGGGGGAGGGGGTGCTCACAGCCTTTTGAAGATGGAGTCCTGATCAGCCCAGAAGGGGAGAGGCACAGTACTGGCCATAGTTTTGGAGCCTCCCAACAATTACCAGGCATAGAAGAACGATCATCTCCATTTCTATACTGGGTCTCTCCCTGTTTGTGGGCTCCGATAGGAGCCTAAACTGCCCTATAGCAGTGGTGAAGCTAAGGAGGGGCATTCTGTGAGGTAGCAGGGGAGATCGCAATCTCCTGTGAGCCCTAGGGCTTTTTCCCTCTGCGCCACGACGAGAAGAGGCGGTCTAAGATGGCTGCCATGAAAACTGGTGAGAAGACCATCTAAGCACTGTGAAGGAACGGACTTTGGTGAATAGGTGTGAACTGGGTGAGTCAAATGTTTAACCCCAAAAGAGTATCCAGGGGAAGAGAGATTCACAACTATAAACAGCAGCGACCTAGAACTTTTGAAATGCTGGAATTACCCACTTTAAAACCAACGCTATTTTAAGAGGTGAAAAGAATGTTTAAAGGAAAGTTTAAAATATAGAAAACTTGGAAAATAGCTGAATAACCCATAAGGCGATCCTTGGGAGGAATTATCTTTTATATCTGTAACTTCTAAGCTCCCGGAATTATTGGGAAATCAGCTGTTTCAACGTACTTTTAATGTTGGAGTGCCATCTACTGGATGAGGAAGAGTATTACAGCATCAAATCCTCTATGAAAGTGTGCAACGTTTAATACATATAATAGAAGAAAGTAAACAAAGCTGGGAAAGCGGTTTGACCTTGACTTTATCTTAGAAGGCGACTTGGATATTTTGAACGACTGAGTGAGCTTTACCTCCTTTTTGAAGTATTCAAAGACAAATTAAACGGCTAACAATTAAATCCTATTGAAACTGGTTGTTGAACTGAGGACTCAAAAGATTGGAGAAAGCACAGTGGATTAATTTGGATTTGAATTTGGATTATTAATATTATCTGATAGAACATCACACAAGATCAAAGAAGAAAAGGATAGAGGAAGAGGAAAGAAGGAAAGTTAAATAAGACTTTAAAATTTGGGCAATTTGGAAGGTAAACAATTGGAAGTTAAAAGACTGTAAATTACTAAAGAACTCTAAAAAAGTATAAATTTAAGGGATTTGGAGTTATAACCATGAATGAAGTTTTACTAATAACTGGATTGGTGGGAGTCTTTAAATATTGAGTCATTGGAATTATATATATTGAGTAATTTTAGTAAATTGTAATAAAATGGATTACCAGTGATAATAGAGGGATATGAAGAAATAATTTTGATGCTTAAAGATATGTGTGAAACTATAAAGAACAATAATGAGACAAGGGGAGTGCCTAAAGATAAAGAAATGAGTGTGGAAGGCCTGCAACAATTGGGGGAAGAAGAGGAACAAGATATTTGGGAATAGATCAGAATGTAGAAGAAGATGGAAGAGGAACAAGTTTCACCAGACAAGAATGAGATGGAACTGAAAGTTGATTTGAAAATGACATTCTATAAAAAAAGATGCACTGTGTATATAAAAGAATGGCTGATATTTTCATAATTACAATTCATTAATTGAGAAAGAAACACTTAAAATGGAAATATAATTAACAAACCAAGGGAGTTTGTTATTTTGTGCCAGTAGTGGTAAAAAATCTTTCCTAACCAAGACTACTTACCTGGACCAACAGTCCCTAATGGAATGCTCTCTCTATATCAGAGAGAGAAGCCAGGGGAAGCCATGTTTGGTTGCTTTTTAGACTTCACATCTTAAAAATGTACTGAAGCTTTTTACATAGCTTTTTACATAGTACAAAAAAAAGATATAGTGCAAATTATCTAGGAAGTTAGATTAAGAATGAAATTCATAGGCACATTCACAGAGCAATAATGAATTCTTTTTCTGAAATGTATTCCTCAGTTTGAAAAACTGGAATACATGAATTAGAATCTGTATTGAGCTCTGCTTGTACTCAAATAGCTATTCAAGAGTATGTAGTGTCAAGGCTAGAAAAAATGGTAAAGCAACATATAGATTTAAATTTTAAAACCAGAAATATTTTTGTTGGTACCCACATAAATAAAGGGATGCTTCCCAGCTGCACCTAGGTCCCCAAAGAATACCAAGACCTGACTGCCGTTTTTAGTGAAGAGGATTGCAATGTTCTCGCCACCACCACCACCCTACTTAACTGCGCAATTGAAACTGAACCAGGGGCTAAACTACCTAAGCCAAAAATGTACTTGATGACACCAACAGAAATGACTGAACTAAGAGAGTACATTGATGCTAATTAAGCCAGAGAGTTCATCCAACCTGTATAATCCAAGGTAGCTGCCCCCGTTCTATTCAAAGAAAAAAAAAGATGGGATGAGATTATGCATGGATTTCCACTGGATCAATGCCGTGTATGTGCAGAACACTTACCCCCTCCCCCTCATGAAGGACATGTTGAATCACCTGTCAAAAGGCAAGATATTTACCAAATTAGACTTGAGGGAAGTGTATTACAGAGTTCACATACAGGAAGGGGATGAGTGGAAAACTGCTTTTAACTGCCCACTTGGCAGTTTCCAATTCCGAATTATGCCTTTTGAACTACAAGGGGCCCCGGCAGTCTTTATGCAACTAATTAATGAAATGCTGCATGAGCACTTATATAATGGAGTCCTACTTTATTTAAACGACATTCTCATCTTCAGCGAAACACAAGTTACTGAAGACAGGGACCTCTCCTGCAAAACCCCATAGTTTATGCTGATACAATTGTTAGGGTTCCGACCCAATGCCCTAATAAAATCAGGAGTCTCAAGCCATTTTGCTAAAAAAAATCCACTTGTTTATTAGGAGAGTCATGTGAAGCTAGCTTTGACTTCGCCAAGTTTGCACTTTGCTCTGATCCTGTTGCCCCTCACCCCAAGGTGTGTCACCAGTGACATTTCCCAACAAAACAATTTTGCAGGTCATAGAAGTCACTCCCTCTGGCTGTTGCGGGTCTCTCTCCTTCGGCCAGCTAGGATGTGTTTTATTTTGGCTGAGGTGTGAATTCCTCTGTGAAGCTGCAGTGCAATTTCCCATCTCCCTGCCAAGTCAGGAAAGCTCAGCTGCAGTGCAATTTCCCATCTCCCTGCCAAGTCAGGAAAGTTTCTTCACTTCCTGAAGGCAACCTGTGCAGAGCAAAAACAATTGGAGCACAGGTATATCTTTTAAGGGTGTGATTCTCCCTGCCCCCAGGCTTGATTGGGTTCTTTTTGTGGCACTTGACTATGACGCAATCAGCTTATAAGTTTCTGCTCTTTACCCAGGATGCCTCTGATAGAGGGTAGCCCTTCCACTTGATTAAGTATTGGAGTTGCCCCCTGTGTCACCTAGAGTCAAAGATGCGTTGAACCTCATAATGGGTTTGGCCCCCTATGACCACTGTATCCAGGGGCTCACAGAATAGTGGTCTCAGGGTTGACCCAACCACTGGTTGCTATGGAATACTGGGTGTATTTTCCCCAGCAGTCAGGGCAGTTTCAATTGCACTGTGACCAAGTTGATAATCTTTACTATAGGGAATGGCCCCATGAATTTAGTCCTAGCTTCTTGCTGGGGAAATTTAACCTTAAGTATTTTTGGAAAGGTAACTTGAACATCCATTGTGGGGCTCGGTGTTTGCCTGCCTGTTGCTTATAGATATCTGCCGCTTTAGCTAGCACTTTCTTTACATTTTTTCATGCCGTTTTTAGCGTTGACAGTCAATCGGTCAAACTGACTGAAGAGGAGGGCAGTCTTGGATATTCCAGTATTGGGACGAAGTCCATACCACTTACCGCCTTGAAAGAGTTAATCCCGTGCTTCTGTGAACAGCATTATTGCAAGCAACCTCTGCAGATGTCAGAAGGTCCACCCAATTGGACTATTGGTAGTACATGTAGCACCTTAAGTACTGTTCTACCATTGCGTTAAGTCTCTCCACCCCGCCATTGGTACTCAGCTGGAAAGCCAAGCTAAGGCCCTGGGACAACCCAATGGACTGCAGGAACTCCTTCCAGAACTTAGCTGTGAACTGGATTCCTTTGTCCGAGATGATTCTGCGCAGTACTCCATGTAGGTGGTAGATGAGCTTCAGGAAGAGTCTGGCGAGCTGGTGGGCTGAGAGTAGTCTGCTGCAGGGTGTAAAGTGTGCCTGCTTGGAGAATAAGTCAAACAGAGTTCAGATCACTGTGTTCCCCCCGCTCTTTGGCAACTTGACTATAAAGTCCACTGCAATTTCCTCCCATGGTCTCGTTGACTCTGCCACCTGTTGCAGCAACTTGGGTTTTTTTCCTGGTCTCTTTTTCATAGTAGCACAGATGGTGCAGCTTTTTACATAATAGTCCACATCTTTCTTCATGCCGGGCCACCAGAATTGTCTCCTCACTAACTGTAAAGTTTTTAGGAATCCAAAGTGGCCCACCGATTTAACATCATAACTTCTCCGGAGGATTGAGGTGCCTAGGGACTTGGGGATGTAGAGTTTCACCCCCTTCCACATTAGGTCCTCCCTTTTTGTCAAAATGTGTTGGTTGTCATGGAACCAGGGGTCTGCTTCCAGTTTGGTTTTGAGTTTCACGGTTAAATCTCTTGCGAGTTGGCATTGCTGGTTGCGGTGTTGTTGGCAGGTGGTCACTTGGGTAAGGGTGTTTACTACCTCCTCCTACCCACATTTATATTTGGGGCATTCAGGAGAGGGTGTCAGCTAGGAAATTCCTCCCACCGGGATGTGTTTTAGCATGAAGTTGAATCGGTTGAAGGGTTGAGCCCAATGGACTTGTTTGGGCGATAGTTCCCATGGGGCCCTAAGGACCTCCAGATTCTTATGGTCAGTCCAGACTTCAAATGATTTCTCTCCCCTTCCAAAAGCTGACGCAAGGTTATTAGTCCCCATTTTACTACAAAAGCCTCCTTTCCCCACACTGCCCATCATCTTTCCATGTCACTGAATTTACGGGAGGTATAGGCACAAGTTCATAATTTTCCCTGGCAGTTTCTTTGGAGTAATATGCCCCCACCGCCACGTTGCTGGTGTGTGCTTGGATGATGAAGGGTTGTTCGGAGTGGGGGTGTTTCAGTACATGTTCTTTTGCAAAGAGCTTTTTTAGTGTTTTAAATGCCTCTTGGCAAATAAGGTCCCACAGTAGGGGTTGCCTGGGCGGGGCTTCAACCCTGGGATCCCTATTTTTAGGAGGTCTGTCATGGGTTTGGCAATTTTCACAAAGGATGAATTTCCTGTAAAAGTTTGTGATTGCAGGAAACTTTGTAAGTATCTGCGGGTGCAAGGGGGTTGCTACCCTAGGATGGCTTGTGCTTTGGCTGGATCCATCTCTATCCCCTCATTTCACACTCGGTAGCCCAGGTAGTCTAGCCATGAGCAATAAAATTCACATTTTGATAGCTTGATGTATAAGTTTGCCACCAAAAGATTTTCAAGCATCTGGTGAAGTACCGGTAGTTTCTTCTATGGTCTCAATAAAGATGAGGATGTCATTTAGGTAGACGAGGACCCCCTTGTAGAGGTGCTCATGCAGCCCTTCGTTTATTAAACACCGCCAGGGGCCCCTGCAGTCTGAAAGGCATTACTTTGAATTGAAAGCTTCCTAGGTGGCAGTTGAAAGCTGCTTTCCATTCATCTCCCTCCCTGATTCAGACTTGGTTATATGCTTCTCTGAGGTCTAGTTTAGTAAAGACCTTTCCTTTGGCTAAGTGGGACAGCATATCCTTCATGAAAGGGAGTGGGTATAGGTTGTGCACACACACATTGTTCATCCCCCTGAAATCCACACATAATCTCATAGTTCCACTTTTTTTTCTCTTTAAATAGGACTGGGGCCGTGACTCGGGGCTTAGCTGGCTCGATGGACCTTCTTGCTAGGTTTTTGTCTATGTATTTGCACATTTCTTGCATTTCCTGGGGCGCCAGGTCGTAGAGTTTGGGAAGCTTGGCACTGGGGATGAATCTGATGGCACAGTCCATTGCACAGTGGGGTATGTGCGTAGGACATCACACTCGGTTTCATTGAACACTTCAGTGAGGTCCTGGTATTCTCCAAGAATCCTTTTGGTCTCTGGGGCCAGTTGTTCTGGTGAGGCTCCAGGGGGAGTTTCTTATGTGGGTAATGCCTATATTTGCTGGTGCAGAAGGGGCTGGGGGCCTCTTGCTATCCTCAGCCTCTGGTTTCCCCCTTGCCATCAAATGGTCGGGCCCCACTTGTCTAGCCATAAGAGTCCGAGTATGACTGTTTCTGTCATTTTGGGTGCTATTACAAATCGAATTGATTCCCAGTGGTTCGCTAGTTCTAGCCTCACTTATTTGGTCAGGTGGGTGTCATGGGCTTCCCCCAATTTTTTGTTTCAGCTGATTTGTGAATTCTTCGGTGCAGCTGCAAGGCACAATTTCCCATTCCCCTGCCTATGGCAACTCAGGAAAGCGTCGCGAGTTGACAGCAACACGACGAAAAATTTCTGCTATCCTCAATTTGACGACCACAATTGAGCCCTAAATTTCCATTGCTCAGCAACACAGTTGTTATATGTGTTTTTTTCATTTTACAATGTTTCTTACCACAGTTGTTTATTGAATCACTGCAGAAGTTTGTTAGGTAAATCTGGCTCTCCCATTGACTTTGCTTGTCAGAAAGTTGCAAAAGGTGATCACATGTTTCCTGAGAACTGCAACTGTCACAAATACATGCCAGTTGTCAAGCATATGCATTTTGATCACATGACTATGGGGATGCTGCAACAGTCGTGTGAAAAGTAGTCATAACTTTTTTTGTTGCTGTTATAACTTCCGTCACTAAATGAATGGTTAACTACCCATTAAATGCCAAAATTATTTGTTGTTAGTACTAAAGCTCCCAAGCTTGCTTCAGACTATAATACAGATAATCCTCGGGTTACTAGCGTTCCCTTAGCAAATGTTCAAAGTTACGTGAAAAATGCCCCCAAGCATTTACAAACAAGGTCCGAAACTATGAATCTTGCAGCACCATGGCAGTTGTTCGCCCTTACAAACAACTGCAGAGGGTCTGCAACATTCATCTGGCACATTGCCAGCTAAAATGGAACTGAGGGGAGGAACTGAGTCCCGTTCAGTAGTCCAGAGGCCTCAGCCTATCTGTTTCCGGCTGAAATGGAGCTTGTGAGGGGAGGATCCGCCCCTCAGAAGTCCCATTTGGCCCTCTGTAAGCCTCTCCTGGTCTATTGCAGGCCGAAATGGATCCTCCAGGGGCTGGATCTGGCCCTCTGACACCCCAGCCATCCTGGCCCGTTGCAGGCCAAAATGGAGCTTCCAGCCCCCCCCCCCCCCCGAAGCTCCATTTCAGTTTGCAATAGGCCGGGACGGCCTGCAGAAGGCTGAACAGAATTGCAGAGGGGCGCATGAGGCTGGAGAGGAGACTGCTTCCTAGATCTTAACAAGGTAAGTGACCCGGTGTGGCAGGTTCGGAGGGAAAGCAATTTGGGGAGCATGAGGTATTTCAGTGAGTCGGGGAGACCTTGGATTGTCTTAGGCAGGTGGCCTGTTCTATCAGTAGGTTCCATATGGCTTTCCCTACCCTGAAATAACTTATGTGCACTTAATGAGCCTCACATTTGATTAGCAAATGCTTGGGCAAAAGGAGGGAGTGATCTCGTTTTGGATACAAGATTCACTCCTACAAATCCTCAGGTTATGAATGGAATGGGCATTACATTCGTAACTCAAGGACTACCTGTAATGTAAACTATATTGAGGCTACGGTAGTCGTTGGCAGAAGCATTTCTGAGGAATGAGAAGGAAATCGAAGTACAGCTATGTGTCATGGGAGAGAAAAGGTTGCAGAGCAGAAGAGAAAGATGGTCCTCTATTTTTAGAAAGCAAGAACAAAACCAGAAAAAAATCTTTTACTCTCAGGAGGAACACACTAGGGATGGACACACTGGCATCCTCTAGATCAGGGGCCGCCAACCTTTTGGACCTCAGGGACACCAAACTCATAATTTTAAATCCCGCCGACCAAAGACCTGGGAAAATCCCCAAAAAAGTCTGCAGGAAAACTCCCCACCCTGTTTTCCTACTGATCAACCATTCTTTATTTGGGATCGCAGGATACTGTCTCCAGCTCTGTTCTCAGGGGGAGAGAGGGAGAGAGAGAGACTGAGATTTCGACTGTTTTGGCTTCATGCAAGGGAAGCAGCAGAAGTGTTTCTTTCCTCCAAATTCCACCAGAAATGAGTCTTTGTGAGACTTATCGTGCTGGCACAGCCTCTTGGAGCAGGATGCCTTGCAGGGTCCCAAAGACTCATTTCTGGAGAAGTTTGGGGGAGAGAAAGAAAGACTTTTGCTGCTTTCCTTGTGTGCAACCAAAAGCAGAAGAAGAAAAAAACAGAAAGAAGCAGCCAGGCGAGGCAAGTGGGGCAAGTTCCTTCCCTCCTCTCTTTTTCTCCTCCCCTTGCTACCTCGTATTGTTTGCAATGCAAGCGACGCAACCCTTGTGTTCCCACAGGCCATGTGGGCAGCTAGCCTTGTGTTCCCACACAGCCTGGATTAATTGCTTTAGGGAGTGCTTTGGGGTGACATTTCTCTGCGGACCACCAAAAGTTTCTCACGGACCACTAGTGGTCCCGGTCACACTGGTTGGCAACCACTGCTCTAGATAATTTGAACTGCAATTTCATACCTCTTCAAAGCTATAAATCAAAGCAGATGGAGGCAAACTTGGTTTCTAGCAACTGTTCACAACCAAGAAAACTAGAATCTCACAGCATAATGCTAATTTAAAAATGGATATGAGAATTTTGGCAACTATGTTTATTTTAGTAGCCTCTCTATTTCTAGTTTTTTTTAGGATGACAGGGATCTCATGATTCTCTTTTCAAATGTTGAGGTAAATGGGGGGCCTATTTTCCTCATAAAGGAAGAATGTGTAGATGTTCCAAATTTGTAATATTTCATAGATTGCCAGCCTCTTTCCAGGTAATTGTGAAATTTCTTCCAGTCACATGTAGAGATGTTTCTGTATCCCAGTCAAAGGTAAATAAATATGTCCTGAAAATAACTTTTGTGCAACAAATATATAAAAATAAAAGCAGTAAATTTATTTATAATTTGCTCCTGTTAGTTTTTTTGTCCCTGCAGTGTCACCAATTCAGAATTTTTTACTTATCTTGCCCAATATTGGGCATCAAAGTAAGATAAGCAGTTTGATTTTATATGCATAAGACCACTTATTCAGTAGTCAGTTTCTCTAGGATGTATGCAACTTCTTGGTATTTTGGATACCTATATCATCTCTGTATATTAAATTAACTTTATTCTGCTTAACATTAGATGTCATCATATGCATCTGCCATATCTGATTGATCATTGGTACTAGCCATCTCACTGTTTTATTTCCTGATTACTTCTGTAACTCAGTTATTCCTTAATTTTGTTTTACAGATTAAGGTTTCTGCTGTGAAAGAATTTCAACAAAGAACTACAACATTTTGGTGCCGACTTGTAGGCTCTGAAGATACGACTGATCATAGCATTGTCAGTCCCTATACTTCTCGTGTTTTGAAACCTTATATCAGGTATAGATAAGTTATTGGGAGGACATTTTTCCTTCTGGCTCCTTTATATTCTTTGATCGTGGTAAATATTGATAATTAAGGAAATAACACTGGTCACTCCTATTGCTTTTCATTTCTTTGTCATGAAGAACATAAAAGCTGAAGAAGTAAAAGCTTTTAGGATAGGTGGTAGAGTTTGCTTCTGCATATAGAAGGAAAGGGAAACTGGACGTTCCCTCTTCCTGCCACAGTAAAACACTGACTGTGCTAAGATTATGATGCTAAACATTTTGATAATTTAACATTATGTGGGAAAATGTAACAGCCACATATACCTTACTTGCTGAAGGAAGAGCTGGTGAGTTTAACGGGAGATGAAATATTTAGATTTAACACATACACACGGTGACATCAGAGTCATAGAATCATAGGGCTGGAAAGTTTCTTGGAGGTCTTTTAGTCAAGCTCCCTTCCCAAAGCAGGAGACTTTCTGCATCCCAGACAAATGGCTGTCCAATTTTTTCTTCAAGACCTCCAACAATGGAGCTCTCAAAACTCCAGGAGGCAGGCTAATCCACTGATTAATTTTCTTAAGTGTCAATAATTTTTTCCTTGGTTCCAGATTGGATCTCTCTTTAACGAACTTACATCCATTGTTTCTTGTCCTGCTTTTAGGTGTTTTGGAGAATAAGTCAACTCCTCCTCCTTAGGAAAGCCCCTCAAGTACCAGGAGATAGCTGTCATGTCATCCCTGTCATGTAATTCCTTGTTAGGCTAGACGTATCTACTGTAGTTAACTCTCTTAAGAATTAATCCTGTGGTTTAGTCTCTAGAACCCTTATCATCTATTTGCTTTTCTCTACATCCTTTCTAGGGTCTCGGCAACTTTTTTGTATTGTGATGATCAGAACTGGATGCAATATTCCAACTGTGGCCTCACTAGTACTAGTAGCACTTCTTGTTATCTTGATGCTATCCTCTGTTCCCTCTGATCCAGCCTAGGATTGCATTTACTCTTTTGGCAGCTGCAGCACACTGGTAGCTCATACGTATCTAATGGCCCACTAGGACACAAAGATCCCTTTCACAATTACTACTTCGTTGAGCCAGGTAATGCCTATTCTATTCTTATGCATTTAGTTTTTCCTGCTTAAGTGCAGGATCTTACTTTTCTCACCACTGAACTGTATCTTGTTGGATAGGACTCAATGCTCAACTCTGTCAAAATCCTTCTGAAATTATAACTCTGTCTTCCTCATTGTTATTCCCCCTAGTTTGTTGTAGTCTGAAAATTTGATGCATTCTGTCCCATCTAGATCGGGGTGGGATTTGACCAGTTTGGACTGGTTCGGGCGAACCATTTGTTACGATTCTGCGCAGTTCACAGAACCGGCAAATCACACCACTGGCTGGCCCACCACCTCCATCCCACCCAGTCATTCCTTATCTCGCCCACATGCCATCGTTGCCTGCAACCTGTCTTTGCCCACCCCGCCTGCCAGCCATCGCTGTGTCAGCTTTGGAAGTCATTTGGGAGTCGATGCTCCCACACTGCCACAAGCCTGAGAAAGTGGGAGAAGGGGGGTTTCAATTGAGTAGCTCTAAGTAGACAAAATAAAATTCTTTTGTTAGTTCAAGGTCATTGAATACGGCGCAGAATGAAATGATAATCTGACCTTAGGACACATCATGATTGGGCCATGTGATGTAATGTAGGCCATGGGGAGATGGATTTGTAGTTTGAATATTGAAGGAAGCCCGAAAACTTTGAGATTTGGGATTCCACAGATGTGCCTTACTGTCCAAATAAAGGTACCTTTGAGATATGTCTGTCTCGGAATTATTGATTGGAATGGAGGTTTGCTGGAACGCTGACATCCCAAATTTCTAAATGAACTCCAGCACCACAAAAAAGGGGCTGTCAGGGGTGCTGAGCTGCAGTATTGATTCCAAAAATGAAGCAGTGTGGAGACTCAGCGAAGATGAAAGAAATGGAAGGAGCTACAGAAGGGGCTATGGGGCTGGACACAATTGAAGCCCCTAGCCCCCCTTCGGAAGAGATGTTGCAGGTGATAGAAGCGGCAAAAGAGAGATGGGGATTAGGCGCCTGGCCCAAGGAGGTAGATTTAGGCTACCATCCTCAGGAGAGAGATTCATGGAGGAGCTGCCAGACAGTGGAATCCAGGGGTGATACCGGAGGAGAAGCTGCCTGAACGCCTTTCTCTCTCCAGCCTTCTAAAGACGGCCTATGAGACAGAGTGGAGAAGTGGGGGGATGTTGGGATCAGACAACTCCCAAGACTGCAACTTGTGGCCTCCATCCTGAAGCCAGTCTTTGGCAGGAATCCCAGAACAATTCCAGGAACTTAAGGTGGAAAGTTATGTCTCACAGCCATAACCTCACCAGACAAGCTGGGTCCTAACGCAGCCCACCTTTACTTTCCCTAGTCCAAGAATTGATCAAGGAATCACTGTGGCATCAGTTGGGGGTGGCCTGTGAACCGGCCTTTCCCAGCAGACCCAAGAAGCAAGGGAGAGACAGCAGATGCAGTCGACATTAGGTACATTACAACCCCCAAGCCCCCCCTCCACAACCAGAAACGAGATTATCCCCTGCAGAGAGTATTCCTCCAGGGTGGGGATTTTATCCTGGTCGAGGGTGGATCTAATGCCAGTGGATGTCAGCACCCGTTGTACTACCTGGTTCGTGAGCACCCTGAGCCCAAAGAGAAGCAGAAATCCCTTCTCAGCAAAGGGATCTGGACAGACAGCAGCCACCCCCCTCTTCCCATCGTGGAGAAGAATGTAACAAATTCAGTGGCCCTTGGAGTAACCCTGCTTCAGAGTGACCCAACTGGCCATCAGATCCCAACATAGACACTCCTTGGAGTACCCCTACAGGGTCTCTACATACCAAGGCCGGTTCAGTACATTCCAGCTCAGACCACAGTTGCTATGCGATCCCACCCCTCAGACCAGACCAAATGGCTTTAAAAGAAACTTTTGACGAACGACGTGAACATTTTGCTTACTTTCTCACTCAGATCTGGTCCCACATAGATCGGTTTGGAAACCAATATGCAACAGACCACGACCTGGTTGCTGCAATCACAGATGGGATGAATGATGGGGATGTTTCCGATTGGGTAGCTCAGTTGCACTACAAAGAAGATGTTGAAGACTATGTGAAAAGCTGCTCAATTTCTGCCACAATGAAACACAGAACTGGAAAATCCCCTGGTCTCCTTCAACAAGTAGCTGAACCAACGAAGCCATGGGGAGAAATCACAGTGGACTTTATCGTAGAGTTACCTGAGAGTGGAGGAAGTACTGTGATTTGGACTGTTATCAATTTACTTTCTAAGGAAGGCCACTTTACAGCATGTAACTGACTACCTTCGGTTAAGAAACTGGCGAAACTGTTCGTGAAGCAGATCTATAGGTTCCACGGAGTACCTCGTAGATTAATCTCAGACCGAGGTGTACAGTTTACTCTTAAGTTCTGGAGAGAGTTTTTGAAGTCCATTGGGTCATCCCAAGGGCTTTCCTCAGCATTCCATCCTGCGTGCAACGTGGATGCAGCAGAGAGAACGAACGCCATGATGGAACAATACATTAGATGTAAATTATCAACAGGAGAACTGGGTGGAACTATTGCCATTTGCAGAAGTTGCTTACAATAATGCAGTACACAGCAGCACAGGCTTGACTCTGTTCCAAATCAACACTGGCATGGATTTTGTCCCTATGCCAGAGTTACCTAGGGAACCCCTAACATTCATGTCATTAAGGGAGTGGATGGACTCATTAAAGAAAGGTTGGGAGGATATGGAAAAAGCTTTAACTGAAGCTGCTGAGGAATATAAAAAACAAGCAGACAAACATAAATCCCTCCAACCACTGTTTAAAGTAGGGGACAAAGTGTTTTTGTCAACTAAATATCTCAAGTTGAAACTTCCCAGTTGGCCCCCAAATTCTTGGCTCCATTCCCTATATCTAAGATATTCAATCCAGTTACAGTCCAATTAAGTGTCCCCCAGCTGTTGGGGAAAATATACCCAGTGTTCCATAGTACTTTATTGAAACCTGCTGTAGGTTTACTATCCAAATAAAGGTACCTTTGAGATATGTCTGTCTCGGAGTTATCGATTGTAATGGAAATTTGTTGGAACGCTGACACGCTGCCTGCCTTCTGCCACGGCCCTGGCTTGATCTGAACTTCCTGCGTGAGTGAGGCTCTGCAAGCCCCAGTCACCTACCTGCCGACTCTGTCACCATCCCTGGTTGAGTCCTGATTCCTAGGCCACCTGGCCACCATTTTGCCTGCCCACCATTGCTGCCTGCCTTTGCAATCAGTGAGTGAGGCTCTGCAAGCAAGCCCAGGTCACCTACCTGCTGCCACCACCACTCGCCTTCCCCCCAGCTGCTTGCCTTTTGCTGCCACCACCCGCCTTTCCACCATCACCACCACTTGCCTTTTGCCACTGCCACCCACCTCCCCCCCAGCCATGCTTGCCTTTTGCTGCCGCCGTCAAAAACAAGTCTCCTGAGAAAATGTTGAGCGGCTCCATGTGGTCTCCAGGTCAGAGGCTGGTTCTCTCCCCTGCTGCTCTTGCTGGGTGAGTGAGAGAGTGTTTCACAGCACAGCAAAATTTAGTTTTGGGTCCTGCAAGTCCCCCTTCCATTGGGAAGGGGCTTCGGATGGTAGAGAAACAGCCAGGTTGAATTATCCTGTTTCTCTTTGCCGCCTAGAGCCATTTCCCAACACTGTGCTGCACAAGACGGTTTCCCAGGGCCCTGAAGGCTGTCCTGAAGTGCGAGCACCGCCACTCTGGAGCTTGCTTTTGGGATGGATCAGTAAGTTATTGCTTTGCTCCCCAGGAAGGACTCTTTTGTGGAGGGCTGTGTGTTTGGGCCAGGTGCTCTCTCTCTCAGGCTTCCCGCCTTGTATGGGGCAGCAGGAGGAGGAAGTGCGTGGTGGGGAAGGCTGTGTGCAGTTCTTGCAGCCAAAGCCGGGAATACCGGGATGTCTTTGAACTTGCATATGTATGATGTTGGAGCCACATGGCCGTGCTGGCTGGGAGGACACTTGCCCCACATGATGCTGCTCACCTGCTTGGCCAGTGTTTGTCAGAAGAGAGGGAGGCATACACACAGAGCAT